>JAJJWX010002944.1:0-106288 GCA_023529315.1 Papaver bracteatum | reverse complement strand
ATTATCTGGAAAGTCGAATCAAGGTTAAGGGTCGACCAGTCCTACAGGAACACCAAAGACCAGCTGATTGATAAGGGATGGCTACCTGCTATAGGGTATCCACTGTGGTGACCCCTTAGCCAGTAGTAGGGTACCGTTATCCATCCCCAATTTATAACCCTAAATTTCTTCTCATTCCAATCATTTGTGTGCGGCTGTGTGTCTGAGAGTCAGAGAAAATTTAAAGAAACGAGAAGAGAGGATTTGAACTCAGGGAAATCAAAAAGAAGCAGCTGTTGGTAGGATTTGGTATGAGTAAGTGAAGGGCTTGAGAAAAGATGAAATGGCTAGGCAATATATAACTGGGAACTGCAGGTGACTATGAACTGAGTTGGTGGATTAATGGGTTGCATCTGGAACTGATTGTTGCTGCTGCTCAAGGTTTAGGAAGGATTAAATGGGGTTTTGGTTGAATTTCGAGATGGGACAGCAGATGGTATTTCAAGATGGTCCAGAGGTCATGGTGGTCTGTAACTGAGTTGAGCTATTGCAGATTACAGGGTTTTGAGCTGATTTTCCAGAGTAGATGGAATTATGTGTGTTGAGCTGGTTGGAACCGAGTCAAGATTGAAGTGAGATTGTAGGGACTTGAAGCTAGTGGAGCTGTTACCATGTATGGACTGGAATCAATTGCAAGTGATGGTTCTGTAATGAGGTGAAGTATGAAAATGCATAGGTTGTGGAGCAGCTGAGTAAGCCTAGGTGCTGCTGTTTTGAGCTCCATTGATTCATATGGGTTATGAACTCAGACTGAATCTGAGACGTCATGAGAGGGCAGGTGGCAGTTATGAATTCAGTGAAAGATGGCAAAATGAGTTGGTTATGCAGGTGTAGTTGAAATGGGTTAACTGAAGGCTGTGTTGTTGGAGTTATGAGAAACTCAGATGGGTTTCTGATGCTGCAGTTATTTGGAAGAGGCCTGAGATGTACAAGGAAGTGTTGGATTTCAGAGTTGGTGGTATTTAATTGAAGTGCAGGATACAGAGCTAAGATCCTAATGGCGCTGAAGTGGATGTTTAAAGGTCAAGTGAAGTTGTGTAAGTTCATGTGGGGTTTCAGGCAGAAATAAAGCTACATGAAGCTATATTGGGCAAGAACTGGTGGTTATGTTGTGATTTCAGGGATTACAGTTATTTGTGTTATTTAAATGCCAGATCCTTCCAAAGAAGTGAGAAGCCGCGACTATTGAAGTTACAATGTGGCCTTGGCGAAGGAAATGATGGTAGAAGGATTGTGTTGCTGCCAGATGGTGGTATCAGAAAGTGTATTACATTTGTAATTGGCGATGTAAACTCTGAATGAAGGTACCCTGGGGACGGTACAATTGCATGCCTTATTTGGTAAATTTAAATGGTGTTTCCATGGAGTGGTGGATAATGCGGGTGTGCAAATTATTGTGGTTGGGAAGGAAAATGAAGCAACCTAATGATGGTGTGCTTCTTGATTCAAGTACAAGATGTACAAGGGTTATTGATGTTGCGTTGCAATGAAGATGCGAGTTGGTTGTCTTGATGGTAAGTTGGCGTCAAGAAAGGGAAAGTCAAGCCAGAAGATGAAGTTGGAAGTGAGGATATTATTATGATGCAATTGCAATGGTTTTGTGTTGGCTGTGAATGGGATTGGTGAGCCAAGTGAGCATAGCTCAAGGTTGCGGTTTCGGGAGTTTGAAGTGTGAATTGCAATATTTCAGTGAATCGCGAGGGGGTATGAGTGGATGCAAGAATTGATGGCCGGACATATGAGCTACGACCACGCTTTGGGTAATTTTTAAGAAACAAGAATTGGCTAAAATGGTTTTTGTGAATGTATGGACTAAAGAGAAGGAGAGTTGAGGTACTGGAAGTATACAATTGGCTTGGTGATAGTTTATGATGGTTCAGAGCCCGGAGATAAGTTTTCCGGCGACCGGATTCCGGCGCCGATGTCCGGATTCCGGTGATGATGTCAGCACTCCTGCGACCAGTTTTGGACCCAAAAAATCCAGAAATATATTTTTCACACATGGGCTTGTTGGACTGGTAGATGGACGTGGACTTGAATATTTTGAAGACTTTGACCTATTTTTGGAAAGCAAAGGGCTATAAAAAGAGAGTTTCTACAACAAAGATATCACGTATTATTCTTGGAGCAGAGGAGAGAGCCGCTGAAACTACAACTAGGGTTTGATTTCGTATTTAATATTTATCTCCTTTATTTGATTATTGATTATGATGAACTCCATAGCTATGAGTATCTAAATCTCTTATTATTGGTTAAGGATGTAGTCCGATTTCGAAAACTTGTGCTTGATTAATGCATTAGTTTTCTCTCTTGATTATCGTTCATATCTCTACTGTTTTTAATATCACATGATTGATGTATTGTGATAGGGTTTTGATGTTTGTTTAGTTAAGTGGCCAATTAATTGAACTTGCATCTTGTCCATAGCTATTTTAGGGTTTTTCATCGAGCGATAACCCCAAATACAAGTAGCATGATATGATTAAAGTTTTTAGTGATACACTCTTATAATCATATGAAGAGTATGACCATTGTCCGAATTGTTATGTGCAATGTATGACAATTGCATTGATTAGCCTATTTTCAAAACTTAATGCTCCTGGGAATTGAACTTGATTAGCGCAAGGCGTTAGGTTATTCTTTAGGTAGAATTCACATACGCAAATTCTAATGTGTGTGTTGATTAACTTGGGAAATTTTTAGATTATCTTGCTCTCTTGATTTTCTAGGCTTTTGATAATAAAAGAGATTAAATCGTAATTCTAATCATGTATGCAAGCACATGTTTAAGATTGAAGATGAATTCCTTGACCAATATCTTTCTCTCCTTGATAATTTCAAATATTTACTTTGCTTTTATTTTACTTTAATATTACAAAAAATCAGAAATCCCTCTTTGGGTTACTAAGAAACTAGAATTTGATAACAACAATCGCTCTCTGTGGATACGAACTCTTCCTTACTTTATACTTCATTCATATTTTGTCGAGTAAGAAAGTGAATTATTTTTGTGTCGGCTGACAACCGATAAAATTTTGGCGCCGTTTCCGGGGAGGCATTCGGCTAGTTATTAAATTTTTTTTTAGTTTCTTTTTAATAGTTCTGTTCGCATACTTCTTTTCGTTTATTGTCTTGTTTCTTACTTGTTTGTGAGAATTGTGTTTCAGGTACCTAATCCCTGGCTTCTAAAGATTGGAATTATCCAAGGTGCGGGATATCTACTCGAAAAGGCACAATACTCCAACCAAGACAAGGCACAACGGAAGAACACAACTTGGGTGAAGGCGAAGCTTTTCATCAAGAAGGCGAAGTAGAACACGAGATTCCTTTTGAAGAAGAGGAAGAAGAAGAAGAAGCAATGGGTGACCCTGCGGATCATTCACTTAAAGACTTAGATTCTCACAAGCTGGATATACAGCAGGGTTACATTCAAACCAACTCCACTTTTGAAATCAAGTCGGGACTTCTTAGAGAATTACCAAAGTTCCATGGCTTGGTGAATGAAGATCCTAACAAGCATCTTATGGATTTTCACACCATTGTCATGGCCATGCTCCCAGAAAATATGGAGGCGGATGGTGCTATGTTGAAGATTTTTCGATTCTCATTGGAAGGTAATGCTAAGAATTGGTTAGCAAAAGAAAAAAAAAACAATGAAAGAAAAAAGAAAAGAAAAAAAAGACCGACCAATTAGACCAAAACGGAATAAAATGACACTTGGGAATAGCAGTATGTGTGAAACGTAGTCCCTGTCTCCGTCGCCTAGACAAGCGTGGAATGCAGGATCCAAGGCAACTATCATGTACTTGCTGACAAGGAAGCATGCGCTTGGATCCAGTTTGATCCAATCATGTTGTCTATAAAAAATAAAAAGTGAAAAAGTGAAAAGAAAAAGAAAGTATTATTTTGGTTGAATAAAGTCACTCCTGGTTCCCTTGTATATGCCGGTGATTTGATGTAGAATTCAAACCAAGTAGCTCAATCCAATAGGAATAGGTTCATCTTGGCAGTGACCTTCGTACGATATGGAAAACATCGATCACTTGTGAATATGATAGGTGTCTAAAACACCGTATTATTTATCTATTGTTTATGCTTTCTCTGCTAGTTTTCTTGTAAATTATGTATTTTATGTTTTGTTTTTGAGTATTTAGGTACTTTGGAGTCATTTGGATCAAAAGAAGAGGAAACATGGAAAAAGCGTTAGAGGCGAACTATTTCTCAATGTTTTCTTTTATTTCATCATCTCTGTCTGAAAAGTATGTCGGATTTAGTGATGCAATTTCTATCTGAAAAGCACGACAACTTTAGTGATGACTCTCATTGAAGAGTATAAGTGAATATGAGAAATAAGGGGCGGTTGATGTTAGCTGAGGAACTCGGAGAAAGCGTTCAATTGGAGCATAAAGGGGAAAAGTTGTCATTTCCTAGGAGAACATTATCTGGAAAGTCGAATCAAGTTTAAGGGTCGACCAGTCCTACAGGAACACCAAAGACCAGCTGATTGATAAGGGATGGCTACCTGCTATAGGGTATCCATTGTGGTGACCCCTTAGCCAGTAGTAGGGTACCGTTATCCATCCCCAATTTATAACCCTAAATTTCTTCTCATTCCAATCATTTGTGTGCGGCTGTGTGTCTGAGAGTTAGAGAAAATTTAAAGAAACGAGAAGAGAGGATTTGAACTCAGGGAAATCAAAAGGAAGTAGATGTTGATAGGATTTGGTATGAGGCAGTGAAGGGCTTGAGAAAAGATGAAATGGCTAGGCAATATATAACTGGGAACTGCAGGTGACTATGAACTGAGTTGGTGGATTAATGGGTTGCATCTGGAACTGATTGTTGCTGCTGCTCTAGGTTTAGGAAGGATTAAATGGGGTTTTGGTTGAATTTCGATATGGGACAGCAGATGGTATTTCAAGATGGTCCAGAGGTCATGGTGGTCTGTAACTGAGTTGAGCTATTGCAAATTACAGGGTTTTGAGATGATTTTCCAGAGTAGATGGAATTATGTGTGTTGAGCTGGTTGGAACCGAGTCAAGATTGAAGTGAGATTGTAGGGACTTGAAGCTAGTGGAGCTGTTACCATGTATGGACTGGAATCAATTGCAAGTGATGGTTCTGTAATGAGGTGAAATATGAAAATGCATAGGTTGTGGAGCAGCTGAGTAAGCCTAGGTGATGCTGTTTTGAGCTCCATTGATTCATATGGGTTATGAACTCAGACTGAATCTGAGACGTCATGAGAGGGCATGTGGCAGTTATGAATTCAGTGAAAGATGGCAAAATGAGTTGGTTATGCAGGTGTAGTTGAAATGGGTTAACTAAAGGCTGTGTTGTTGGAGTTATGAGAAACTCAGATGGGGTTCTGTTGCTGCAGTTATTTGGCAGAGGCATGAGATGTACAAGGAAGTGTTGGATTTCAGAGTTTGTGGTATTTAATTGAAGTGCAGGATACAGAGCTAAGATCCTAATGGTGCTGAAGTGGCTGTTTAAAGGTCAAGTGAAGTTGTGTAAGTTCATGTGGGGTTTCAGGCAGAAATAAAGCTACATGAAGCTATATTGGGCAAGAACTGGTGGTTATGTTGTGATTTCAGGGATTACAGGGATTGCTGTGATGTTAAGTAGAGTTGCATCCTTGCAGCAAGGAGAAGCTGCACTTATTGAAGTTACAATGTGGCCTGACTGAGAAGGAAATGATGGTAAGGAAAGATGATGGTGTATTGCATTTGCATGTGATTGTGTTGCAGGGATGGTACAATTGATGGTGTGGAATTTGCCATGGAGTGGTGGCTAATGCAAGATGTGGACAAGATGGTTGACTGATGTTGGTTGGCTGATGTTGGTGCTGCAATGAAGATTGCAGAGTTGGTTGTGCAGTGGTGAAGTTGGCATTGCAGGGAAGTCAAGCCATGTTGTAAGATGAAGTTGGAAGTGAGGATAGTATTATGATGCAATTGCAATGGTTTTGTGTTGGCAAGAATGGGTGAGCTACAGCCATCATGGAATGAAGCTGAAATGCAGGTGGATATGAAACAAACTGGAAATTGCTGAAATCTGTGCAAAAACGGGGCGAAATTGGTGAGCCAGTGAGCATAGCTCGGGTTGCCGGTTTCGGGAGATTGAAGTGTGAATTGCAATATTTCAGTGAATCGCGAGGGGGGTATGAGTCGGATGCAAAAATTGATGGCCGGACATATGAGCTACGGACCACGCTTTTGGGTACGTTTTCGCAAGAAACAAGAATTGGCTAAAATGGTTTTTGTGAATGTGTGGACTAAAGAGAAGGAGAGTTGAGGTACTGGAAGTATACAGTTGGCTTGGTGATAGTTTCCGATGGTTCAGAGCCCGGAGATAAGTTTTCTGGCGACCGGATTCCGGCGATGACGTCAGCACTCCGGCGACCAGTTTTGGACCCAAAAATTCCAGAAATATATTTTTCACACATGGGCTTGGTGGACTGGTAGATGGACGTGGACTTGAAGATTTTGAAGACTTTGACCTATTTTTGGAAAGCAAAGGGCTATAAAAAGAGAGTTTCTACAACAAAGATATCACGTATTATTCTTGGAGCAGAGGAGAGAGCCGATGAAACTACAACTAGGGTTTGCTTTCGTATTTAATATTCATCTCCTTTATTTGATTATTGATTATGATGAACTCCATAGCTATGAGTAGCTAAATCTCTTATTATTGGTTAAGGATGTAGTCCGATTTCTAAAACTTGTGCTTGATTAATGCATTAGTTTTCTCTCTTGATTATCGTTCATATCTCTACTGTTTTTATTATCACATGATTGATGTATTGTGATAGGGTTTTGATGTTTGTTTAGTTAAGTGGCCAATTAATTGAACTTGCATCTTGTCCATAGCTATTTTAGGGTTTTTCATCGAGCGATAACCCCAAATACAAGTAGCATGATATGATTAAAGTTTGTAGTGATACACTCTTATAATCATATGTAGAGTTTGACCATTGTCTGAATTGTTATGCGCAATGTATGAAAATTGCATTGATTAGCCTAATTCCAAAACTTAATGCTCCTGGGAATTGAACTTGATTAGCGCAAGGCGTTAGGCTATTCTTTAGGTAGAATTCACATACGCATCTCTAATGCGTGTGTTGATAAACTTAGGAAATTTTCAGATTATCTTGCTCTCTTGATTTTCTTGGCTTTTGATAATAAAAGAGATTAAATCGTAATTCTAATCATGTATGCAAGCACATGTTTAAGATTGAAGATGAATTCCTTGACCAATATCTTTCTCTCCTTGATAATTTCAAATATTTACTTTGCTTTTATTTTACTTTAATTTTACAAAAATCAGAAATTCCCCTTTGGGTTACTAAGAAACTAGAATTTGATAACAACAATCGCCTCTCTGTGGATACGAACTCTTCCTTACTTTATACTTCATTCATATTTTGTCGAGTAAGAAAGTGAATTATTTTTGTGTCGGCTGACAACCGATCAAATTTTGGCGCCGTTTCCGGGGAGGCATTCGGCTAGTTATTAAGTTTTTTTTTAGTTTCTTTTTAATAGTTCTGTTCGCATACTGCTTTTCGTTTCTTGTTTTGTTTCTTACTTGTTTGTGAGAATTGTGTTTCAGGTACCTAATCCCTAGCTTCTAAAGATTGAAATTATCCAAGGTGCGGGATATCTACTCGAAAAGGCATAATACTCCAATCAAGATAAGGCACAACGGAAGAACACAACTTGGGTGAAGGCGAAGCTTTTCATCAAGAAGGCAAAGTAGAACACGAGATTCCTTTTGAAGAAGAGGAAGAAGAAAAAGAAGCAATGGGTGACCCTGCAGATCGTTCACTTAAAGACTTAGCTTCTCACAAGATGGATATACAGAAGGGTTGCATTCAAACCAACTCCACTTTTGAAATCAAGCCGGGACTTCTTAGAGAATTACCAAAGTTCCATGGCTTGGTGAATGAAGATCCTAACAAGCATCTTATGGATTTTCACACCATTGTCATGGCCATGCTCCCAGCAAATATGGAGGCGGATGGTGCTATGTTGAAGGTTTTTCGATTTTCATTGGAAGGTAATGCTAAGGATTGGTTATACTACTTGCCTTCCGAAAGTGTTACAACTTGGAATGGGCTCAAGAAACTCTTTCTAGAGAGATATTTTCCTGCGTCAAAGGCTACTCAAATTCGCAAGGAGATTTGCGAAATGAAGCAAAATGCGGGAGAATCATTATATGATTGTTGGGAACGATACAAGAGGTTGGTGGAAAGCTGTCCTCATCACCAATTCAGTGACGCGATGATTATCCAATACTTCTATGAAGGACTCCAATCAAGCGATAGGAATCTTATTGACGTTGCGGGTGGTGGTGCACTAGTAAGCAAGACGGTGACTCAAGCTAGAGAATTGATTGAGAACATGGCAGCGAACTCCCAACAATTTGTGAGTCGTGGTTCGGACATGCTTCTTAGAAGGGTGAATGAAGTGAGCGAGGTGGAGGAACTTCATCAACAAATGGGTAACATGACAGCAATGATGCAACAAGTTGCAGCCGCGGTTATCCCAAGTTCTCATCAAGGATATGAAAAAGCCAATGAGCAAGCTAATGCGGTCTTTCCAAATCAGCAGAGAAGGTATGATCCTTATTCCAATACTTACAATCCGGGATGGAGAGATCACCCCAATTTTAGCTATGCCAACAAGCAAGGAGCGGTCCAACAACCTAATTTCAACAATTCGGGTGGATTCCAACCTCAACAACAACAATTCCAGCCGCGTCAACAATTTCAACAACAACAACAACAACCTCAAAATCAGGGGTCAAGTATGGAGGAGTTGATGAAATCGTTTATACAAGAGACCAAGAGTTCGATGAAGGAGTTGCAGACCCAAGTTGGTTATATGGCTCTTGTGTTGAACCAATTGAAGGCACAAAATAGTGGGAAACTCCCTTCTCAACCTATCAACCCAAAGGAGGGTGTAAATGCAATTACATTGAGAAGTGGTACACAACTTGTGTAACCCGAAGTTGCTGATTCGGGCAAGGTGGAAACACCAAAGGAACCTGTTTTGGAGGAGAAGAATGAGGATTCTCCCCAAACTTCTGAGGTACCTATTTCTAACTCTAAAACTCCGGTTTCTACTTATGTTCCTCCTTTACCTTTCCCTCGCAGATTTGCAAATTCTAAGAAGGAGGCACTAGAAAAGGAGATTTTAGACATTCTCAAGAAGATTCATGTGAACATACCTCTCATAGATGCAATCAAGCAAGTTCCAAAGTATGCAAAAGTGTTGAAGGACTTGTGTACCAATAAGCAAAGGCTCAAGGGTAATGAAGTGCTTAGTGTGGGGGAGAATGCTTCGGCAATCTTGCAACACAAACTCCCACTGAAATGCAAGGACCCGGGTAGCTTTGA
This sequence comes from Papaver bracteatum, assembly GCA_023529315.1. Lineage (NCBI taxonomy): Eukaryota > Viridiplantae > Streptophyta > Magnoliopsida > Ranunculales > Papaveraceae > Papaver > Papaver bracteatum. The sequence continues at coordinate 96,849 of JAJJWX010002944.1, read as the reverse complement.
CATTCCCGTCACAATTGGAACCAAAACATTTAATAAAGCTATGTTGGATTTAGGTGCATCCGTTAATGTTATGCCTGCATCTATTTATAACTCACTTGATTTAGGTCCTCTCAAAAAGGCTGAAATTGTGTTGCAATTATCCGATCGCTCTAATGTCTACCCAATGGGTATTGTTGAGGATGTTCTTGTGCAGGTTAACCAACTTGTATTTCCAGCTGACTTTTGTGTATTAGAGATGGATGAAGGTGCACCAGACTCGTCTCTTCCATTGCTACTTGGGCATCCCTTCATGAAAACGGCAAAAACAATTATTGATGTTGATAAGGGAACGCTGACTATGGAGTTTGATGGAGAGACAATACGTTTCAACATTTTCGAGACGATGATATATCCTAGTGATGTCCACTATTGTTTCTCCGTTGATGTGATGGACACATTGGCGCAAAAAATGTTTGAGTTGAATGGCGCTGATTCTTTGGAAACCGTGCTCACTACACCTATTGATAACGGTTTGGAGTACGGTGATGAGATTAAGGAAACCATTGGTTCTCTTAACTCATTACCGGAAAAATCTGCACTTAAGAATGTTTCATATGTTTCTTTACCTCGCAATGATGAAAAGCTTGAACCTTCAATTATTAAATCTCCAAAGCTAGAATTGAAACCTCTTCCTAGTCATTTAAAGTACTTGTACTTAGGTGACAATGAAGAGTTGCCTATGATTGTTTCTAACGAGCTTAGTGAATTACAGGAGCAAAAACTTCTAAGGGTGCTAAGGAAGAACAAGACGGCCATAGGATGGACAATCGCTGATATCAAGGGTATAAGCCCTGCCGTTTGTATGCACAAGATTCGTTTGGAGGACGATGCAAATCCTGCAAGGGAAGCGCAACGTCGTTTGAACCCCCCAATGATGGAAGTTGTGAAAAAGGAGATACTCAAGCTTTTGGAATTGGGTGTTATCTACCCCATATCCGATAGCAAGTGGGTGAGCCCGGTACAAGTTGTACCAAAGGAATCAGGTGTGACCGTGGTGGAGAATGATGAGAATGAACTTGTCCCAACTCGTGTGCAAACCGGTTGGAGGGTTTGTATAGATTATAGAAAATTGAATGCCACCACTAGGAAGGATCATTTTCCATTGCCTTTTATTGATCAAATGCTTGAACGTTTAGCTGGACACGCTTATTATTGCTTTCTTGATGGCTATTTAGGTTATAATCAGATTGTGAGAGCACCGGAGGATCAAGAGAAAACCACTTTCACTTGTCCTTTCGGTACTTTTGCATATAGAAGGATGCCTTTTGGCTTATGCAATGCTCCATCTACCTTTCAAAGGTGTATGGTAAGTATCTTTTCCGAATATGTTGAAAACATAATCGAAGTGTTCATGGACGACTTTAGTGTCTTTGGTGATTCATTTGACCTTTGCTTGAACAACTTGTCACTAATCCTTGAACGATGTGTTGAAACAAACCTTGTGCTGAATTGGGAGAAGTGCCATTTTATGGTAACCCATGGCATAGTTTTATGCTATATTATATCTTCTAAAGGCTTGGAAGTTGATAAATATAAGATAGACCTTATTTGTGCTTTAAACCCTCCCACTACGGTAAGGGAGATACGTTCTTTTCTTGGTCATGCAGGTTTTTATCGTAGATTCATCAAGGACTTTTCCAAATAGCATCTCCACTTTGTAACTTATTGCAAAAAGATGTGGTTTTTAACTTTGATGAGAAGTGTATGGCGGCATTCAATCGTTTGAAATAACTTTTGATTTCAGCCCATATCATTAAACCACCGGATTGGAGCAATCCTTTTGAGCTTATGTGTGATGCAAGTGATTATGCGGTTGGTGCGGTACTTGGGAAGCGTGTGGGGAAGATACCTCATGCCATTTATTATGCTTCTAGAACGTTAAATGAAGCCCAACAAAACTACACAACCACTGAAAAAGAGTTATTAGCTATTGTTTTTTCTTTGGAAAAGTTTCGCTCTTATCTAATTGGTACAAAAGTTGTTGTTTTTTCTGACCATGCAGCACTTAGGTACTTGTTTACAAAGAAAGAGGCGAAACCGAGGCTCATACGATGGATTTTACTTTTGCAAGAGTTTGATATTGAAATCAAGGACAAGAAATGCATCGAGAACACCGTTGCGGATCACTTAAGCCGTCTTGCCGTGGAAAAGGAAGCTATCCCGTTGCGTGAAAGTTTCCCGGATGAGCAACTATTTTCAATTGCCTTTGGAGAACCATGGTACGCTGATATTGTTAATTACTTAGTGTCTAAACAAATTCCCAAGAACTTGTCACGTGCTGAGAGAGACAAACTTAAGAAGTTAGGAAACCAATACATATGGGATGATCCATACTTATGGAAACATTTTAGTGACCAAGTAATACGAAGGTGTGTTCCCGAATCCGAATTTAACTCTATCTTGTCTTTTTGCCACTCATATGCATGTGGAGGACACTTTGGGAGCAAGAGAACCGCTCTCAAGGTATTATAATGTGGTTTCTATTGGCCGACTTTGTTTAAGGATGCGCATGCATTTTGTATAACATGTGATAGGTTCCAAAGAACATGCAATCTAGGAGCCCGAAATCAAATGCCATAAACTATTATTCAATTTGTTGAGGTCTTTGATGTATGGGGAATCGATTTTATGGGCCCTTTTGTCAATTCTAATGGGAATTATTATATCTTGCTTGCTGTTGATTATGTCTCGAAATGGGTGGAAGCTAAGGCCACCCCAACTAATGATTCTAAAGTTGTATCAGATTTTGTGCAAGCAAATATTTTTGCAAGGTTTGGAATTCCAAAGGCTATAATTAGCGATGGAGGTTCACACTTCAAAAATAGGTTTTTGCAAGCCTTGTTAAGGAAGTACAATGTGTCGCATCGGATTGCAACACCATACCATCCACAAACAAATGGACAAGCCGAGGTTTCCAACCGAGAGGTGAAATCCATTCTAGAAAAGACGGTGAATCCAACAAGGAAGGATTGGAGCATGCGTCTCAATGATGCTTTGTGGGCGTATAGAACCGCATACAAGACACCTATTGGGATGTCTCCCTTTAGGATTGTGTATGGTAAACCTTGTCACTTACCCGTAGAAATTGAGCATAAGGCGTTTTGGGCTATTAAGCAATGCAACATGGAGTTGGATGGGGCTGGAAAGCAAAGGAAGTTGCAACTCCAAGAGTTAGAAGAGATTCGAAATGATGCATTTGAAAGCTCAAGGATTTACAAGGAAAATACTAAGGCATTTCATGATAATTTGATTACAAAGAAACAATTTTGCATTGGGCAGAAAGTGCTTTTGTTTAATTCTCGTTTACAAATATTTCCGGGTAAACTAAGGTCACGTTGGATTGGACCTTTTTTTGTGACTAATGTGTTTTCTCATGGTGCAGTTGAGATTCGTAGTTTAGCTACAGGAAATGAACTTAAAGTGAATTGGCACCGGTTGAAACCATATTATGAGAACTTCTCTTCGGAAGTTGTGGAAGGAGTGAACCTTGTGGAAGTGCTCCCTCTGGAGGAGTCTTAGAAAACAAGGAGTACGTCGGGCTGACGACTTTAAACCAAGCGCTAAGTGGGAGGCAACCCACCGGTTTTGTATCTTTACCTTTATATTTTTATTCTTTAGGCATTTTATCTTTATTTTCTTATTTTTGCATATCATTTGCGGAATTTCCCACCTTGAACTTTCTTTGGACGATTCAATTTTACATTGAGGACAATGTAAAGTTTAAGTGTGGGGGAGCATTTATATGTTTGTATAGTTTGTTTTAGTGTGTTTTATTTGTATAGTTTGTTTTAGTGTGTTTTATGCCTTTAAAAAAAAAATCAGAAAAATAGAAAAACCAAGAAAAAATTTATGCTTTTTGAACTCCGAAATCTAGAAACTTGTGCCTTTAGGATGACACCATTAGTGGATGGAACCATTTTGAATGCAGGAGTTGAGGAACCAATTAACTAAAAGGGATGAACATAGCTCAGAAATCACAATTAACATGATAGTTGTTACCATATCTCGGAATATCACCATATCGCATTCTATTTTTGTTTTTCCATATTTATCTATTGTTCTATAAGTTTTTTGGTGGGTCACTAAACATCGACGTGTTATTACTGCTAGGGTGAAATAGAGTGATTGAGTTACTAGAAAAAGAAAAAAAAAAAAAAAAAAACAACGAATGAAAAAAAAAAAAAAAAAAAAAGACCGACCAATTAGACCAAAACGGAATAAAATGACACTTGGGAATAGCAGTATGTGTGAAACGTAGTCCCTGTCTCCATCGCTTAAACAAGCGTGGAATGCAGGATCCAAGGCAACTATCATGTACTTGCTGACAAGAATCATGCGCTTGGATCCAGTTTAATCCAATCATGTTGTCTAAAAAAAAAAGAGAAAAAAAAGTGAAAAAGTGAAAAGAAAAGGAAAGTATTGGTTGAATAAAGTCACTCCTTGTTCCCTTGTATATGCCAGTGAGTTGATGTAGAATTCAAACCAAGTAGTTCAATCCAATAGGCATAGGTTCATCTTAGCGGTGACCTTCATACAGATATGGGATACATCGAACACTTGTGAACATTAGCCAACATCTACATCTATATCCATCTTCTTAATATTTTCATTGTGATTGTGGTTTGTTAGTTTCCGAGTATTGTGGCTTGTTCAACTATCTAATTAGAGCTTTATTTACTAATACTTGAATTGAATTTGCAAGGAACCACCTCCTGTAGTCATTTTGGATTCGTTCATTGATTTGTCACAAATAGACGGAGTTGGAAATATAGGTTTTGTAGGCAGACCTGTTGTAAACCTTCACGAGACTATAACTCGTCCACTAGGGACACCTAGGGGTTCAAAGGCTTGTTATTTATGCTTAAAGTGACCGTAGCCTCGACGAGACGGAGTTGTATGTATGTTTTATAATTATTTTTGTTTGATTTGCTCGAGGACTAGAAAAGTCTAAGTGTGGGGGAATCTGATGGGTGTCTAAAACACCGTATTATTTATCTATTGTTTATGCTTTCTCTGCTAGTTTTCTTGTAAATTATGTATTTTATGTTTTGTTTTTGAGTATTTAGGTACTTTGGAGTCATTTGGATCAAAAGAAGAGGAAACATGGCAAAAGCGTTAGAGGCGAACTATTTCTCAATATTTTCTTTTATTTCATCATCTCTGTCTGAAAAGTATGTCGGCTTTAGTGATGCAATTTCTGTCTGAAAAGCACGACAACTTTAGTGATGACTCTCATTGAAGAGTATAAATGAATATGAGAAATAAGGGGCGGTTGTTGTTAGCTGAGGAACTCGAAGAAAGCGTTCAATTGGAGCATAAAGGGGCAAAGTTGTCATTTCCTAGGAGAACATTATCTGGAAAGTCGAATCAAGGTTAAGGGTCGACAAGTCCTACAGGAACACCAAAGACCAGCTGATTGATAAGGGATGGCTACCTGCTATAGGGTATCCACTGTGGTGACTCCTTATCCAGTAGTAGGGTACAGTTATCCATCCCCAATTTATAACCCTAAATTTCTTCTCATTCCAATCATTTGTGTGCGGCTGTGTGTCTGAGAGTTAGAGAAAATTTAAAGAAATGAGAAGAGAGGATTTGAACTCAAGGAAATCAAAAGGAAGCAGCTGTTGGTAGGATTTGGTATGAGGCAGTGAAGGGCTTGAGAAAAGATGAAATGGCTAGGCAATATATAACTAGGAACTGCAGGTGACTATGAACTAAGTTGGTGGATTAATGGGTTGCATCTGGAACTGATTGTTGCTGCTGCTCAAGGTTTAGGAAGGATTAAATGGGGTTTTGGTTGAATTTCGAGATGCGACAGCAGATGGTATTTCAAGATGGTCCAGAGGTCATGGTGGTCTATAACTGAGTTGAGCTATTGCATATTACAGGGTTTTGAGCTGATTTTCCAGAGTAGATGGAATTATGTGTGTTGAGCTGGTTGAAACCGAGTCAAGATTGAAGTGAGACTGTAGGGACTTGAATCTAGTGGAGCTGTTACCATGTATGGACTGGAATCAATTGCAAGTGATGGTTCTGTAATGAGGTGAAGTATGAAAATGCATAGGTTGTGGGGCAGCTGAGTAAGCCTAGGTGCTGCTGTTTTGAGCTCCATTGATTCATATGGGTTATGAACTCAGACTGAATCTGAGACTTCATGAGAGGGCAGGTGGCAGTTATGAATTCAGTGAAAGATGGCAAAATGAGTTGGTTATGTATGTGTAGTTGAAATGGGTTAACTGAAGGCTGTGTTGTTGTATTTATGAGAAACTCAGATCGGGTTCTGATGCTGCAGTTATTTGGCAGAGGCCTGAGATGTACAAGGAAGTGTTGGATTTCAGAGTTGGTGGTATTTAATTGAAGTGCATGATACAAAGCTAAGATCCTAATGGCGCTGAAGTGGCTGTTTAAAGGTCAAGTGAAGTTGTGTAAGTTCATGTGGGGTTTCAGGCAGAAAGAAAGCTACATGAAGCTATATTGGGCAAGAACTGGTGGTTATGTTGTGATTTCAGGGATTACAGGGATTGTTGTCTTTGTTAAGTAGAGTTGCAGCTTATTGTGTTGCAAAGATGGATAAAGCTGCACTTATTGAAGTTACAATGTGGCCTGACTGAGAAGGAAATGATGGTAAGCAGGATTGTGTTGCAGTAAGATGGTGTGCTTGCAGTTCGAGTACAAGATGTACAAGGGTTGACTGATGTTGGTGCTGCAATGAAGATTGCAGAGTTGGTTGTGCAGTGGTGAAGTTGGCATTTCAGGGAAGTCAAGCCATGTTGTAAGATGAAGTTGCAAGTGAGGATAGTATTATGATGCAATTGCAATGGTTTTGTGTTGGCTAGAATGGGTGAGCTACAACCATCATGGAATGAAGCTGAAATGCAGGTGGATATGAAACAAACTGGAAATTGTTGAAATCTGTGCGAAAATGGGGCGAAATTGGTGAGCCAGTGAGCATAGCTCGGGTTGCCAGTTTCGGGAGTTTGAAGTGTGAATTGCAATATTTCAGTGAATCGCGTGGGGGGTATGAGCCGGATGCAAGAATTGATGGCCGGACATATGAGCTACGGACCACGCTTTTGGGTACGTTTTCGCAAGAAACAAGAATTGGCTAAAATGGTTTTTGTGAATGTGTGGACTAAAGAGAAGGAGAGTTGAGGTAATGGAAGTATACAGTTGGCTTGGTGATAGTTTCCGATGGTTCATAGCCCGGAGATAAGTTTTTCGGCGACCGGATTCCGGCGCCGATGTCCGGATTCCGGTGATGCCATCAGCACTCCGGCGACCAGTTTTGGACCCAAAAATTCCAGAAATATATTTTTCACACATGCGCTTGGTGGACTGGTAGATGGACGTGGACTTGAAGATTTTGAAGACTTTGACCTATTTTTGGAAAGCAAAGGGCTATAAAAAGAGAGTTTCTACAACAAAGATATCACGTATTATTCTTGGAGCAGAGGAGAGAGCCGCTGAAACTACAACTAGGGTTTGCTTTCGTATTTAATATTCATCTCCTTTATTTGATTATTGATTATGATGAACTCCATAGCTATGAGTAGCTAAATCTCTTATTATTGGTTAAGGATGTAGTCCGGTTTCTAAAACTTGTGCTTGATTAATGCATTAGTTTTCTCTCTTGATTATCATTCATATCTCTACTGTTTTTATTATCACATGATTGATGTATTGTGATAGGGTTTTGATGTTTGTTTAGTTAAGTGGCCAATTAATTGAACTTGCATCTTATCCATAGCTATTTTAGGGTTTTTCATCGAGCGATAACCCCAAATACAAGTAGCATGATATGATTATAATTTGTAGTGATACACTTTTATAATCATATGTAGAGTTTGACCATTGTCCGAATTGTTATGCGCAATGTATGACAATTGCATTGATTAGCCTAATTCCAAAACTTAATGCTCCTGGGAATTGAACTTGATAGGCGCAAGGCGTTAGGTTATTCTTTAGGTAGAATTCACATACGCAGCTCTAATGCGTGTGTTGATGAACTTAGGAAATTTTCAGATTATCTTGCTCTCTTGATTTTCTAGGCTTTTGATAATAAAAGAGATTAAATCGTAATTCTAATCATGTATGCAAGCACATGTTTAAGATTGAAGATGAATTCCTTGACCAATATCTTTCTCTCCTTGATAATTTCAAATATTTACTTTGCTTTTATTTTACTTTAATTTTACAAAAATCAGAAATTCCCCGTTGGGTTACTAAGAAACTAGAATTTGATAACAACAATCGCCTCTCTGTGGATACGAACGCTTCCTTACTTTATACTTCATTCATATTTTGTCGAGTAAGAAAGTGAATTATTTTTGTGTCGGCTGACAACCGATCAGGAGACACTATTTTTGATATCAAAGGCTTCATTCTTCTAACCATAATTGGATACAATCTTATATGAAGTATTGCATAAACCAATGGGTCTGAACTCGGATGGAGTTGTTGGTTTTTTAGTTTTTGGAATCAAAGAAATAAAGGTATTGTTCAAAGACTTTGGAAGAAACCCCGAAGTAATTAAAAAAATTTCTAACCATGTCACAAACTTCTGAACCAACTATATCCCACTGAGTTTTATAGAATCCTTCTTGAAAACCTTCTGGACCAGGATCCGACCAGTTTTCCATGCTTTTTAGAGTGCTTAATATTTCTTCATTTGTGGGGGGGATTCATAGGAGTCTATTTTCTTCATCTGTAACAAGGGTAGGCAGAAAATTGAAGTATTTCTCTTGAACAACCGGATTGGAAGTAGTGCTTATCTCTTTAAACTGATTTGTTAGGAGACTGGATAGCTCTTCTCTAGAATGAAGCCAAGTGCCATTGGAATCTTTTAGAGAGTTGATGTTGTTTCTTGCTCTTTTCATTTTTGTAAGAGTATGAAAATACTTGGTGTTATTATTCATGTCTTTCAAAAAGTTATCTCTGGAGTTTTGCTTATGGAAATCATGTTGAATCTGGTGCCATTTATTAAGCTCCTCATTTACTTCATAAGCCCTATATGTGTTAGCTGCAGAGTGGGGTAGCTTCTGTAGTTCATTTATCTATAACTGAAGCAAATCCACTTTTTGATGAATGTCACCAAAATGGTTTTTATTCCACTTAGATAGGGCAATTCTTGTAAATTGAAGCTTCTTAATCAACTTGAAACCAGGAGATCCATGCACAGCTTTTTCCCAAGCCTTAGCAATTTCCACAGCACAAGACTTGTCATGTAACTAGGAGAGAAATAACTTAAATGGTTTCCAAAGCTTGGGAAGATTATAATTTGAAGCTAACATTATGGGGCAATGATCACTGCCAGATTGAAAAAGATGTAATAACTTGGAATGAGGAAAAATTGTATTCCAATCAGCATTCCCCAAAGCCATATCTATTCTGGATCTTTTTTTCCCAGTTCCCAAATTGTTGCTAGACCAAGTATGTTCCTTTCCAATAAAACCAATGTCTTCTAATCTCACTTTTTAAAGTATTGAATTAAACCAACCATCACTTGAAGAAGAAGAAGAATTAGTGTTAAGAATATGAATATTTAAGTCACCTAGGAGTATCCAAGGTTGTCTAATATTGTTCCCAACTTCCTCAATAAACTTCCATTTCTTTTTCTTTTTTCTCTAGATTGCAGTAACCATACACACAAGAAAGAAGCCATTCTGGGAGACTAGGATCATCTTGAATAATGGCATGTATCATATTGTCCTCACAACTTAAGATTTCACAACTAAAACCATTTTTCCACATTAAAGCTAAACCTCCAGAAAGACCCACAGGTTCCAGTAGTTTAATATTAGGATAGTTATAATCAGATAAAAGGGGTTTTAGTTTTGTCTCTTCTAGCTTAGTTTCACATAAAAAGATCATGTCAGGATTATGTGTCCTAATGAGATCTCTCAAGTGGTCTCTAGTGTTGATATTTTTAAATCCTTGAACATTCCAAGAAATAACTTTCATTATGGAAAAATGGGTAAGGATAATCAAAGAGATGAAAAAGCAAAGTTGTAAAAGGGGGGGGGGGGGTTCTATAATAAGTGCAAGCAAACTTTAACAAAAGATGAATACTCATAGTGCCTATAATTATGTGAAACAAATAACTTACAAAAGAAAAGTGAAAATTAAAGCTAAGATGAAAATTTAGAGAACTAGTAAAAAAAAAAATTTGATAGAAACTGAAAGCTGAGAATTAAACAGAAAGGTGTAAGAAGTAATAGTAAATTGAGTAAAATTTAATACCTGACTCTCCTTTTCTGTGTTTCCAATCTGATTTCATGTTGTTATGACCATGTGAGTATTCTGGAAGTTTGCATTGTTATCCATGCTGCTATGATGAGAAGGAGAAGACTCAGTTATATCTTGGCTGGAGCTTTCTGCAGAACTTCTAAATCTCTTCCCAGTCTAACATCCCGAGCTTCAATATTGTTTTCTTTCTTTAGAAGGAAATCCATATTAACAACCTCTCCAACTTTAGGTGGAACAAAAATAGCAGCCTTGGCAAACTTATTTGGCTTACTAACAGAAGCAGGAGCATTGCCAGATTTTGTTTTAGAAACATTCTTTCTGAGGTTATTAGGATTCCCAAAAAAATAAGGCTTATCATGAGATTTCTCCAGATAATTAGCAGCATCCTTGCAAGCTTATTTACAGTGTTTAATCACATAGCATTCAGAACATATGCTACCTGGTTGTCTTTCATAAAATAATTGTTGCCATTTTGTGAATCCTGCATTAGCTATGCATTTAACCCCTCTCCTCAAAGGCAAACTGAGATCAACATTAACACAAACTTTGACAGGAACAGTGCCAATAGGCATGGCATCTTGAGGTTCAATACCAGTAACTTCACCCATAATTTCACCAATCTTAGTAACTGCAGGAATATTCATGTGTTCAGGGAGAAGATATTTAAGTTGAATCCAGAACTGCTGAAACCCTTAATGTTTTTAAGTGTAAATCATATCTGGTATGTAGTCATGAACCACTAAGAGATGTTTGTTAACACTCCAAGGTCTATGCTCAATTACCTTGTTTAAAAATCCCGATTCTGAAACTTGAAAATCATCAGATTTGGTTCCAATTCCAAAATTCTTACTTCTTCAGAAGAAATGAAAGGACAAGTGAACTTAATGAATCTTTCAACAGTATCATAATTCATCCTTCCTTCTATGATTATTTTTCCAATAGCGCTAGCCTCCCAATTAGAACTTTCATTCTCATTCTTATTATTATCCTTTTACAGCTCCTCAACTTCTGAAGTATCACCAAGGTCTAGTAAAGCTTGCTTAAATTTGTTAACAAGCTCACCTACATTTTGATACTTTTCAGCTTCCATCTTTTTACCATCCATCTTTTTTTAGTTTTTTATGAAAATTAGGTTTGAAATGAAATTGAGTGTTGAGATTGATAATCTGGATATAAGGATTGGGGTCTTGAAGAATATTTTGCTTTGAATGAGTAATATTTTCAAGGCTATAATTTTGTAAACAGAAAGTTGACGAATCTTGAATAGAATGGCAACTACTATAGCTGTCAATTGACCCAGTGAATAACCAAAAATAACAAAACTTCCTGAAATAGTTGGCTTTTTGAATTTTGAATTGAGTAAGACTTAACTGAAGGCGGGATAACTGCTTGAAATGGTCGAACGGATCGGAGCTGTACTGAGTCTTCATACTTATAACATCTCTAAGATCATGGATAACATCGCAAATACTTCCTGCAAGCAAAATCTTAAAGTGGTACTCAGCAAAAGCTTTAATCATAACACAAAAATAGGCAAAATCCAATAGAGGAAATACCGATTGTAAACACATTGTGGAGAATCAAATATATAAAAAATTAGTTACTCATTACGACAAGAAGAATAATAGCACAAAAGAAGAGAAAAAAAAGAGAGAAAAAGCAAAAGAGGATTTAAAAGAATGCAAAATAAGCTTCAATCATAACACAAAATAAACCAACGGAAACTATGTCAGAAAAGTTGAAACAAAGAACTAAGGATTCATTAAAAGGAGAGAGAAAAAAAAGAGTAACTAATTGACCGAGTTACATTAACTTAGTCGACCGATCCTCAGAGAGACTAGAGGAGAGAGAGAGGAATTGAAGTTGAAAGCTCTATTTCATCATGCTTGTGAGTTAATTCCTTGTTGCTTGAAACTTCTTTATACATTTTTCTTCCCCATGGCCTTATTTGAACAAACAACAACCTAAATGCAAATCTTTTTGTTTTTTTTTGTTCTTTTTTTCTTGTATTTTGTTTTTGAGATAATTGGTGTTTGGTACTCAGGTTTAGACCAATACTAGTCTTTGGTCTAACATTTGTCCAACGTTAGGGCTTGGTACCTGGACCAGACGTTGACCTACGTGGACTGTTTATGACCGGACTTTAATAAATTTGCAAAATACAAATATTTTAAAAATAACGAGTTTACAAGAGTACCCTTGGCCTTGGGGTTGGTTTATTCCCTGAAACTAGATCCAGAATCTAAATTATCCATTCCCAATTCTTCTCCTCTTCTCCTCCCTACTCTCTTCTACAGCTACAAATCGACTTTGAGGATGAATTTTGCTTGACTATTACAAGAACTCTGTTGGTGTCACTGCCATGAAGATGTATGTGGTAATTTGAGAAGAAATAAGCACTGGTTTGAATCAATGAAATGACATAAAATAATAAATTAGGGTTTGCAGAGATTAGAGGTGGATTATAGATCGAGGAAACGGGGTCTGCAGTCGCTGAGGGAAGCAGTGAATAGAAGAGATCGATCTGTTTCTTTAACTGAGATTTGAAGATGGTGATGATAAGTCCACAATCTCGAAAGGAAACTCTCTTGTACCTCAGGAAACTATATCAATTGGTGTTAATTGATGATGAAGACAAGGGGGGTAACTAATCAATCTCCTATTACTGTAATTAATGGCAGAATTATGACAAACCCATTATGAAATTAAATTTATCCATCTAAAAATTGCACCTGCGTTTTGATTGAAAAGGGAGCAAACCCCATGAAATTTCTCCTCAGGAAAATCGATTTCAGACTCAATAACAGCTGAATCTCTTCTCAGTCTCGGCTAGAGCAGATAAGTGATAATGAGCACTAAGGGTGCTGGTTTTCAACTGGGTACTGAAAATTGCAGAGGTGTGATTTCTATAAGGAGTTCTTCTGTTTGCTAGTGAGATTAGGAGAAATGAAGCAATATAATTAAAAGGAAGTTTTAGAGTCCTCATATGATGAGGAAAATTAGGTATGCGATGGGTTTATAATTGCTAACAAAACGGATTAAGTTTGTTAAAATTTGGGTTTTGGCTGTTGTGAAAAATCAGGGAGAAAGAATTGAAATTATTATCGAAGAACTTGGAGAAGATGCTGCTTCTAATGTCTATTTCATGGGGGGTTGTTTATGAAGTTCATATTGTAAAGGAAACTGATAAGAATATAGCGTATTGGGTACTAAGTCATTCAATATTGTGGTGTTTGTTGTGAATAATTTGGCTGGATGTGAAGTTGTAAAGATCAGTTGAATGAATGATATACCCCTGGTTTACTTTGTATTTGAATTTTCAGGGAGATTTAGAGTGTAGAAGATGCTTCATTGACTGACAACACCACCACCAGGTAATGGCACATAAATTGTTCGAGAAATGGTCTGAATGAAATTTTCTTCACCACTTTGAGTTCGAAGGGTTTGAAGTGATTTTGGGGATTGGGAACGAGTTGTTTATTGGTTGAGTTTACATGGGTTCTGGTGGTTATACTTGAAGATATAAAAGCCTAAGACGAACAAGGAAATTGAGTATGAGCTGAATTCATTAATGGAAGCAAGGGTGGTACAGGACTGATGGTTTTTTTTTTAGAGAATTGGGTACAATTTGTGCCTGAACTGCAGTCGGAAATGAGTTGTTGCTGGTCTGATTATGGGGAGTTTTCTATGGGTGCTAATAATCATTTTGCTGAAATCTTTCTAATTCAACTAGGAGGAGTAAAAATGGTGCAAGTGTACAGAAGTTTGAGAATTTTATAAATATTAAAAAAACTAAAGGGTATTATAGTAAACACATTAATAATTAAATTTTATATTATTTTTTAAATAATTACTAAACAGAAGTTAGGACTTAACCTAGTCAACGCGAGTCAACGTCGGGTCCAGGTACCAAGCCCTAACGTTGGACAAATGTTAGACCAAAGCCTAGTGTTGGTCTAAACCTGAGTACCAAACTCCAATTATCCCTTTGTTTTTTTGTTTTTTTTGTTTTTTTGTTTTTGTATTTTTTTTCCTTCTTTTCTTTTCTTTTTGACAAAAAGATTGCAACTACAAATAATAATGAAATTAAAATTAACATGGCCATAAAAGAAGTACTTTACCGCTTGAATCTTCACAACTTGTATTGTCTTTGTATCCTAAACTTCAATAACTCTCATCTTTTGATTTTCTTCGCTCTTGTAAATAAGTCTTCAACTTGGATATAAAATTGCGCTCCTTATATGTAAGTCTTCAACATGTATTTAAAAATCTTCTCATTATATGTTGCTTTACTTGGATATGAAATTTGCTTTTTCTTGAACTGTTGCTTTTAAACCTTAAACGTCTTCAACTTTCCTTGTAGATTTTGATGTCGCTCCACTTGTTGATGATGATGTGTTTATATGGATCTGTTGTTGGCGAGAGATAGAATGGTGCTAACTGCAAATCAAACTACAAGAAGGTGGTTTTCATCTATAGACGTCACCCTCATGATTGAAAAAATTAGCACTCAAAATATCAAACATAGTTCTGAAATGGTGTGAAGTTGGGTAGCTCACCATTCTACCCGGAATTAACGTACGGTGACACACACTCAAAAGAAAGCTTTTTAGTCAGCTATTAAGAAAATTTGGTCTGGTGCCTCGGTTGATTTTAAAATAGGTAGTATCCACTAATGATTGATCAGCAACTCTAATAATGCATTTCTCTATGCTCCTAATTTGCATCACCGGCATGATTAAATCCATTATTTAACACTCCAATTCATAAGAAATCCGAATGTAGTTCCCTAACACTTCCAAGTTCAGCTATGTCGGTCAGAATTCTCTATGTAAACATACCTAGAAGTATGCTAGTGACTCTAAAATCTCTACAAGTTGAAGGTTTTTTATGCAAAAATTTACAAAATTTTGAAAATTCGACTCAAAAAGGCTAAAAACTCTATATGCAAAATATCCAAACACTCCCCCACACTTAAACTTTACATTGTCCTCAATGTAATTAAGTCATCCAAAGTAAAATAAGGTGGGAAATCAAAATATGATATGCAAAAGAAGAAAACTAAAACAAAATGATAGAAAATACAAAACCTATGGGTTGCCTCCCATTCAGCGCTTGGTTTAACGTCGTCAAAGCCCGACGTTATTGTTATCGTCCGTACACCAATAATCTGAAAATTTGGTAATCCTTCCAAATAATAATCTGCAATTCAAATAACAGTTTCGCGAAAACATTAGCACAAAATATAAATATTGAAGCTATCACTTTATTGAAGTTTCCCCCACACTTAGTCCTTTCTACACTCGGAAGTGGATGGAGAACATAGAATTCGGGAACTTCAAAAGGTTCTTCAGCATGGCGAACCGACAAACTATTCGAATCAAACACATTAAGTGGTGGATACTTAGAAGCAAAATAATCCATTAAAAATTTGGAAGCACACAACTCCAATCCCAGGTGAGGTATTTTCTTAAAAGTTGGGTTAGCAACTCTTTTAGAATCTACTTCAATTGGATGGAAATGATCAATAGATATAGAATTATGCAAAGGATTAGACAAACCTTGTACGTGATCCTCATCGTTCTTAATTAACATTGAATTATTTACCTCAAGTATATCGTGGTCCTCTGTCGAACTATTATTTTATGCTTCAACCGAAATCTCAGCATCATTATAATCCTTGGCAAGCTCAATTGGGTCTTCGACAACTTCAACCAATTTGGTTTCATTCTCAATCGTCATCTCTTTATCAATCTCATCATCGGAATCACTGTCAACCTCAGAATCACCAACATCAAAACGACGTTCGAATTCCATGTCTACGGCCTTGTTAATTCCGTCAAGAATCTCTTGTGATGCACCGGCTTCTTCTAGCTGGTCATGTTTCTTTAAAAGTTTTCTAACATTAACACGCTTTCCGCCGTTACGCACAATCTCCTCTTTTGAAAATAGTGAAGGAAAAGCACAATGAAGAGGAGTAGGTCTTGATTCAGTATGATCACTCTTTAGCTCCAAACTCTCTGTCATCTGTACATTACTAGAAAACAATTGATCAGAAGCATAACTATCCTTCCATCCTCGTGATTGTTCTCTTACATGCCCGTCATAAGGTTGTTGACATGTATGAGAATATCCGTAAGGTTGCGTGGGATATTGATCATAGCCAAAATATTGGTTTTGATTATACCCATAGGATGGTTGGTAGTTGTCATAAGAATGAGATTGAAAACCATATTGATTACCACTGTTGTATGTGTAATCTTGTGCTCCGTACATGTTATTTCCATAAGGAAACATGACGACTCACAAGAAAAAGAAAATCAAAACAAAAAAAAATAAAAAAATAAAAACAAGCTAAACAAATAACAAATCAATTAGCAACCGCTCCCCGGCAGCGACGCCAAAATTTGATGCGCGTCGTAAGTGCAACAAATTAATACAGATATTTCCCACTAATTAACTGGTAATATAGCGGTAGTAAGAGATCGTTCCCACATAGAGCTGTGTAATTGATATGTTATTTAGTTCAGCAAAATAATAAAAGATAAGTGGGGATTGTTTGATGAAAGTAAAATAAAAAGATAATATGAAAGCAAAGATGATTAAGGAATCATTCGCCGCCACTGAACAGAAACTTAATAAAAGTACTTATTTATTTCTTGCCAAATTTCTATTATCACCAACCGTAGAATAGCAATAAGCTCTGCTATCCCCGGAATTCATGTTGTCACTGAATACGGAAGCGCTCGACTACCAGATTCTATCCATCTGAGATACCATGAATAAGCTCTACTTCTGAGTTCTTGTTTTGCTCATAACTTCTTCGTACGAACTCAGAATGACTCCGTTATTTCGCCATTGTCTTCATATTCTCGTCCTCTACACAATGAAAAGTAGAAATCTTGTATATGAATGAGTTTCAATCAGTCTTTATCCCTTCTTCACTTGTAGCTATCTTCTTTCCTTGCACAATTAAGTGCAAATTTACTTCTTTTGGATGATTCACCTAGTAAAACACAAATAAGCGAAAACAAACATAATATACAATAATTTGCACGAAAACCAACAAATACTAGCATGGAATTAACACTAAATATATGTGAAATATGCACTTATCACATGGCAACCTTAATGATGAAATTGAAGAAAATAAGTGAATATGAGAAGTAAGAGATGGCTTCTCGAGAAACTACTAAAGGCACCCCAGAAATGTCCCAGAAGAGTCGATAACGTCGACCGGAGGAATTGATAAAGTCACCCAGGAGTTTTTCACTATATACAGCCCAAAAGTTATATTTGTACCCCAAAAAGTGCTAATAGCACCCCCATGAATTGTTAAATGTACCCCTGATTTCTATCGACACCCCATCTGTTGGATAAGGGGAGATCATCTTCTCCGTTTGAATTTCAAATTTTGGCGGGAAATCAGGTTTTAATAGTTGAAAAATTAGGGTTCGGGATTTGAATGGGTTGTGATGAGATTAAAGTTCTGAAACTAAATGGGCTTGTTCCTAAGGTCTAAACAGGGATGGTAATGGTATTTGTTTTGATCATAATTGGCTAGATAATCGGCAAAATATGAATTAGAGCTCACTGATTTTGGCAGGAAAATGTGTTCTTCATGGACAGATTTGATGTTCGGATTTTGGAGTTGTTATATGGAGATTCAATCTCTCAAACTTCTTGGATGTGCCTATTTGGTCGAAACAGGCTTGGTAAGGTGATTGGATTCGACAGAGTTGGGCTAAATAATCCCAGAGAAGAAAGCATGGGAGGATATGTGTTACCGAGTTTTTGGATTGGTTTGGCCGTGATTTCATCGGGTTTTCTCATGGACCTGGGTTTAGTTAAGCTTGTCAGGATCAAACAGGGTTTGTACTAGTTTTGGATTCGAAGAAAAGGGAAGTTTCCACGTA
This sequence comes from Papaver bracteatum, assembly GCA_023529315.1. Taxonomy (NCBI): domain Eukaryota; kingdom Viridiplantae; phylum Streptophyta; class Magnoliopsida; order Ranunculales; family Papaveraceae; genus Papaver; species Papaver bracteatum. The sequence continues at coordinate 78,649 of JAJJWX010002944.1, read as the reverse complement.
CTTTATGCAAAACATGGTTAGAGTTATATTCTCGGATATTTTATGGAATGTTAGAAGAATTTTGGGAGAGAATGGCTATGTTTCCTAATAAATAGGGAAGTGTGACGTGTTGGGACTAAAAACAAGTAATCAAATCTTCGTATATCGAGTAGTTAACTAAAACAGGGATTTGGAGAAAAAGCCGTAGCTTGCCGTGAAGGAAAAGAAGATATTTTCTCGAAGCAATTTAGGATTCTGTGGTGTATATATAGCCTTGGATTAAATCAGGAGTGAGACGGATACTTTGGAGAATAAATATAGAGTTAGGAATCGAAAAATCATAATTCTCGGAAAGTTGCTGTTGCTGCCATTAATCAAGAACACGAAGAACATTGAACTGCAACAAACAGTTGCAGAACAATATCGTTAATCAACAACAGAAAATACAATATTGTTAATCAACAACATAAGGCTTATATCGTTTCCTTCTTGGTAGCGAAAGACTTTTAGCAACTAAATAAGCTTCTCAATCCAGTAGCTAAAGACCTTTAAGAACTGCAGAATCATTGTAAGCTTATTTATATCTTTTTTGAATACAATGATTAATGAAATTTTCTTCAATTTTGATTCTATGAGTAGCTAAATCTATTCTCTAGGGTTTTGGAGGAAACTATTTTTGATGGGTAATATTTAGTAATTAATTTCTTTGGCATATTTACTCCAAAATTGTGTTTTAATTTGTCTAAAATTTTTCTCTTCTTTACATGCTTCGTAAAACCTGTTTTGGGTAGTTTCTACGGTTCTTTTATAAGCGAAGGAGGATTAGTCCTTAGAATAGCGACGAAAGTCATAAAAAAAGAGCTTGTAGTGTTATATCTTCCAAAACATGAGATTCAGTTAGAAAATTATTCTTCTTCGACGAAGTTTTGTAGACCCTCGTCGTTTTCTTCACATACTTGTAATTCTTTACTTTATGACTTTCTCTCTCGCATACCATCTCCATTTCTTTCCAACTAACGTGCTTGCTTTTAACAACCATGCACATCTTCTCTTTTGCCTTGGAAATAATCCATTGCCTTGCCTCTTCCTTATTTTCCCAAGTATAAATTGAGAAAATAACACGTTCATGAGAACATTAAGTAAAAAAAATTCCAAAAACATATATATCCATTCAAACCATTAAAACTTACCAAATCAGTGATGTAGTTTTCAGAGGTATCCGGACCGATAGCAGAGACGGGTTCAGGTTGAGAGCTCTGTATAACCAACTACAAAAAAATGGGAAAGAAGGGTCGTCATCTTTTATAAAATATGCCAACCGACTGCTGGGTTTTTATATTTTCCGACCCTAAGAGTCTTCACATAAATTTTTATAGACAACCGACTCTTACGGTCGTCAAGTATAATTTTCTACGAACGACTCTAAGGGTCGTCGCTTTATAAATATTAAAACTAACGACCTTTGTGCAGTTTTACAACAATTCAGACCACCGACTCTTAGTGTCGGCAATGCATAAATAATCTAACCAACGACCCTAAGTTCAGTTATTGTAAAATTTGAAATTTGAAACAACGGTTGAATCCTAGGTGTAGTTATTGCATATTTGGAAAATAGGTAACTGTTTTCTTTTTAAAAAAATAGTTGTTTGTACATTTTGTACTATAAAAAGAGACCTATCCCTATCAAATTTATTCACCCATCACTTTCAAACACCAAAAATGGCTCAAACTCCATTCAACAATCAAGAGGATGTTGCTATTTGCACGACTTTGAAAGAGAGCACTGGGTCTTATCAAACCACGACGAAACCGGAGATCCGTACCTTAACATGGATCAAACATATAATGATTGGTGGGAACGTGTGTTTATAATTTTTAAAGCACTTAATGGAAATCGTTATGGAAGGTCGCTCCAAGACATTAGGTAAAGATACAATTTACTCTACAAAGATTGCGAAGCGCTGAAAGACGAATTCGAAGCGAGACACAAGGTTCTTCCCAAAGAAGATGATACTACTAGAGTAAGTTTTTCAATCAATAAGGCCTCTCATAGGGTTATTTTAATTTAAAACGCTAGCTAATAATTAAAAAAAATTCTCCAATACTATTTGGGTTGCAGCCAATACGAAGAAAAGTACGACCACGAGTTTTCGCACGAAGATTGCTATCGTTTCTTAACAGAAAATTTATGGCAATTCAAACAATATTGTTAAGTGTTCAACGGAAATGTTGTGAACAAGATTTTATGTCTTTTCATTCTATTTTATTTCGAATTATATGTACATTTCTTTCCAATTCAATAAAAACAGTTCAACTTTTAATTAACAAAGACATGGTCATCAAGTTACAACTATTAAAACCCCGACGACTCTTTGTTTTTCCAAACTCAGCACTAAGAGTCGTCTGTTTAGGAGAAATATATACGAACGACTCTTGATGCTCAATAAATCAGATAGTTCATGATGGAGTCTTCATACTTTAAAATTAATAACCGACGACCCTCAATATCAAAAAGTGTCGTCGCTTTGTTAATATGGACATTGACGACCCTTATAGCAGTAAATGCAAATTTTGAATCCACCAACGGAATTTTTTTCAAAAAAGAGGCAGTTGGGTCGTTCAACTCTATAAATAGAGACCCAGGACTTACCTAATACTCACACAAATCTTTCATTCATAACCTTCACATGGTATATCATTCATTCATCATCTAAGAGGAAAAAAAGTGAAACACCATGACTCCTTACACTTCCGAAGAGAATTGTGCCATTGTGAGAGCTTGGTTGACGGTCACAAACCACTTTGAATATCTAGGAATTTTTTTTGACCAAACATCCGATGCTTGGTGGAACCGTGTATTCATCGTTTTTGTGGCGTTAGACAGAAATTGAAACTCAAGGTCTTTGAGACTAGTCAAGGAACTATTCGGGGAGATAAAATTGGAATGTGATGCTTTCAAAAGAGAAATTTATGCCGTAAGGGAAGACATGCCCAATATGTTGGGTTCTATAAGAGTAAGTATTTAAACAAGAGGTAAAACTTATCAAAAGCTTTGAACAATACTAACTAAGTTATTGTTTTGTGTTTACAGTTGGGGAAGGCGTATAAGTGATACGAGATGCTTCGTGGGAACAAGTTTGAGTTCGAGGATTGCTACCTCATCTTACACGGCACTACCTATAATTACAGCATATATGGTTGAGTGTTTAAGTGCACTGTTATTATCTATTATATTTCATTTCCTTCAATGTAACCCTATGAAAGATGTATGCCTTTTAGGATTCAATGAAATGATCTTATGAAATCAAAATTCTAACGTGCAAACACTAAGGGTCGTTAATATGTAACACAATCGATAGAAACGACTCTAGTGATAAATGTTAATGGTTGGTTAGGGTCACCACTTTAGATGAATAAAGGTGTGACGACCATAAACCCAAAAAAAAATATTTGGCCAGAGACATTGTGTTTAAGCGTCGTTGCAGTGTAAACAAAGAAAACAAACGACTCTTGTTGGAGTACCAAAGAGAGACGTCAGTTTTTAGCACACCAAGCTGAGGATTTTTCATAACCTGGAAAACTTGCAGGTATGAGTCGTCGGATTTGGTGTAAACAGACTGACGACTCTTTAGGATTTTTAGCGAATTAAAAACCCGACACTAACGACCATCACTCTGAGTAGTTGCATGGTGTCCATGAATCGACCACTTGGAGTACCATTCATGCAATTTGAAGAGTATATGAAGTTTACCTGATTTTTTTGAGCTTAGGGTTCCTCATTTTGAGTGTTGGTTCCTTCATTTGGAGCAATAGGATCTTCATTTCCACCATTATTCATGGCTTCCTCCATTAACATCTCTTCATCAAACATCCAATCCATATCATTAGTTGACACAATCTTACCATCAACACAATCATGGTTGTTGTTTGAACCTTCACCAACCTCATTCCTTCACTTGAATCACTCATTTCTAAACAACCCTAATTTTTCCTCCCAAAACTCCTCTTCTTCTTCTCAAAACAAAAATACCAAAACTAAAATTTCCCCAAAATTTAATCCCAAAACCTGATTTTAAACTAAACTAAATTAACACACTAATTTACTTCATTAACTCTTAATACTAATCACTCAAGGCTATTTTAGGCATTTAGAAAGTTTTTTTATAAGGGGTGATCCAAATTGCTATTGGGAGACCTGTTTTGTCTTCTAGTGATGACCCCCATTTAATTTGAATGGTCCCCAATTAAACCAGGTTTTTTAGGAACATCTCCTGCTTCAACAATTTTTATTATCATCTCGCCAAATCAAACAAACAAAAATCCCCCAAATTAATTCATATATCTAATAAATCAAATTACTAATAATAAATTCAATCAATTGGGAACTTTTGATTAATCAACTAAGTACACATATTTTTCCATCGTGGAAAATAGTCAAAGCAGTTGCAATAAATCTGGTGTTGAATTCTCAGAAGGGAAAAAAGATATTAGAAAACCCAAATCCTAATCTATGCAAACAAATCCTAAAGATAAATTCTCAGAAGGAGCTTATTTACACAACCCGGCCCTAAAAAGGAAACACACGGGGAGAAGAAGAATTAAGCCCCGTTTGGGTTTAATTTTTTTTCATCAAAAGCACTTTGTAACAAACTTTCAACAAACTTTTATCAATAATTATGTTTGGTAAAAAAAAATCAAAGAGATTTTTACCAAAAGCACTTTCATTTTAGGCCTGCTTTTAAAAGCTACTGGTGAGTAGCTTTTAAAAGCTGAAAAGAATAAGCTGTGGACCCACAAAAAACTGAAATAACAAATTTTCCCTTTTGACCTTATTATTTTGTTAATATGACAAGATTTGTCCCTAGATTTCTATTATTTGGTACGCGCAAGAAATACAAGTGATACATGTTCAGATATACAAGTGATGGATATCCCAAACCTGCGTAAATAGAAAACATAATACGCAACATGAACATAATGTTTTTTTTTCTTTTTGCTAGCAACGAAACTAGCGAATATTACGCGGATTTTTTTTTTAAAGAAATATTACTTGGATTAATGTTATAAAAGATATTTATTGATAATATTTGTACAAAAAGTTCATAATGGCCATAATATAATAATATTAATACTAAAAATACTATGATGATAGTAATAATAATAATAACATATTTTTAAACATGTCTATTTTCGTCGTTAGTTATATCAACATCACTTCAAATGATAATTTACCAAACATAATTTCATTGATTTTTAAACTCACAAAACTTTTAAGATTAGAGTTTACCAAACGTCTAATATTTTTTTTCCGCAGCACAGCACATCAACGCAACGCACAACACAACAGAAAAAGTGATTTTACAAAAGCTACAACAGTACCAAACTCGCCTTTAGACAGATGAAAAGATATGGAAAGGGAACTTTCACTGAATAGAAAAAAGAGAAGGGGGGAAATAGACATATATTAATCAACAGCCAACAAAGTAAAGAGGAGAAGAAAAAAATCCAACGAAAAGGTCTTATAAATGAAATGTAGGAATCTATTAAAGTAGTTTTAATTATGTTAAGTTCAAATAAGGGTTTGCTTGCAATTAAGTTCAGTAAGAATTTTACATCCATCATCAATGGCTAAATATCCATACATATTATAATCCAAGGGTTTATAACCCGCTACCTTATAAAGCGCTCTCGCACTGTCGTGCGGGATAACACTGCTCTATTGTTTTTTCAGTAAAATGCTCATCTAACGAGTTTGGATTGAATTGGATTGGATCCACTGTTACTCCATATTACTGGATCTTCTTCTTGTTCGAGTTATATAATAATCTTCATAAAAAAGAAGGAAAAACCACGTACACTTATCAAAATTTTCCGTGAAAAATTTCATAGATTTGTAGCCTGGTTTAATTGGGTGCCAAAACTATTAATTGGGGGCCAAGCACTAGAGGATAAAAAAGGTCACCCAAACCTAATTTGGGTCACCCCTTATAAATTATTTTTATAAATGGCTAAAATGCCTTGACTGATTAGTATTAAGAATTAATTAAGTTGATTAGTGTGGTAATTATGTTTAGATATAAATCTGATTTTGGGAAATTTTATTTTTGGGTTTTTATGTTTTGAGAAGAAGAAGAGGAATTTTGAGAGGAAAAACTAGGGTTTTTAGAAATGAGTGATTCAAGTGGAGGGAATGAGGTTGGTGAAGGTTCAAATAACATCCATGATTGTGTTGATGGTAAGATTGTATCAACTAATCATATGGATTAGATGTTTGATGAAGAGATGTTAGTGGAGGAAGCCATGAATAATGGTGGAAATGAAGATCCTACTGCTCAAAATGAAGGAACCAATCCTCAAAATGAAGAACCCGCACCTCAAAATAATCAGGTAAACCTCATATACTCTTGAAATTGTCTGAATGGTGCTCCAAGTGGTCGATGGATGGTCACTATGTAACTACTCAGTGTGAGGGTCGTTATAGTCGGGGTTTGGATTCACTAACGACTCTTTAAAGTCGTCAAGCTATTGACACTAACAATGACGACTCTAACCTGCAACTTTTACATGTTATGAAAATTTGTTAATGTGGTGTCCTAAACTGTGACGAATCTTTTTAGTAGTTCACTTAGAGTCGTTAGTTGGTTTTTTTAGTACACGAACGACTCTTGCATCCAAACTCTCTGTAAAAAAAAAAAATTGTGTGTTTTTGAGTCGTCTTAGTGGTACACTGACGACCCTAACCAACGAATTCAAATACCAATTCACATTAACTGAATTATATTTGTATGTAGATGAACAACACAATCACAAAATTAAATACTCACCACTAGTTTAAGAATGGTAGTATCATCTCTAGTGTCATCTTGAGAAGCAGAGGTGGATGCTCTGTTGGTCCTCCTACTCGTAGTCTGATCTATCATTATCACCATACCATAGAAAAAGCCTTTGTACCATGCATATTAATCTGTTGTTGCCTCATGACCTTCATTCGCATGCACCCAATCTGTCATGTTTACTAGGATAGAGTGTCTAGCATTCCAATGCTTGACATCAGGTTCAGGTTCCTAAACCACCTTTATGTATGACTGGTCAGCTTGGCATTTGTCCAACTTGTGCTTGAATGGAGGTACATAGTGGTCATCGGGTGAATCATGAATAAACCCAAGTTGACGCATGATTATCATCGGATTGTACATTGAAAAACCGTTAGGGTGAAACAAAGGGCCATGGTAATACACACCATCTTCCATTGCGCCAACTCTAACATCCTTGTATGGATTAAAGATTACCTCTTTCGCCGTGATGTATTCAAATTTTTGGCGCATTGCTATCAACGCATCAGTTTGTTCCTTATCTTGAGAACCAATGAACCAACGGGTTCCGGTTGGACTACCTTCGCTCCATTGTGGGTTGAGTTTCACATCTTCATTATCTTTGAATAATGAAGGAATATGATCATAAATCCACACCTATAACAACCAAAGTTGAAAATTTTAAAACAATTAAAAAAAAAAAAAAAGATTAAAGGAAAAAAACGTACAAAAAGAAGGCAACTTTTATCAATCCAAATACCTGGATTAGAGAAAAATTCCCATTAATTTTAGAAGTTCGTTCGCGAGATGCCTGGGAAAGGTGACCATTCAAATGTGAAAATTTGGATGTCCCCCAAGAATACTTGTTCACATCTTCTAAGGGATCCAAAAGCTGTAAAAGGTTGGCCAATGCAAGGACGTACAACAAATATGCAGCCGCCGCATAACGACATTCCATATCAGAGAGACCTTTTTTTTTCTTCTATTCTGTACCAGCAAACATATTCCTAATCTCCACAAGTTTAAACTTTTTCTTCGGGTACTTAATTCTTGGCACGAAAAGCCCATCAGTCCTTTCCTTATCCAAGCCAAACAAGTTCTTGGTCCATGTATAAATTTTATCCTAACTAGGCCTTCTCTTGAACTTCTCACTGGTTGATTTACATTCAACATGCAACCCTAATATCTGTTATGCATCATCAAGAGTCAATGCCATCTCGCCAAAAGGAAGTTGGAATGTGTCGACTTCAGCGTAATACTTTTCATAGAAACTAGATACTGCGACCTTGTGTATAGGGTGTCGTAGGCTCAACAAATTAATAGATAGATTTCCCACTAATTAACTGGTAATATAGCAGTAGTAAGAGATCTTTCCCACAAAGAGCTGTGCAATTGATAGGTTATTTGAAATATCAAGATAAAGTAAATAAAAAAGGGGGGTTTTGGTTTATAAGATGAATAAAAAGACAATAATAAAGAAAAGGATGATTAAGGAATCCTTCGCCGTTAAGGAATCCTTGGTTTATAATCAAGGTTTACTTGCTGGTGTTGTCTCCACACATGATTGCTTTACAGAATCCCTATGCAAGGTATCATGTTTTCAACTTATGTAGAGAGTTAATCGACGATTACTTATCTCATAACTTCTACTAGCGATAGAACAATCAATAGATCAATCCAGCGTGCACTCCAAATCAATCTAAGAATCACTCATAAACCCTAAATATGGTAAAGACAAACAATGATGATAAAAACTCATAGATTTGTATTATAAATAAACCTTCACGCTTAGAACATTGAATTCATCCTTAATCAACAAAGGATTTATCTACTCATATTACAAAGAAGATGAATCATGGTGGTTTCCCCCTAAAGGGGTAAACTCTAGGTTTTTTATGTAGAAATTGTGATATGAGATGATGATAGATGATATTTTACATAACCTAATACCTTTTTATAGGTTTACATTGCTTGGTCTCCAAGTATTTAGTTAGGTTTAGGAACCCGACCCGAAAACACGAACTAGCGAAACCAAACGTGCCGTTAGGTCTTCCAACACGTTTCCCATTAGCTAAGTGTGCGAACCTAGTCCGCAAACTTCAAATTCCAGCATATATTTTCGGAAATAAGTCTGCGAATCCCATCCGCAAACCCAGTTTCGCGGACTGCACTATCTTCGGTTTTCAATGAAACTGTTTTGGCCACAACTTCTTCATACGGACTCGGAATAACCTCATTCTTTTTGAATTATTTTTATATTTCAATTATATTCAATATGATGATAATAAATCCTTAATTTTAATAAGTTAAGATCGGTATTTGGCCCTTCTCTTGATTTTGAGCGTTTTGCTCCTTTTCGTCGCACTTCTTCCATTTCTCTTGGACTTCGTCACTTGGATACTTGGAATACTTCTCTTCCTATATATTTTCAGCACTTTGTAGATCCTTTTTGGATGATTCACTTATTAGAGGCAAATAAGAGAAAACAATGGTAATAATACGAAAATATGCAAGAATAATATATAGCTAAAGCAAGTATGAAATGGACACTAAAATCATAAGAATTATGCACTTATCAAATTCCCCCACACTTAGCCTTTCCTAGTCCTCGAGCAAACTAAAATAAAACTAATCCTAATACAACAACTCCATCTCGTTGAGGATACGGTTACTCTTAGCATAAATAACAGGCCTTTAAACCCCTAGGTGTCCCTAATGGATGAGTTATATTCTCGTGAGGGCTTACAAGAGGTATACCCACAAAACCTACTCCAATTTACCGCCTTGGAAGAACCACTAAGGATAGACACAAAGAAAAAATCCAAATAATTAGCTTGCATATGTTCATTAGCTGCAAACATCCCACATGCATTCCAATCAACACATATAAGCAATTACTTGTGTATGACATTCAACATGATTTCTAAAATCTACTAAGATAGTCATCTTACTTGTTGGAACGTTTTCCACAACAATCGCATACTGAAATCATATAGATAGATAAGAAAATGGAAATAAAAAAGTGAAGTGTGCAAATGTTGACTTAAGTGAAAGATGTTACCCATAATACTTGTATGAATGTCGTCAAAGGATTCTTATTTATAGCGCAATAGTTTAGAGAAGCACCCATTTAACTTGACCACATGATTAGATAATCTAAGAGCATGTTCTTTTTCAGCAAGTACATGATAGTTGCCTTGGATCCTGCATTCCACGCTTTTTTAGGCGACGGAGACAGGGACAACGTTTCACACATACTGCTATCCAGGTGTCAAGAACCTCATCAATAGTCTTTTTGACTTGCTATATAGTGATGATATGGTTTTTGTTTCATCAACTATGATTATCCGCAATTTCGGACCTATCATTTATTAATGTCGGTAAAAGAAGAGGAGCCTTATATATCCTGGCGTTTTTTGGGGCCATGAAAAAGGATTTAGGGGCCAACAATAAAACAAAAAAGGTCACCCAAACCTAAATTGAGTCACCCCTTACCCTATTTTTTTAGTAATGGCAAAATTTCCCTTTAATAATCGGTAGTTAAACATGAATTCGGTAGTTACTTTACATTTAGTTATTGTTAGCATTTTTTTTTTCTTCGCGAATTTTGGTTCTACTATAATCGGTAGATAAAAATCTATATTATCTACCGATTATGGATGATGTTCTTGGAATTACACTAGCAGAAACATAATCGGTAGATAACTATCTACTTTATCTACCGATTATGGTTGATGTTCTTCGTTTCTTAAGAACATCATCCATAATCGGTAGGTAAAGTAGATAGTTATCTACCGATTATGTTTCTGCTAGTGTAAATCCAAGAACATCATCCATAATCGGTAGATAATATAGTTTTTTATCTACCGATTATTCTTGATTCAAAAAATTCAATTTTTTTGCACTAAAAATTAAGCACAATCGGTAGATAATGAACACCATTAACAACCGATTGTGAACGTATAAATTTTTGAAAATTTGAATTTTGGGCAGTGAACACAATCGGTAGATAATAAGCATCACTTATTAACACAATTTACTACCGATTATGGTAGTACCAAAGTTCGAAAATTTTATGATTTTGGCAAAATTTTATGAAAATTTTGTGACTTTTTTTGTATTTTAGTGTGGCCCCTAATTCTTTTCTAGTGGCCCCTAAAAACGCCAGGTTATATATATAAATTTTTTTTTTTCTTCGGCTCACTCTTTACTATTTACGAGTGTAAGACAATTGTCTATGGGGCTTTCAAATACTCAACCAATGATTACCTTTCTACAACATCCATGGCAGTATCAGGATCCCACCAAATCACTTTAGAGAAACATAAAACTGCAAAAATAAAAAAGAAAGTGATTCAATAATGATTAATTACGAGGATGAATCTTTCAAATGACTACCATAGCTGAGTTTCACATTCAATTATGAACGTATATATTATTAAGGATTGTAGAATGATAAAATGGAACTCAATCTATAACTGTAAGAACTTTTTCAACCTGAAAAGGTTTAGAGTGTCATCCTAAATTGCTCATTAGTAACTCAAAAATATGAAGTCTCAAGAATGCAAGAAATCAAAGAGTATGATTTTTTTTTTTTTTATGTATATGCAAACCAAACATGCTTAACTACTCCCCCACACTTAAACTCAACATTGTCCTCAATGTTCAAAACCGAAAATTCTGATTTCTGACATAACAACTCTGAAAAACTCAAAAACTATACAAATGGGTACGGAACTAGGAAAAACATCCTATACGAAAGTTGTTCGCCTACGTATTTTCTATAGTGTGTCAAAATGGCATAGTATTTTGATAAACGTTCTGACTGACATGCAATCTGAAAAAGTTCTGGTAAAATACCAAAAGTCAAATTTCCATGCCAATCGGTATAACTTAACAGTCTCCAAATTCACAATTTCTTTCTGTAAAAGAAAGGTATGTCTGTCCTCTTTAAAGGTTGGGGTCAACCACTCAAATAGGACTCCGTATGAAGTCTCGAGAGCTATTTCGTGACAACTGCGCAGTCAGAATTTTCTGACGAGAATTCGTCAAAACTTTCATTAAAGATATAGGACTTGTAAAATCTAAGATGGGAATGCAAGATATGATATGAAAAACTAAGAAAATGAAAAACAAAAGGGATAAAGATACAAAACCGATGGGTTTCCTCCCACGCAACACTTGGTTTAACGTCGTCAACCCGACGTTATTGTTATCGTCCGTACACCAATAATCTGAAAATTTGGTAGTCCTTCCAAACAACAATCTGTAGTTCAAATAATAGCTTCACAAAAACATTAGCACAAAATATAAATATTAAAGCTATCACATTATTTAAGTTTCCCCTAAACTTAGTCCTTTCTACACTAGAAAGTGGGTAGAGAACATTGAATTCGGGAACTTCAAAAGGTTCCTCAGCTTGGTGAACCTGTATAATACTCGAATCAAACACATCAAGTGGTGGATACTTAGTCCTTATCGTTTATGAGTTAATGGAATCTTTCAGAAGTAATCGGTGCAACAATCAAATAATCTTTTCCGTTGGAGAAAATGGGAGTTCACAGCTCTTGATTTTGGGATGTCTACTATACAAGAAGGGTTTCTACAATGAAAAATTCATCTCCCTGGTCTTATCCAAATCTTAAAATCTTCTATAAAGCCCCAACGTATTAGAAAACCATAGTCCAGCAATGGAAATATCAAAGACTTTATACAATTCAAGACTCCCATCTTTGGTCAGTGGTTGAGTAAAATGAAGATGAATACCTGCAACGACAGTAGTACGGATGAAGAGAAGAGATGGGTGAATGCCGAGAATACTCATTGTGCTAAAACTAATGAAATTTCTAGTAATGGGGAAGCAATCCCGCCCAAGCATAACAAGGTAAGCCTGAAACTTACAAGTTTTCTTTATATTCGCTAGATCGTAGTCCGCTTCAAGGAATATATCAGGTTCGCTTGTAGCATTATCACATCCTTAAATACCCGTGGTGTCCTTACACTGACGAGGTTCGACTGTTCTGGGAAGCCTCTTGTATGCGTTCTAGCTGGGTGGTGCTTTAGGTATTTGTACTTGTATTTCATCTGCTGTCATTATCCGCATTCCTACTCTGAAAAGTATTTTTCTTTGCTTTGCCGGTCTTACTTTCAACACTCAATCATGTACCTAAAATTTATTGCATGGAACAGTCAAGGATTGGATAAGCCAACTACCTAATCCCGTCTTAGCAATATCTACAAGAAACAAAAACCAAGAATCTACCATAAAATCTCTTTTGAAAAAGCTCACATTCAACGGATCATGGAAATTTTGAAGGTGACGACTATTTTATTTTTGGTAGGTTATTATGAAGTAAAATTCAACACCCTTTATCCGCATATTTAATTAATGACAAAAATACCCTTATATTATTTTGATTTTTTTAAATTTGTTGTTAAATTTGTTTACGATCTTTTTCAAAGAAAAAATTATTAATAAATTTTTTAAATTAAATAAAAAGACTAAAATTATAAAAATCTAAAATTAAGAATATACTTAAAAATTTAAAAAAATTTAAAAATAAAAATAAAAATTTAATGAAGTAAGTTCATTTAAGCTTACTAGAATTTCCCTTATCCCTAGATAGTGGCTGGCATAATAACTTAATGGGTCTCCCAAGAAAAACCATGGTTTCCAAAAAATTATGCTAAATTTCACCCTCTCTAACGATGAAAAAAGGGTGGTCGGGTGGGAACCCCTTGGATCCAAATGAGGTCTTCTTTTTCACTCGATTGATAAACTCTGCTGAGCTTATTGATTTGGGTTTTGGTGTTACCAATTTACATGGTCCAACGAAAGAGCTGACCACGATTTTATCGAGGTTACACTTGATAGAGACATGGTAAATTCTGGTTGGTTGGATTTATTTCCTAAAGTCATGGTGTACCATCTAATTAATCCTTATAGGCTTAGACTATTAACCTATTCTTTCAAACACTCCTCGTTAGAAAGATAGGTGAAACCATTTAAGTTCTTTGGTATATATATATATGGAGGAGCCTTACTTGAGGATTCACGGGATTTCGATCCTGGTGACTTTTAGTTATCAGGTTCCGCAACTTTTAGTTTTCTAAACTAAAAACCTGGTGGGCCCGCAACTTTTAGTTTTTTCTAAACTAAAAAATGTCGAGAAAATATAATAATATGGAATTGGGAGTAGAAAACAAAAACCTTTGTAATCCCATATTAGATGGCTCTATTTCCTTTGTAACATTGGTTCTTTCCGAGTCTTAACTTTTTTTTTTTGGTAGATGAAACAGAAAGAAAAACAAGACAAAAAGGAAGAAAAAAGAACAAAACAACAAAGAGTCGAACACCCTAGTTAAGATGCCAAGAATCAAACAAACCGAAAGAAATAGATATTACTACAACCATGGACGAGAGAATCATATCTCCTACTGAAAATCACAGTAATACTCTAAGCTGGACTCCTCCACCTAATGGCCATGTGAAGATCAATGTAGATGCAGCTGTTGGTATTGGTTCTTGTGAAGCTGCTGCGATTGTAAGAGACCACAATTCTGTTCTTGTTGCAGTTGCCACTTCAACTTATCGACAATCCAGACCTCAAGAGGCTGAAGCATGTGGCTTTCTTCTCGCTACCCATCTTGCAATTCATTTGCATCTCCAGCACGTTATCATTGAGGGTGATTGTTCGACAGTGGTTAATTCTTTGAATAACGATTCTCCATCAGTCCCTTGGAGAATTCTCAGATTGGTAGATGAAATTAAGAGTTTATCCAACTCTTTTATCTCGGTTAGTTACAGTTTCGTGAAGAGAGGAGCTAACAACATAGCTCATAATCTCGCTGCTTATGCACTGGAGCATAATGTCCAAGGCCGTTGGACTTCTTCCCAAATCCGAGTCTTAACTTTTCTATGCAATATGTTATTTACAAAAAAAAAAAAAAAGGAACCGGGAGCACTTTTTTAATAAAAGTAAATGAAATCATATATACAAATAAGTTATTGAAGGCTAAATGAAATCATTAGGCCGACCGACCGGAGGGCCCGAAGGGAAGGAGTCCCTTTTATTGCCACTTTTTTGTAAATTGAAACCTAACATAAATTTGCAATTTCATAAAAAACAATTGGTAGTGTGCACTTTTTTTTTTTTTTTTTGATAAATAGCGTGCACTTGATAATACCAAAATATCTCTTCTTTTTAGTTAAATTAATATAATTCCTTATGTATCCTATTCTGTTAGGGGTATAATTGGAAAACAAACCTTAATATAACATATCTAAAAATCCATGCCTTGGAATTTTACAAATTTTATCTCGTTGGAAAGATAATAAAAAAACATATCCAATGAGCACAAACAACAATATCAAATTTAGAGTTTTTACGAAAAAATCGGAAGTGTTTATCATTTTAGGCATAATTTTAGAAAATTAAATATATATCCATTATGCATACCACCCCAAAGGATAAATAATAGTTTATGTAGCATAATTTGCTTATAAATCAACTAATTTTCCTTTGCAACTAATAAAACGATGTACTCCCTCCGTTTCAAGAAAAGCGATACTTTTATTTTAGGCACAATTCTTGAAAATTGAATGCATAGCTATTATGAAAACCACTACAAATGACGCATAACACATCATGCAATCATATTTTGGTTTATGAATCAACCAATTTTTCGTTTTAGAAAAAGTCATACTTTCACAATCCGTTTCGGTAAAAGTGATACTTTCACTCCGTTTTGGGAAAAGTGATATTTTCGCTCTCTTTAGGGAAAAGTGACACTCTCGCTCCGTTTCGGGAAACAATCGCTGTGATTCCATGGAATTTCTTGCAAGGATTTTAATTTATGTCGAATCAAGCAAGCGTACTCTTGCTAAATCTAGCAAAAGAGTAATCTTTAACACCTCAGGCATTTCTCGGTGTGAGAATTTAGATGAGATATAATTGGATTTAACCAATATCGTCGACGATTCTCCCCCTGATCCTCAGGCGGGAATGTCTCATCAACAAAAATTCAATTCTGCATAACTCTACCTATCAGGGGAGCAACTGGGTGCAGAAAAATAACAATAACATGCAGCCCAGGAGAAGTGAATAATCAGGTTTCCTCTCTCGTTTACTGTCCAGCTGGAATAATTTAAAAGAATTTGCATTTCCATGTAAAATCAACAGTAAACTGTAAATTAAATTTTGTGAACATAGACACTATCTCAATATCAGTTCCAGTCCTGCCAAGACGATCGATAGATATCAAAAACAACGAACGGCATTTCATATGCTCGTACCATGTCTCTTATGTCACAACGATACCATAGCTCTTCCAGGATCAAAGACGGCTTAGTCAAACCAATCATTGTGCTACCATCCCGTATTTCTCCACTTCTAGTGGTACGATGCTCATCAGGTTCTTAAACCCGAGAACTATTTTGGTTTCCATATTCAAAAAATATGCCTACCACAATTGTATTTTCCATCTTTGCCAAATATAAACTTATTTGCATAGGTACTGTTGCAAATTTAATTCACCAAATTCAAGATTTTAGGTAATATCTTTAGCGACAAGAAGACATGATATTAACACTAAATATCATTTACAAAAAAATGCAACACTCATTATCGCTCGACATTTGTATATCTACGAGGCGCAGTTAACATTTGCAGCACTCGGTGTTGTTGACACAACATATACAAAGTGAAAATTAAGCACTAGCTCTTTAAAGCTCGCCGATGCATATAATAGGCGCATATAATGCATGCCGTAAAAGTAGCAGGAACACATAAGGGCGCAAAATATGCAGCTCTCCTTATTGCTCACCACTATATTATATACGGTGCATATATCTTCTCTAAAATCAAGACGAACTATTTTCCACAAATATCAATGGTGAAACGATTCTAATATAATACCGATAAATCTCCAATTTCGTCCATTAGGTTCGACGAAATATTAATTTATCAAAGTTGAAATATGAACACATTCTTTATTTATTAAAAGAAATTGTCTTAATATCAATTGCAGCTCATTTCAAGGACAGCTGATAGAGACTGGCTAACCGTGTTAACCCGGTGTTCATTTTTATCGCATTCCGGCCTCAAGCGGAACGACTTTGAATTTTGGAGATTATTATAGCAAAGGAATATTAAAATTTTGCTATCCCCAAGGATGCAATAATTCCTTGCTCTGTCTATATTATAACCGTTAACACCACAAAAATCATTGGTGTACCAACAAAAGGAAATTTTATTTTCTATGCTATCCAAAAAGGACGCGGAAAAACCTTTCGTTGGTTGGCTAAAGAGGAAAATAATAAAACGCTGCAAAAATTCTCCTTTGGACATCTCTTCGTATACCGTATAATTTTCTATGCTCCAAATAGCACATACAAAACACGGTAAGATACCTAACTTTCTCTTTGACAAGTCCTAATCAAAATAGGAAACAGAGTTAGACACAATAAAAATTGTATGCATAAAACTACTTAGAAATAGTTAAATTAAATATGCAAGGTTAGAAGAGAATTATACCTTTTCCGTATCGTCAGCCCCACTCTGATTACCATAGAGCAATTCGTGCGGATAACGTATTATATTATCATCATTTGAATTCTCTCGTGACTATTATTTAGGATATGCATAAAACTAAGAAGAAGAAAGATAAAACTAAGAAAAAGAAAGAAAAGGAATAAGTGAGAGTTCCCTTTTCGTTTCTCTTTCTAATTAGTAATATCTCATATGCACTAACTAGACAAGAACAGAAGATGAAAGAGGGAATCAAGGGAGTTTTTAATGTAACTTCTACTTCATTTACAATAGAGTTACACGGCTATTTATAGCCTATGATAAACTTTACAAAATGTAAACTAAAAGGATACATGGGCACAAACGTGTCCCAAAGGTTCATTATTAAGTTCCTAATTTTATCCCATACGTGTGAGATAATGATTTATAAAAAATTTGTCTCTTCATCAAGGAAAGGGAGGTGGGTAAGCCCATATAATTTTAAATGATGGGCCACACCTATTTGACCTGGTGTTTACACAACACTCCCCCTTGGACCACCATTTCTAAGAACGTTGTCTTGTTAAAATTTTGCTGGTGAAGTCCTGATGGGGAAAATCATTTACTGTTGTCGTTGAAACTGTGTCAGGAAAACCATTTAGGAAAAACCTGAACTTGGAGTGATATTGGTCACCGTCATGAAATCTTTCCTCTGATAAATTGCGTTAGGAGAACCACCTTGGACAAAACCTGGGTGCCGCATCTCTAGAACCTTTATGGATATGCATCTCGTTAGATGGTGATCACCGTTCTAAGATTTTTATCTCATTAAAAACCTCGTCAGGAAAACCCAAAGGGACAAAACCAGAACGTAGAAAAATATGAGTCCTCGAAATAATGATGAATCCGAAGATATTGCCTCGTTAAAACCTTGCCCGGAAAAACCCAGAGGGATAAAAACCAAGGCGAAGGAAAAAGAGTACAACATGTCGAACTGCAGATATTATTGGACTCGCTTTCCTCGTTAAAACCTTGACAAGGAAAACCCAGTGGGACAAAACCTTGACTAAGGAAAAAGAGTACACGACAAAATGTCCAATATGCCCATATCCATAGTATTCCATGGCTTTACTCCACCTGATGAGAAGCCTTCTCGGTTGATCATTATTACTGGTAGTACTTCTTAGAGTTCCGAACCGCCCTTCAAAATATTCATTAGCTCCATATTTCTTTAGTTGAGAAAACCAGTCTGATTTTCCTCTGTGCAATCTCTTAATAATCATCTGGTTGTGCCAGCCTTTATATATTCTCCAGGAGCTTTGTCCGAACAATCATAATTGGTCGGAGGATAGACGAGCATCATCTATAACCAGACTTTAGCTAGGAAAATATTTTAGTTGCTTTAACGAACCTTCCAAAATCAAAACTTAAACAGTCTGATTAGCTTTTGTCTGTGGGATACATTCAGCGATCTTTCGTGCAAAAGGTCAAACTTAATGGTAACATGAAGATGAGTGGAGACTTTCTTCGGACCAATATCTCGATATTGGTGCTTGGAAGAACCAGACTTATATGTTTACTACAAACCCAATATCAGGTATATATAACATATTTCATCTAATATACCATTTACACATCTTTGTGCAATACAAACCACAGAGTGATACATATTTATTGCTGAGATGTAAATCGATCAATCTTGTAAGAGATCGAAGAACTGAAACAGGTCACCTTGTCCATTTAAACATGTCTAAACCCTTAAGGTTGACGAAATTAATGGACCTCCATTTACAATGCTCAATCAACAGATTGAGACCTTGTTTTACCGAGAGTCTTATCTCGAACTCCGGCCTTAAGCATTTTTTGTGCTTTGGAGAATTCTTCAGAAGTTCCAATAAGGTAGATGTTATATAAATCAAATCTAGTAAATGCACTGTATATGAGCACATAAGATGGTTCACATATCCCTGGATAATAAGCATTCACTTAGACGACTGACCATGTTCGTCTTGCATATGACACGGTAATTCTACTGATAGGTGAAAACCTTCAAGAATTTATTTGTGGTTATCTGTATCATGTCTTCACACAGATTCACAATAACCACATCCTCTAGATGCACTTCGAGTCCTTAAAATACTTCCAGACAAATACCAAAGAGGTAGTTGCATCCATAATAGGGAATATGTTACAAAGAAATCCATCTAAGGTTCCTGTAAAAGACTTTGTGCTATTAGTTGACTTTATTTTTATTTTTATTTTTAATATGCACATACACCCACATGAAGCCACTAGGGGTTACATTATCGGGTGTCGGAACTACAAACACTTGTCTGTGGCCAAGAGTAGCTCACATTATCAAGTGTTCTAGTTGCAGTACCAAAGCCATGCATTTTATGATAAATTATTATTCTGCCTGAATCTCTCCTTTCCCGTTTAACCAATAATTCCTTTGATGACATTCTTATAGAGACTGGTTTAACACCAACATCATCTATGGCAGTATCAGTGGATACTTTGACTATATCATCAACAATCATTGGATTACTATCACAAATTGCTCTATTTCATGCATGCCTTAAAGAAATCCCCTCATTTTGAGGTTCCACAGCCTTTGCAGAGACATTCTCTTGTTAAGAGAACTATACTTATAGAAATTAGATCTTCCATTAATAGTCTCTTTTGAGAGCACTATCTTTCAATGATTGTGACTGGCTCTTCCTCTCAGGAGGTGCAGAATATTTTAAGTCAACTAGTCATCCACGCTCAAGGTGTGTTTTAAATAACACACTTACTACTACATATACAAATTCTCATAGAGAAACTTGATTAGCAATTTCTGAAGATACCATATGACTGGTGTAAATACTAAGATGAGGTAGATCCGGTGTACGTTCACGTCATTTTTCAAGCGGTAGACCGGATAATTCACGTCGTTTTTCAGGCGACATCCTTTCCTCCCCCTAACGGCGGGAATACTTACTCATCATATTTACAAATCTTGTAGTAGAATAGTAACAGCAGTGGAATATATCATATCTCAAACAGAAAATCATGACAATGGTTTCATGAGTAATAAGTTCAAAATGCACAAGAACATCAAACCATCAATGCCCAAAGCATCACTAGGATGATACAACATCAACTATTGACAAACAAAAGTTTCACTCAAAATCTATATGAGTATAGATACACAGTTATCACCAGGTGAGATATCGAGTCATTTATGACTACCAGACTATACTCCCATGAAACTGGTTAGTGTTCGTGGAAACTCGTTGGTTATCGCTATATAACAAGCGACCTTAATTCTCTCATTATGCTTTCTTATAAGCATCAGCTTTCGAACTAAAATTCGTGGATGATAAGACTGAGATCCTGAAAGCAAACACAAGTGAGAGAACAACTCAATATGGACTAAGATCCATATCTGCGAATGATATGAACTTTGTCGATAATTCCTTTGCAAAGGGGATATCTATCCATAACGATTTCAGTAGCTACTCTGAACATTATCGACAACCAAGTTATTAATCAATTAATAAACGATCTTACATCATTCTCTAGAGTATAAGGATATCATAATCCATTGGTACCAAGTTTCAATATGCTGATATTCCTCGCCATGAGATATCAACGCAACTTTTATGGATGTGCTCCTCGTCAAGAGATATATCAACTCATAACTCAAAGAGAATATGGATGTTATATGATTAGATTGGCATACCTCGTACAAGAGGTTTTCGTCTATGCATGTAATCATATTTTCAGACGAAACAATCGCTGTGATTCCATGGCATTCCTTGCAAGGATTTTAATTTATGTTGAATCAAGCAAGCATACTCTTGCTAAATCTAGCAAAAGAGTAATCTCTAACACCTCAAGCATTTCTCAGTGTGAGAATTTAGATGAGACATAATTGGATTTAACCAATATCGTCGACGATTTTCCCCCTGATCCTCAGGAGGGAATGTCTCATCAACAGAAATTTAATTCTGCATAACTCTACCTATCAAGGGAGCAACTGGGTGCATAAAAATAACAATAACATGCAGCCCAGGAGAGGTGAATGATCAGGTTTCCTCTCTCGTTTACTGTCCAGCTGGAATAATTTAAAAGAATTTACATTTCCATGTAAAATCAACAGTAAACTGTAAATTAAATTTTGTGAACATAGACACTATCTCAATATCAGTTCCAGTCCTGCCAAGACGATCGATAGAGATAAAAAACAACGAACGGCATTTCATATGCTCGTACCATGTCTCTTATGTCACAACGATACCATAGCTCTTCCAGGATCAAAGACGGCTTAGTCAAACCAATCATTTTTCTACCGTCCCGTATTTCTCCATTTCTAGTGGTACGATGCTCATCAGGTTCTTAAACCCGAGAACTATTTTGGTTTCCATATTCAAAAAATATGCCTACCACAATTGTATTTTCCTTCTTTGCCAAATATAAACTTATTTTCATAGGTACTGTTGCAAATTTAATTCACCAAATTCAATATTTTAGGTAATAACTCAGGAGACAAGAAGACATGATATTAACTCTAAATATCATTTACAAAAAAATGCAACACTCATTATCGCTCGACGTTTGTATATCTACGAGGCGCAGTTAACATTTGCAGCACTCGGTATTGTTGACACAACATATACAAAGTGAAAATTAAGCACTAGCTCTTTAAAGCTCGCCGATGCATATAATAGGCGCATATAATGCATGCCGTAAAACTAGCAGGAACACATAAGGGCGAAAAATATGCAGCTCTCCTTATTGCTCACCAGTATATTATATACGGTGCATATATCTTCTCTAAAATCAAGCCGAACTATTTTCCACAAATATCAATGGTGAAACGATTCTAATATAATACCGATAAATCTCCAATTTCGTCCATTAGGTTCGGCGAAATATTAATTTATCAAAGTTGAAATATGAACACATTCTTTATTTCTTAAAAGAAATTGTCTCAATATCAATTGCAGCTCATTTCAAGGACAGCTGATAGAGACTGGCTAACCGTGTTAACCCGGTGTTCATTTTTATCGCATTTCGGCCTCAAGCGGAACGACTTTGAATTTTGGAGATTATTATAGCAAAGGAATATTAAAATTTTGCTATCTCCAAGGATGCAATAATTCCTTGCTCTGTCAATATTATAACCGTTAACACCACAAAAATCATTGGTGTACCAACAAAGGAAATTTTATTTTCTATGTTATCCAAAAAGGACGCGGAAAAACCTTCTGTTGGTTGGCTAAAGAGGAAAATAATAAAACGCTACAAAAATTCTCCTTTGGACATCTCTTCGTATACCGTATAATTTTCTATGCTCCAAATAGCACATACAAAACACGGTAAGATGTCTAACTTTCTCTTTGACAAGTCCTAATCAAAATAGGAAACAGAGTTAGAAACAATAAAAATTGTATGCATAAAACTACTTAGAAATAGTTAAATTAAATATGCAAGGTTAGAAGAGAATTATCCCTTTTCTGTATCGTCAGCCCCACTCCGATTACCATAGAGCAATTCGTGCTGATAACTTATTATATTATCATCATCTGAATCTCTCTAGTGACTATTATTTAGGATATGCATAAAACTAAGAAGAAGAAAGAAAGATGAGAAGAAAGAAAAGGAATTAGTGGGAGTTCCCTTTTCGTTTCTCTTTCTAATTAGTAATATCTCATATGCACTAACTAGACAAGAACAGAAGATGAAAGAGGGAATCAAGGGAGTTTTTAATGTAACTTCTACTTCATTTACAATAGAGTTACACGGCTATTTATAGCCTATGATAAACTTTACAAAATGTAAACTAAAAGGACACATGGGCACAAACGTGTCCCAAAGGTTCATCATTAAGTTCCTAATTTTATCCCATACGTGTGAGATAAAGATAATGATTTATAAAACATTTGTCTCTTCATCAAGGGAATGGAGGTGGGTAAGCCCGGATAATTCTAAATGATGGGCCACACCTATTTGACCTGGTGTTTACACAATAATACATTTTTTTTGTTTGAATATTCTTTATACAATACTGCGGGTTAGGTTGCACTTTTTCAAAGATGATAGAGTTTCCATATTTCCAAATGGGCCAGCAGATTATGCTGTATAGTTTTTCACCTCCTTAATGAGGCTCTGTGAACCAAGATTGACACCGATTTTATAGTTATATCATACAGTTTAGTGTTAAAATTTAGCACATCAACCATCATTTTTCCAGATAAACAGATTAACTCAAGGAATGAGATTGAAATTCCAAATATTTTCCCAAATTGGATCAGAAAAAGGATTGGACTCTTGCGAGATAACCTTATAGGCGAATTTCATAGAAAATTCACCATTTATATTACCTAATGTAAACACCCAGAAATTGGTGTAGGGTTACAAGAGGACTAATTCCAATACACCATACAAATTTCTCTAGAAATACTGTTTCTCTCTCCTCTAAGATATTCTATTAGCTCTACATCTCTCTACAGGAATGCTCTCTTTTTATAGGAGAAGTTGGCTTAATGTGGACCTCAAGTGGACAACCTCCTTACAATATGAGGTTTACAATACAACAACCACCATTTACTAAGGGTGCATCACCTTTGTGACCGCGTCATAGTCAATGGTGGCTTCGGTTGGTCATTACCCGAAGCCCCCATTCCCATATCTTCGGCTCTGAACAAATTCATGTGCTTACATTAACCTCCTGACCGTTTTGTCAAGACTTTCAGGCTTGGCAATCAGTCATAGCTTGTATGCATCTCCGAGATTATCGATTCGATATGTCTTCTCGTCTTCTTGAAGCCCCCTGCCGGTCATGACATCGGGTCTGGATTTACATCAGCTGGATGTATGGTCTTTGAGAAGACTTGGAGCATAATTGGACTAGCATATGTTGCCTCATTAAAACCTTGATAAGGAAAAACCCAATGATACAAAACCTTGACGAAGAGAAAGGAGTACAACGCGATAGTCCATGTAAAGTTACCTCGTTGAAGTTTACTTCTCTTTGCGTCTTTGATTTCCTTGACCTTCTCGGAGCCCCCTGACACATATTCTTCATTGCTAAGTCACTTGGCTATATAGTTTTTTTATTTTGCAGGAATGCTAATGGGAAACATATAACACCTTTAACCGCTTGGTCTCTTCGTTTTCTTGGAGCATCACTTTTCTTGACCGCGTCCTTGTTGTTGATTGCTCCGGGTATGCATCAGTCAGAGCCTACCCTATTTTTGCTTCTTCCATGTGCAATATTACTAACAGTCTCAATATCATTCAATGCTCTCGAGGGGGTGCATCTTTGTTTACTCGTTCTCGTCTTCGGGTTTTATTGTTTTCTTCTTTGCTTCAGCCCCTTGTATCTTCTCACAATTATGTGTCACGGTTTCCTCTTATGTCATTTTTATTTCTATCACTTCTTTATTTATCATCAGTAGGGTTCAATTTTCATGATTTTCTCGGTTGTTGTATAATAGCGGGAAGATACTTCGATGTGTATGTCAAGCTCTTGTTTCACTACTTCGTCGAAGGAGTTGTTAATATTCGATGTTAATTCTTTGATTTATCCTTCGAACGGTTGCTTTTCCCGGGCCATAGACTGTCGAAGTTGATGTTGGCGATGTCATTAGGATGTGACGTCTTAGTGGTTCTATCAAGAGTTGAGCTGATGGCCTAAGAATGGGTGAGGAGGCTGGCTTGTTCTTCATTATTGGTTCCATCTCCTCCCCTTATTTTATTTTCGGATTCAGTAACTTAATTGTCTCACTCAATTTGTTGCTCCTCCCTGGATTTTGAGGCTTAACCAATCAAAGGCTTGAGGTGTTCAACTCCTCATCATAATGGATTCCGTATTGCTCTTATGAAGATTTTAACGTTTACTTTATTCTTGGATTTGATGATAATTCCCTTAGAGAGTCAACCACTCTAGGGATGCCAATATATTCAATAAACCAAAGTATCTTGAGTATACAGGTGTAATGAGGAATATAATCTCCTCAAGCTAAATATGGAAAACAGGATAATATAATGTCTAGTCTATTACACCCCCTTAGTCTGAGCGGGAGAGGAAAAAACGCTGAGACTAGAACGAAAACGAATAAATAACTGTCGAGGAAGCCCCTTGGTGAAGATGTCAGCATACTGGTTCTCAAAGGGGACGTGTAAGACTTGAATGGCACCAATACGAAATCGTTCACGAACAAAATTTATATCAATCTCCACATGTTTGGTGCGCTGATGTTGAATAGGATCTCTAGACATATATATCGCACTTATATTGTCACAGTAAACAATAGTAGAACGTCGTAGAGGTAGATGGAGATCTAGAAGAAGGTTGCGAAGCCATGTTGTTTCAGCAACATCATTTGCTACTCCTCGGTATTCAGCTTCAGCACTGGATCAAGAAACTGTTGCTTGACGCTTGGATGACCAGGAAATGAGATTGTCACCAAGAAATACACAATAAACAGATGTCGATCGTCGAGAATTAGGACAACCCACCCAGTCAGCATCAGAGTATGCTGTCAAGCCAGAGATAGGGGAAACCGAGAGAAACAATACGTGGTTGATTGTGCCCTGAAGATAGCGAAGGATTTTCTTGAGGGCATGCATGTGAGGCTCACGGGGGTCATGCATAAATAGACATACCTGCTGAACTGCGTATGCAATATCTGGCTGAGTAAAAGTGAGGTACTGAAGAGCACCTGCTAGGCTTCTGTATAAAGTGGGATCCGAAATTGCTGGTCCAGAGGTAGCACTGAGCTTGGAATCGGTGTCGACAGGAGTAGCCACTGGATTACATTTTGTCATGGAGGCACGCGCGATGATGTCCTGTGCATATAATGACTGAGACAAATATAATCCTGAGGATGAACGAGTAACACTGATACCCAGAAAATGATGTAGTGGACCAAGGTCAGACATAGCAAACTCTTGATTCATCAAATCAATGAAGCGGCATAGGAGAGCATTAGTAGAGGCAGTCAAAATAATGTCATCAACATATAAAAGTAAGTATACCATTTCAGATCCTGATTGATAAACAAAGAGTGAGGGATCACAAACACTACCACGGAAACCACAACCTGTGATAAACTTGGAAAATCTCTGAAACCACGCCCGAGGAGCCTGCTTGAGGCCATAGAGAGATCTACGTAATCTACATACGTAATCTGGGTGATCAGGGTCAACAAATCCTAGAGGCTGATGCATATAGACTGTCTCGGTTAGATCACCATGAAGAAAAGCATTCTTGACATCTAGTTGATGTATGGGCCAAGATTGTGATGTAGCAATAGTGAGAACCGTACGAATAGTAGCAGGTTTAACAACCGGACTAAACGTTTCAAAACAGTCAACTCCAACTTGTTGAGATTTTCATTGGCAACAAGACGAGACTTGTGTCGCTGTAAGGATCCATCAACGTTATATTTATGACGAAACAGCCACATGGAACGAATAACATGAGCATCACGTGGTCGTGGTACAAGTTCCCAAGTATTAGTTTTCAACATAGCATTGTACTCGTCTTTCATGACAGCATTCCAGTTTATGTCTCTAAGAGCATATAGGTGAGAACGAGGGAGAGGAGAGATATGATGAAGAGTTTGGATATGAAGATTAAGATTATTTATAGGGCGGAAAATACCACGAGAGGCACGAGTGGTAGGTCTAGAAGGAGCTGTAGGTATGGGAGGAGGCGAAGATGCTGTGGATGAGGGTGACACAGCAGTGGGAGTGGTAGATGTATTGGAGGGTGTGGGCCGTGTTTCTGTAGAGGGGTGAGTGTGAGTAGGAGATGGCAGTGTGTTGTGCTGGGAATTAGTGGGAGTGAGAATGGATACAGGGATCAGTGTAGTAGGTGACGAAGAGGGTGGACGGTAGTCTGTAGTGGGATTGGAGGGAGTGGGACGGTTGTCTGTAGGAGGGAGAGTGAAAGCAGGAGGTGGCAGTTTTAAGTGTTGTGAAGGAGTGGGATTTAGAGAGGGGACAGGGACAGTAGTGGGATGTAATGATTGGCTGTGCAGAGGTGTAGGGAGAGTAGGGGACAGGGAGGAAGGTGAAGGGGCGTTGTGAGGAGTAGTTGAGGGATTCGGACGGTTGTCTGTAGGAGGGAAAGTGGAAGCAGGTGGTGGCAGTTTTAAGTGCTGTGGAGTAGGATTTGAAGGAGGCAGATTGTAAGAAATGTAGGGGGAATAAATAGGAGAAGAAGAGGATTCATTTTCGGACGGTGTTGGATGATCAGTGAAGGGAAAAACGTTCTCGTCGAAAGTTACATGATGGGAAATGATTATTTTGTTTGTGGTAAGATAAGGCAGCGGTATCCACGGTGGTTGGGAGGAAAGCCAAGGAAGACACATTTAGTGGAGCGGGGGGCAAGTTTTTGAGGAATATAATTCCCTTAGAGAGTCAACCACTCTATGGATGCCAATATATTCAATAAACCAAAGTATCTTGAGTATACAGGTGTAATGAGGAATATAATCTCCTCAAGCTAAATATGGAAAACAGGATAATATAATGTATAGTCTATTATTGGGCCGACCGAGCGAAGCGAGGGAGGACCTTATATGGCCACTTTTTTGTAAATCCTAAGTCATCAAATTGAAACAAAAAGATTGGAAATGGTTAGGGCCGAAAAACCAAAAATATCCCTCCCTTTTTGTCCAATTACTAGAACTCCTTGTATCCTATTTTTTTAGGGGTATAATAGGAATGCAAACTTTAATATAACATATCTAAAAATCCGTGCCTTGGAATTTTACAAATTTTATCTCGTTGGAAAGCTAATAAAAAAACCTATCTAACGAGCACAAACAACAATATCAAATTTTGAGTTTTTATGAAATATTCGGAGGTATTTATCATTTTAGGCATAATTTTAGAAAATTAAATGTATATTCATTTTACAAACCGCCATAAAGGATATATAATACTTTATGTAACCATATTTTGGTTTATGCATCAACTAATTTTCTGTTGCAACTAATAAAACGATGTACTCCCTCCGTTTCAAGAAAAGTGATACTTTCATTTTAGGCACAATTCTCGAAAATTAAATGCATAGCCATTATACAAACCACCACAAAGGATGCATAACACATCATGTAACCATATTTTGGTTTATGGATCGTCTAATTTTCCGTTTCAAAAAAAACTTTCACATTCCGTTTCAGGAAAAGTGATCCTTTCTCCCCGTTTCGGGAAAAAGTGATACTTTCGCCCCGTTTTGGGAAAAAAGTGATACTTTCGCTCCGTTCCAGAAAAAGTGAGAGCATCACTTTTTCTGTAACGGGGCAAAAGCATCACTTTTTCTGGGACGAGGCGAAAGTGTCACTTTTACTGAAACGAGGTGAAAGTATCATTTTTGCTGAAACGGATGTGAAAGTAGTCGCCATCTTCAGATTCTTCTTCGGTCGGTCCTCCCACCGTGGCAACGGTTGTACTAGTTTATGTTTACCTAGTAAGGACACAAGTGCGATGCACATGTTTGAATTTTTACTCATCCAACAATACTAATTTTGAAAGCCATGAATTTTTTTTCTTAAAAAACATTTTACTACTCTTATTTGTACTCGTTACGTAGATAATAGATATAGCTTTTTAAATATATAAATTTCAAAAAAAATCCGGTGTATGTTTTGAAAGAAATGGAGTTTTTTAAAAAATTGATCTATTTTTAAAACAATAGTATTTATGTAAATATAAAAAAAATGGGGACAACCAAGTCATTTAGGGGGTCTGCTACCAGAAAGAACTATTTTCTCTATATTAGTAAGATGAATGTTGTGGATGTGATTGCTAGACTTTATAAATGTTATGGTTTGCCATTGTCGGGTTTTTCTAAAGAAGATGTAGTTCGCACCGTGTTAGGTTTCCTTCCGGTGGAATTGAGTTTCTGGATATTTTTGTATTTCGGAATATGATCATCAAGCTTGATTGTTCCCGGGTATCTTTCGGTTAGGTTGATGGTGATGTACTATGTTGGCTCTTGCCTTTTGGTTTTCATAGTCTTATCAGAAGATATGGCCTTTGGCAAATAGTGTATGAATCTTAAATGATGAAGTTTTGCCTTTAGTGAGATTGGGGAGGTCTGAAGGTGTCACATACTGTGGTATGGGATGAAGAGAGTGAGCGGGAAAATGTGCATGCATGATTTGCATTGTTAGTTTTCCGATCTCGCACTTTTTTTTGATAGAATTAAGAAGAACAGACACAGTTACAGAGTGAAGGGACTATCCTGAATCCATACAAGCGGATCATGGATTGGTCTCCCTCTCATCGCCAAATAAGATAAGTCTATATGTTTTTTGGATTGAAGATCCTTACACAAAATGTTACTAAAACTATTAAAAAGCTTTAAAACGGTGTCCATGAGTCTATTGTTTCTCCAGTTTGTAGCTCTCCTGGTTTGTTGCATTGATTTCCTGATGCTTGTGTTGTTTATCAAAAAGTTGAAACTGCCGCACTGGAGTTGCTTAGCCCATTCCATAGTTTGAATGGCAGCTAAACAATCTCCTTCTTCCTTGGTATGAGCTTTGACAGTGTTGGTTCTTTTGCCAATAGTTCTCCCTGATTTATCATAAAATATAGAGCCGATCCCTGTGAGTTCAGTTCTGTTATCATAGTGAGTATTAAACGCAAAAGTGGGCCAACTTGTGTTTAAAATGTGCCTAGATGGGTTTTTGGTACTGGGTAGCTGCAGATTAGATATCTGATGTAAATTTGAGATGGAGTTCAGGTGATTGATAATTTGAGTACCAGTATAAAGAGGGTTGGGAGTAATGTCTTTGAATACCCAGTCACTTCGGGCTTTCCAAATAAACCAGGTGATGGTAGCACAAAGTTCATGCCAATTACCAAGGGGAGTACTGTAAGGAGTAAAGGAGAACCAGGCATTGCACCAGTTAGAGCAACTCTGGTTAAGGGAAGTAGTATTATCAAGGCTAAGGTTACAGCTAGCCCAAACCGCTCTAGTGAAGGGACAATGCAGAAAAACATGTTCAGCTGTTTCAATAGCATTATTACACAAGGTGCAAGTAGGGTCTATGTGTTGCATGTACTTGGACAGATTGCCACTAAAGGGGAGAATATCAGAGTAAAGCTTCCAGGCGAACATTTGAATTCTAGGAAGAGCATCGAGCCTCCAGATTTTAGAAGCAGTTATTCAACAATCTCGCGCTTGTGTGAATTGAATTATGAGTTATAGTCCTCCCATCCGGTAGGTCTTTGACTACCTTTTGTGGGGTAATGTTATTTTAGAAAGAGATTTCAGCCGACGTTCTCGGGATGTAATCCCGGTGCCTTTTGTGAAGAGCTAATTCCGAACACATGTTCGCATCAAAAGATGGTTGTTTCAGATGGTTTTGTTACTATTGAAAGTGGAATGATGTGTCCGTGTATGTCGTGAAGTGAATTTGATCTGAAAATATGACGTCGGGTTTACACCCTTATTGCTTTGACGAATAGCCTCGAGGCGTGATATTTATTGAGTCATGTCTGATGTCACATGCTTTTTCCACATGGATTCGGTTTTGTTGTTACGATGTTGAGTGTGAATTCCCCTTGTATTGAGGTATAGCCTCTAGGCTTGACACCCTTCTTAGATCTAAGTCACAACCGATGCTACGTACATCTTTTGTATGAACTTAGTCTTGGTGCATTATGTAGGATAAGATTATCCGATTGCTTTACGCTCTTTCGGTGATCCAAGTAACCCTTTGAAAGATGTTGGACTCGGGTCCTTTTCATTTTAAGTTGCAGCCTCAAGGCTTGACACCCTTCTTAAGAACCATCTTTTGGGACTACCCAAAAAATGTGGGGATTACCCAGTGCTATAAATGTTCACCCTACATTATAAGGGGTGTCCTAAAAAATTAGGAAAGACTAATATGCCCTTATTCTAATTTAGGTTACAACTAACCCTAATAACCCACTAATCTAATCCACTACCCACTAATTAAAACCTAAAGGGTTATTTGGTTTTTGGTACTTACATTTTGTCCAATTTTAGTGTTTAGTCTCACATTTGTCTAACTTAGGGTGTGGTACTTGGACTTCACGTTGACCTGCGTTAACCAAGTTAAGTCTAATTTTAATTTAACAAAATCAATTTTTTTGCTATTTTATCTAACCCGTTGATCTTCATTACACGTGGATGATCACAAATATTCCTTTTTTATCAGAAAATATTTCATTATATATTAATTCTAAAATCTTTTTTCCCTCTTTCATCTTCTTCTTTCCGCAAACCAGCGATCATTTTATTCAAAATCAGATGGGTGATGATGTGAAGAAGAATGAGGAAATTAAGAATCTAAATGGCTGTTGTGCAGCAAATCAACAAAGAAGCAAGGGTATTTATTTCCATGGATGCAAGTGGTTTGAGGGTTAGGGTTTTATTGTCACTGAGAGAACATGGCAGACGAGATTTTACTGCCTCTGTTAATTTAGGGAAAGTATGGCTCGAGTTTGGGATGTATTTGAAGGTTTTTGAGAAGATGTTCGTGACAAGAGAGAGAAGGATGAGTTGTTTGCTCCTGTTTAATCTTAGAAAATTAAAAACTGAATTTGTATTTGGTTGGTGATAAATGAATCGTGAAAATTATGATGGATGAGTGGTGTAAGAGATACGGTTTGTCTTGAATCTGTGATCAATTGCAGATAAGGGAATGAAACAAGGGTCAAGAGAACAAATGAAATTCATCTCTGCCCAACACTAAATCTTGCGCAAATGGTGTTCGACAAAATTCCTAAACCACCATTTCTTTGCTTAGAGTTGTTGTTGTGTTTTGTTGTGTGTTTCGTGAAGTATGCGAATGATTAAAAGAGATTTAACAAGTCCAGAGAAGCAAGAAAATAACGATAAGAACGATAAGAAAAAAGGGCATAGGATTGTCCTTGTTAGCGTGACTGTGAAGATCGAGTTAATAAAGGATTTTTGCAGTGGTTTTGATACCGAGAAACATAGATGAAAGATCTGTTTCACTCTCTTTCTCAAACATCAAATCAAATGAGATTGAAATTTGTGGAAATGGGTTTACACAAATGACAATCAGCTATGTTGATTGTCATGTCTATGTTGTTTAGTGGTTTGGTTGTGTAATCGATGAAATCTGAATCTACTTGTTTGATTGTGTAGTGGACTTGTGTCGTGTTCCTCGTAGAGGTATTGTAATGGGTGCAGGCGAAAGATGGAAAAATATGGAGTGGAGTCAAGGGATATTTCATAATGAGTCCGTGACCATAAGATTATTTATTTTAGTAAAGCCGTTGGATCTGAGGCCCATTTCTGGCTAAAATTGAAAACTCGGTATTTTTTTTTAATAAAAATAATTAAATTCAGGTCAATAACGGTCAACGTTAATTTCAGGTACCAACCACTAAGTTGGACAAATATTAGACCAAACACTAATGTTGGACAAAATGTGAGTATCAAAAACTAAATAACCCAAACCTAAATTAAATAAAAACTTAAAATCAATTTCAAAACTGATTATTCTTTTCTTCTTCATCATCTTCTTCTCCTCTTCTTCGTATTCGAAAAAATTTCATCGTCGATTAATCAATCTTCATAAGCAATTTCCTTCATAACCATTCTTTTCAATTCGTTATTTGTTGAAAAAATCGATTAGAAATCATCAAAACCCATTGAAAATGGTAGTTACAGGAGATATTTCGGTTAGGAGAATTTTTTGTGTAACCCTAGAATTGATAACCGAACTTCCAAAATAAGAACAGTTCGGTGTGCTCGCAAAAAATTGACTAATATATGGTGACCAAACTATATAGTTCGGTCTTCTCGCAAAAAATATCTCGTAACCGAACTCAATTTTTCCTTTGAAAGAATGAGTTCGGTTTTGTCGATAATTTCTCTTTCTAACCGAACTTTTGAAATATTTAGTTCGGTGTGCTCGCAAAAAAAACTCTCGTAACCGAACTAATTTTTTCAAAAGTTAAGAATGAGTTCGGTTTTGTCGATAATTTTTATGGCTAACCGAACTTTTGAAATATGTAGTTCGGTAACAAAAGTGCCGATATCTACTCAACCGAACAATGCACTGTAAACTCTATAAAAATAGTTCGGTTACATGTTCTGGAAAAACATATCCGAACTCTAAAAAACCACCATTAACATGTAGTTCGGTTACCTGCGTCTGCTAAATTTAGTAACCGAACTACACACTAAGAACAGTTCGGTTGCCTCGCAACCTAAATTTGGTAACTGAACTAGGTTGACCTAACCGAAATTTTGAATATTTTTTTTTAGTTTGGCCAAATTTTTGCACAATTCAAGCTACATTAACTTAATATGAGGCATACTTGAGTACCCATAGCTTCATCTTCAGGTTGTGGCTGATAAAATCCATCATTTGTTTGGTTAACTTGAGTTTGGGGCAAAAAGCTTTCATCATCTAACTAATAACTCATTTCTGGATCATTAGAAGTATTGACAAATACACTATGAGGTGAAGGGGGTTCTGATTCTGAGGATGAGGTATCATCACATGAATCACCCAAATCATAATTACTAAATTTTTTGGGTTCACCCATCTTCTTCTTCATATTACTAAACTCACTAATCACTAATCACTAACTAATCAGTTATTAATCATTACACTAACACTAATTAATCATCACACTAACTAAGTTTATTATCAAGGGTAAAGTTGGTATTAAAAAAATTATAAGGAGTGACCAAATATTACTTCTAATATCCTCCCCAAAAACTTATGGGTAGTTCCCCACATTTTTTGGGTAGTCCCCAAAAGTTGGTTCCTTCTTAACTCTATCTCCCAACCGGTGATTTTTGAATCTCTAGTTCCGCACCTGTTCTAGGGGATAGGTGTGGTAGTCCCCAAAAGTTGGTTCCTTCTTAACTCTATCTCCCAACCGGTGCTTTTTGTATCTCTAGTTCCGCACCTGTTGTAGGGGATAGGTTTGGTGTATACGAGGTGAGCTTATAGAAGGTACATGCTTGCGCATTATACCCCAGAAGCCTCGTAATCCTAGTGTGATTTTCATCCCATCTGGTGCTTTCGTAGCCTACGGACTCGCACCTTTGGTAGGGATCACACAGACCGGTGCTTGCTGAATATTAGGTTCTCGTTAGAGGGTATCTTTTGAAATCACAAGAGTGGAGACTAACGACCGGTGCTTGCTGAACTTTAGGCTCATTTTCATTCATTCATTTTATTTTATTTTTTAAAAAATTATTATTGGCCGTACTCGTAGCCTAACCATACTCGGGGCTAACTTATTTTTATTTTTTATATTAGCTGTATTCGTAGCCTAGCCATACTCATGGCAGTTCTCATCTCATAGTTTTCGGCGTTATGAGCATCTCTTCCGGTATGAGGAAGGTTTTTTTGGCGTTATGAACAAAAGGCACAAGTGCTGCTGTCAGCAGTGGAGGGATAATGGTTGTCGCTGTCGAGCGATGCAACCGCTTATCTTTCCGCCTTTTGCAGCTTCATATATGATACTCTTTAAAAGCGTCCACAATCATTGACCAAACCAAAGACTAAAACTAAACTAAAAATTAAAAAAAAATAGGTTTGGTCCGTGGTTGCACGCTACCGTGATAAGAGCAAAAATTTGGTCAAGCGTACTTTTAATGTGCGCTTGACACTGAGCGCCTCAGTGGGGTGGAAGATTTAGTGTTCGCCCGGTTTGATATCAGGCGAATATTTAAAGTTCGCCCCAATGGGGTGGATGATTTAGTGTTCGCCCCATTCTTTGGGTGGATGATTTAGTGTTCGCCCCATTCTTTGGGTGGATGATTTAGTGTTCGCCCCAATGGGGTGGATTACTTAGTGTTCGCCCCATTCCTTGGGTGGAAGATTTGATGTTCGCCCCACCCAGGCGTACTTTGAATTTCCGCCCCACTATATTTAGTTATATTCCAGCTTCTCGACCAAATATACTCTCGATTACGCTCTTTCTCCAACTAAAACCAAATAATATGGTTTTACTCCTCCCCACTGTGATTGGTTTTCGAGAGTATATGGGGTTTACTCCACTTTTTACTCTATGATTGTGGACGCTCTAAGCACGCACAAAATTATTAATATATATATGAAGGTTTATATTAATCTCACAATTATATTATATTTTTAGGCAAGCACAAAATTATCAATATATGGAGGTTAATATTTTGGATTAATATGGAGAAGGTTTTACTGTACCCCTTTTGTCATGTTAGTGCGTTAACGGCATAGTTGGAAATGAGCCATTATATACGAACCTCTCGAAGTAAGGAGAAGCCTTGGTATTACAAGACATTGAATAACAACTTCCGTCTTTAAAGCCAAAAGCATACGCCAAACAATTAGAAAAGGGTCTTGTTAACTTGTATACCCGTATACATGTTAAGGTTCATTAAAATGATAATTTCTAGCATTGAAAACAAAAATTATTTGTTTTATTGAATTGAAAACAGTAATTCTTTGCATTGGGAACAAAAATTGTTGTTTTTAGTGTAAGAAAAAACCAATTTCTAGTAGAATTAAGACAAAAAATCACAATTTCTAAAAAAATAAAATAATTCTTTATCAAACCTTAACATGTATACGAGTTGAAAACATCCAGAACCTTTAACTAAAATTTAGGAGAACACTCAATTGTCTAGAGTTCTAATTACATTACTAAAATAAAATAAAATCATCCTTGTATCACAAATTAAATTACGAAGGTCATGAGAGGATTAATCATTATGATCACCGGAGTCTAAAACGCGTCGTATCAATTTCCTCACCGAGAGCAACTCGGTCCAACTCATCAACAACATCATCCCATGGAGTACGAAACCTGCGTGGCCGAACCGTGTACCTCTTTGAATTTTCTCCCATTGCTTCCAATGAAACAAAGGTATTTACGTGAGCAATTACCTCGACAGCTTCAAAATAATCTGTTGATGCTTCGTTGGAAACCATCTTCAAGATTGTTGTTTTCGGGTCATAACAATAAAGCACGGATTCGGCATATAAAAATATGATGTCTCTGTTCTTTGTAAGCAAAATGGGCTTAAAAATTTCTTTCACGCGAACCCACTACGGCTTCGTAATCAATATCAAACTCCATCCGCCAAGTCTCCTTGGAGTCCCTACTATCCATAAACGACCAGATTTCCACATGCAACTTGTCCATATAAAGACACAAATGCCTTCCCAGTGCTACGAGTCCATATCTATCTTCATACTCAAGGTTTTGCATACAAGGTGGGAGACATAGCAACCGAAATTCCTCGTCATCCAAGTCGAAGACCACTACTTTGTTGTTCATAACCCAATAAATAGCATCATTTGCATAGGTACCCCTACCCCCACTTGACCCTGCCAGTCGATAGGAAACTTTACCTATGGCTCTCCACCCGCAACCACTGCCAAGTGTGTAGACTTCGACATTTCCTTCGTTATAGTCGATGTAGTGGATTCTAACAACCTTGTACTCATTGGTTGACCTGACATACCCAAACCCACATGCTGTATCGCCATACATGTCAACCACTCCATCCACTATACGATCAGGATAATCAGGATCAACGTCTTCTTTGTTTACAACTAGTGGAGGAAGATAAACATATTCTCTGGTAAGGGGATTACAAATATAGGTGGGATCTATGACTAAATGGTGGACTTGAAGTGTGCAAACCAGACCATTGCAGGAGCCAACTAAGTGTCTGCATAAAGATTCATTGTGCATAGGAGGATGATAGATCCTTTTCAGATTTTGATTATAAATGTACTTCTCATTAATGCTAATCTGTCCTCCATGGAAAAGTAGAGTTACCAACTCATCGGGATCATCAGTGCGACAAGCGAAAAAGAGACATGGATCCACCTTGGCAGCTAGATTATCATCGCCATCATAGAGATGGTTAAGCTGGCGACTGAGGTGCATATTAGCAAAGTTACTTCGGCGGATGAGAGTTTCCCATTTCTTACAAACTAATTTGCACTCTAAAACCGATTCAGCTGGAACCCGAGAAATTATTTCTTGTACGATATCCGAAGGAAGAGACTCCATTGATGATGGTTGAACTAGTAACAAAAATCAAAAACCAAAAAGTGAGAAAAAAATCTAGCCAGTTTCAGAAAAGAAAAACTTTGGTGGATGTGATTTTCTACGACGCTGGACCTTGTTATTATTTATAGGCTTCAATGATCCCTAAAACAACCCGAGACTGAAAAAAAGGAAATCATCCAAACTAGCTAGGAAACAGAACTGAACTAGGAAATGGAAATCAACTAGTTTGGCAATCAAACTAAAACCTAGGACAACTGAATCCTAGTGAGAGACAAATTGACAGACTTGCGATTCTGTCACCTCGAAGTGCCATATAACGTTGAGACATGGAAAAGGTTAACACGTGTCATTATAAAACAATGCCTGAGGTGTCATATATTGTTAACACGTGTCATTATAAAATACTTGAGGTGTCCCATACTAAAAGAAAATAGCTGAACACGTGGCAAAATAAAGTTGACTTTGGTCTTGTCGTTCTGTATGCTCGTTTTGTGCTAACATTCAAACGGAAACTAGCAAGAGAGAAGATTTTTCTTCATGATAAAACTGAGCAAGGCCAAAGTCAACTTCGTCTTCCTGCAAAGATAAAACAACAACAACAACAACACTACCTTCGCCTTCCTGGGAGCCTCCGGGTATTAATACTTTAGAGCCTCCTGTTGTGGTGGTGGACGCATCCATACGCCCATCACCCAAAACTGCTGCTGAGGCAGTTGAACCATCATCCTGATGAGTATTGCTTTCAGAATCCAAAGAATGCACATATGCTTCACCTGCAGTTTGCACACATGTTTAGATATAATGCAAACAAATGAGTTTGATGAAGAACCCACACTGTGTATGACCAAAACAGAGCAATTCTGTAACAATGAAACAGCACGAGCATTGTTACAAAATTTTGTTACAATGTTTTTCGACAAGTCGGAAGAAAAAAATAGGACGCCATCAACTATATTTATATTTACTGTGTATGATTAAAACAGCACACCAGTTTTGTTTTGGAGAAAAGAACACTGAACTATGACCCGACCAACTGAGGACCAGAGACGTAGGCAAGACATATTATCCTTGAGCTTGATTTAAACCATTGACCTAGAAAAACTTAAGAGCACATAAGAAGAGCTGCAACTATGAAGAGCACCAGCAGCAAAATCAGAATAAGCTGGTTGGACTTGTGGTCACGAATCTATGATAATATGCAAAAGAAGCAAGAAAAAAACCAGTTCCACATGAAACAATTAAACACAGACCCATTCGTCTTTGTAAAGCAGGGCAATTATTTGCTCAAGCACCGTGTATATGCACCAGTGAACAGTCGTACCAGCAACAGATGTGAGTTAAACATAATCTACCTACCTAAACATGGCTGAGGAGATGCGAAGCCAAATTATTCACAAGAAGAAGATAAAACAGCAACGCTACCTTTGCGAGCCTTTGATATTACTGCTTCTACAACCATATTACCACCAACTAAATGTCCATCTGCGATAGTTGAACCATCATCGCGGTAAGTATTATTGGTTACCAAACCATGTTATTTCCAATCGACAAACTGCAAAGATAAAACAACAACACTACCTTCACCAGACATTGGTTTTACTGCTTGGGAGAAAATATCAGTACAAAGTGAAATTGCTTTTTCGGTAGCTAATCCATCATAACAAGAAGTATTGCTTTCAGAATCCATATCAGTTCTTTTACCTGCAGTTTGCATAGATGTTTAGAAATAACGCAAACAAATGATTTTGATGACAAGAAAGCCTGGTGCAGAACCACAGTGTATATGAGCAAAACAGAGCAGTTTTGTAACAATGATATGGTACGAGTATTGGTACGGGTACTGTTACATGTTCTACAACAAAGATAAAAACAGCAACACTACCATTGCAGTCGGTTGATATTACTTCCTTCAATATTTCTGCTTGGGCGCCATGGAAGTCGGGTTCACCTGCAGTTTGCACAGATGTTTAGAAATAATGCAAGCAAACAATTTTGATGACAAGAAAGCCTTGTGCAGAACCCACAGCGTATATGGCACGGGTACTGTTACATTTTCTACATCAAAGATAAAACAACAATGCTACCTTTGCCAGCATTTGACATTGCTTCCTTCAATATTGCTGCTTGGCAGCCATGGGAGTCGGGTTGACCTGCAGTTTGCACAGATGTTTAGAAATAATGCAAACAAATAATTTTGGTTAGTGAGTCATTTATATATAACTTTTGTAAGGTTATAAAAGGTTGATTTTGTGATGGGTTGCGTACCTGGACTAAGAAGAGTTTGTGTTACCCTAAGTGCAGTAATATTAACGCTTTGTCCAAAATTAAAGATAAATTCTGTTGGTGTATTTGTCTTTGTTTGGCTTATACAAGTGGAGTGTGTTGTTGATTTGGTAGCTTGAATGATTGCAGAACCACCGTTTGGCATAGGCTGAAAAGTGATTTAGTCAAGAAGAAATGAAATTGGAGTATGGGCTGAATAGTGATTTAGTCGAGAAGAAATGAAATTGGTTAAGTGCAAATTGGCTGAGCCTGTACTGTTGAGCATGGTCCCGTTATCAAGGTTTGGATAGTTTGAACATGTAATACGAACCATTATCGTGCATGTCTGCTTAAAAAAGAAAGTTGTTGTGAAGGTCCAGCAATTAAATAAACAGATGACTTTGGAATTTTAGATAAACACCATGAGCGTAGTACGTCCAGCAAACAGATAGAAAAACAAAACGGACAAACATCAACACAACATTCTCATGAAATAAAAGTCAACCATAGTTTTAACAAAATACCACCGAATAAAACAATCACAAAATAAAATACGTAGATCATGGGAGGAATAGCCATTATGATGATCACCTGAGTCTGAAACGGGTCGTATCAATTTCCTCACCAAGAGCAACTTGGCCCAGCTTATCAATAACATCATCCCTTGGAGAACTAGCATTGTATGTCTTTGAATTTTCTCCTAGTGCTTCCAATGATGCAAAGGTATTTGCGTGAGCAATCGCTTCGACATCTTCAAAATAATCGTCTGATGGATCGTCGGAAATTATCTTCAAAAATGTTGTTTTTGGATCATAACAATATAGAACTGAACCATCATGTAAGAATATGATTTCTCCATTCTTTCCAAGTAGAATCGGCTTAAACTTGCCTTCACGAGAACCTACCACAGCTTCGTAATCTATATCGAACTCCATGCGCCAGGTATCGCTACTTCTCATCAACGACCAGATTTCTACATGTAATTTATCCATATAAAGACACAAATGCCTTCCAAGTGCTACAAGCCCACATCTATCTTTGCTCTGACGGTTCTGCAAACACAGAGGGACGGGTAGCAACCGAAACTCTTCCTTAGCCAAGTCGAAGGCCAAGACTTTGTTGTACGAAGTCCAATAAATAGTATCGTTTGCATAGATACCCGTAGCCTTCATCCCGTTATCCAGTCGATAGGAAATTTTACCTGCTGCTCTCCACCCACAACCACTGCCAAGTGTGTATACTTCGACATTTCCTACCCTAAACTCGAGGTAATGGATCCTGACAACTTTGTACTCATTAGTGGACCTAAGATACCCAAATCCGCATGCCGTATTATTACGCATATCAACCTCTTCCCCCTCTATACAAATATAATCAGGATCAGCGTTTTCTTTCTTTACAACTAGTTGAGGAAGACGAACATATTCTCTGGTAAGGGGATTACAAATGTAGATGGGATCTATAACTAAATGGTGTTTCTGAAATGTGCAAACCAAACCATTGCAGGAGCCAACTAAGTGATTCCATAGAGGTTCATTGTGCATAGGAG
Organism: Papaver bracteatum; assembly: GCA_023529315.1. NCBI lineage: Eukaryota > Viridiplantae > Streptophyta > Magnoliopsida > Ranunculales > Papaveraceae > Papaver > Papaver bracteatum. The sequence goes on along the minus strand of JAJJWX010002944.1, from coordinate 37,502 downwards.
GATGATAAATCCTTTTCACATTTTGAATGTAAATGTATTTCTTATCACTTAGTTGTCCTCCATGGTAAAGTAAAGTTTTGTAGTCGTCGGGATCATCAATACGACAAGCAAAAAAAAGACACGGCTCCACCCTAGCAGCTAGCTTATCATCTCCTTCGTCGCCATCATGAAGAAGTTTAAGCTGCTGATTGAGATGCATATCAGGGAAGTTTCTTCCGCGGATGACAGTTACCCACTTCTTACAAACCAATTTGCACTCTAAAACAGACTCGGCTGGAACCCGAGAAAGTATTTCTTGTACAATATCCGAGGGAAGAGACTCCATTGTCGATCCTTGAACTAATAATAAAAATAAAAAACCAATAAATTGAGTAAAAATTCAGCTAGGTTCAGAAAAAAAAACTTTGGTGGTCGTGCTTTTCTACAATGCTAGACCATGTTATTATTTATAGGCTTCAATGATTCCTAAAACAACACCGAGACTGAAAATCGGAAATCATCCGAACTAGGAAACAGAACTAAACTACAAAATGGAAATCACCTAGTTTAGCAATCAAATCAAACCAAGGCCTAGCAGAACGGAATCCAAATGGGAGATAGAAAGTAAAATGATGATTACGCATGAGGTGTCATGTATTTGTTAACACGTGTCATCGTAAATTAAAGCATGAGGTGTCATATATTGTTAACACGTGTCATTATAAAATGCTTGAGGTGTCACATAGTAGAAGATAAAAGTTAAACACGTGGCAAAATGAAGTTGACTTTGGTCTTCTCGTTCTGTATGCTAATTTTGTGCTAATGTTTAGCGGATTCCTCAAAAATAACGTTGACACGGAAACCAGCAAGAGAGAAGATTTTTCTTCATGATAAAACTGAGCAAGCATGGACAAACTGCAAAGATAAAACAACAACAACACTACCTTCGCTTTCCTGGGAGCCTTCGGGTATTAATACTTTGGAGCCTCCTGTTGCTGCTGAGGCAGTTGAACCATCATCCTGATGAGTATTGCTTTCAGAATCCAGATAATGCACATATGTTTCACCTGCAGTTTGCAAACAAATAAGTTTGATGAAGAACCCACACTGTATATGACCAAAACAGAGCAATTCTGTAACAATGAAACAGCACGAGCATTGTTACAAAATTTTGTTACAATGTTTTTCGACAAGTCGGAAGAAAAAAATAGGACGCCATCAACTATATTTATATTTACTGTATATGATTAAAACAGCCCACGAGTTTAATTTTGGAGAAAAGAACATGAAACTATGACCCGACTAACTAACTGAGCACTGGAGACATAGGCAACACATATTATCCTTGAGCTTGATTTAGACCATTGACCTAGATAAACTTAAGAGCACATAAGAAGAGCTGCAACTATGAAGAGCACCAGCAGCAAAATCAGAATAAGCTGGTTGGACTTGTGGTCACGAATCTATGATAATATGCAAAAGAAGCAAGAAAAAAACCAGTTCCACATGAAACAATTAAACACAGACCCATTCGTCTTTGTAAAGCAGGGCAATTATTTGCTCAAGCACCGTGTATATGCACCAGTGAACAGTCGTACCAGCAACAGATGTGAGTTAAACATAATCTACCTACCTAAACATGGCTGAGGAGATGCGAAGCCAAATTATTCACAAGAAGAAGATAAAACAGCAACGCTACCTTTGCGAGCCTTTGATATTACTGCTTCTACAACCATATTACCACCAACTAAATGTCCATCTGCGATAGTTGAACCATCATCGCGGTAAGTATTATTGGTTACCAAACCATGTTATTTCCAATCGACAAACTGCAAAGATAAAACAACAACACTACCTTCACCAGACATTGGTTTTACTGCTTGGGAGAAAATATCAGTACAAAGTGAAATTGCTTTTTCGGTAGCTAATCCATCATAACAAGAAGTATTGCTTTCAGAATTCATATCAGTTCTTTTACCTGCAGTTTGCATAGATGTTTAGAAATAACGCAAACAAATGATTTTGATGACAAGAAAGCCTGGTGCAGAACCACAGTGTATATGAGCAAAACAGAGCAGTTTTGTAACAATGATATGGTACGAGTATTGGTACGGGTACTGTTACATGTTCTACAACAAAGATAAAAACAGCAACACTACCTTTGCAGTCGGTTGATATTACTTCCTTCAATATTTCTGCTTGGGCGCCATGGAAGTCGGGTTCACCTGCAGTTTGCACAGATGTTTAGAAATAATGCAAACAAACAATCTTGATGACAAGAAAGCCTTGTGCAGAACCCACAGCGTATATGGTACGGGTACTGTTACATTTTCTACATCAAAGATAAAACAACAATGCTACCTTTGCCAGCATTTGACATTGCTTCCTTCAATATTGCTGCTTGGGAGTCATGGGAGTCCGGTTGACCTGCAGTTTGCGTAGATGTTTAGAAATAATGCAAACAAATAATGTTGATGACAAACAGAGCAGTTTTGTAACACTGCTATGGTACAAGTATTGATAAGGGACTGTTACATGTTCTACAACAACGCTACCTTTGAAGTCCTTTGATATTAATTCTACTGCTTGGGAGCCATGCGAGTCGGGTTCACCTGCAGTTTGCACAGATGTTTAGAAATAATGCAAACAAACAATCTTGATGACAAGAAAGCCTGGTGCAGAACCCACAGTGTGGCAAAGACAAAACAACAACACTACCTTTGCCATCCTCTAATATTACTTCCTTTAATATTACTGCTTGGGAGCCATGGGAGTCCGGTTCACCTGCAGTTTGCGTAGATGTTTAGAAATAATGCAAACAAATAATTTTGATGACATGAAAGCCTGGTGCAGAACCCACACGTATATATGAGCAAAAAAGAGCAGTTTTGTAAAAATGATGGTACGTGTACTGTTACATGTTCTACAACAACGGTACCTTTGCAGTCCTTTGATATTACTGCTTGGCAGCCATGGGAGTCGGGTTGACCTGCAGTTTGCACAGATGTTTAGAAATAATGCAAATAAATAATTTTGATGACAAGAAAGAGGATACGGTATCGTATATGCAAACAATGCTATTTCAATCGACAAACTATTCTATTCACTGAGAAAGCATCGGTCAAACTGCATTGATAAAACAACAACCCTACCTTTGACAACCTTTGATGATATTACTGCTTGGAATCATGTTACCAAAAAAAAAAAAAATCAAATCGGTGCACTGTGGCTATATGTATCTAATATAATAATTTTTTGGGGCCAACATGTGATTGGCTGATCAGAAAGCATATCGCTCATCACAGTATCCATCAGTTGCAGCATTACAATAAAAAAACTAACACAAAGGAGTAAACCACTGAGCCTTAACACCGCAAATTGCCTCCACCGCCAACAGAAGCGCACACACAACAATGAACAATCATGGCATGGCAGCAAGATGTTGTAGTGAATCAGAACAAGGAACAAAAAGAAAAGTGAAGTCGAGAGCATTCGATCTAAGAAGAAACTAAAACGATGCTCAGTTCCTCACACAGACGAATTTGCTTAACAACAAAATAAGAAGAGACGTAGGCAAGACATATTATCCTTGAGCTTGATTTACATCATGGACCTAGAAAAACTTATGAGCACATAAGAAGAGCTGCAACTATGAAGAGCACCAGCAGCAAAATCTGAACAAGCTGGTTGATATTGTGATCATGAATCTAATCTTGATAATATGCAAAAGAAGCAAGACGAAATCCAGTTCCACGAGAAACAATTAATCACAGACCCATTCATCTTTCTAAAGCAGGGCAATTATTTGCACAAGCACCGTGTATATACAGATGTGAGTTATACATAATCTACCTAAACATTGGCTGAGAAGATGCGAAGCCCAATCATTAACAAGAAGAAGATAAAATAACAACGCTACCTGAAATTGCTTCTTTGGTTGGACCATCATCACGATAAGTATTGCTTTCATAATCCAGAAAACCCACAAGAGCACCCGTACTAGTATCGATACCGATACATGGTGTTATTTTGCCAGTCTTTGATCTCTCTGTTTGGGAGCCATGGGAGTCTGTGATACCTGCAGTTTGCACAAGCACCGTGTATATGCACCAGTGAAAAGTCGTACCAGCAACAGATGTGAGTTATACATAATCTACCTAAACATGGCTGAGCAGATGCGAAGCCAAATTATTCACAAGAAGAAGATAAAACAACAACGCTACCTTTGCCAGACATTGGGGAGACACTCAGATCATTACAAAGTGAAATTGCTTCTTTGGTAGTTAGACCATCAAAACGCAGAAAACCCATATCAGTTCTTGGATATGGTCCACCTGCAGTTTGCACAAAAATGTTTAGATATAATGCAAGAAAATAATGTTGATGACAAACAGAGCAGTTTTGTAACACTGCTATGGTACGAGTATTGATACGGGTACTGTTACATGTTCTACAACAACGCTACCTTTGAAGTCCTTTGATATTAATTCTACTGCTATGGAGCCATGCGAGTCGGGTTCACCTGCAGTTTGCACAGATGTTTAGAAATAATGCAAACAAACAATCTTGATGACAAGAAAGCCTGGTGCAGAACCCTAAAAATAAAACAACAAAAATAAAACAACAATGTACCACAGCATATATGGTCCGGGTACTGCTACATGTTCTACAACAAAAATAAAACAACAACGCTACCTTTGTCAGAGTTTGATTCTACTGCTGGGGAGCCACGGGAGTCTGATACCATAAGCATTCCATCTGCGGTGATGCTACCTTTGCCAGCCTTTGATATTGCTCCTTGGGGGGGACCGGCGTTAGCTACAACCAAATGACCATCAACTAAAAATCCTTGGGTGGTAGTTGAACCATCACCATGATAAGTATTGCTTTTAAAATCCATATCAGTTCTTTGATGTGTTTCACCTGCAGTTTGCACAAATGTTTAGATATAATGCAAACAAATAAGTTTAATGACAAGAAAGCCTGGCGGCAGGACCCGCACTGTATATGAGTAAAACAGAGCAGTCATGTACCAATGATACGGTACTAAGTATTGGTATGGGTACTGTTACATGTGACACGCCATCCACTGATATTAACTGCATATAATCAAAACAGGGCACTGGGGCTATTTCTAATATAATTATTTTTCGGGGCCAACATGTGATTGGCCAATCATAAATCATATCCATCATGGCGTCATCACAGTTTCCCTCAGTTGCACCATTACAATAGCGGAACCAGACCAACACATAGGAGTAGACCACTGAGGCACCAACACCACAAAACTCAGTTCATCACAGAGACGAAATTGCTAAACAAAAGAAATAGAAAACGAAACAGAAGGAGCAGATCTGAGGAGAAAGAGGAAGTGCCATTGACAAAGAAATTATGAATGGGATTACTTTTTTTCTAAATTTTTTTTTTGAAGAATTCGGATTTGAGATTTAAGGTATATGTAAAAACGATCTCTAATAGATCCGAAAATGAGTATATGCAAAAAAAAACAAGACAAAAACCATATGAAACATTTAAACACAGACCCATTCATCCTTGTAAAGCAGGACAATTATTTGCAAGCTTGCACAAGCACCATGTATATGCAACAGTCGTATCAGCAATAGATGTTAGTTATATACATGTAAATCAGAAAATATGGAACATCACCAATACTACGAATCCAAGTCAGCAAGCAAGGCAATCAAATCACATCGGAATGCATAACATAATCAGATCCTGCCTACACATGGCTGAGCAGTTTGCACAGATGTTTAGAAATAATTCAAACAACTAATTTTGATGACAAGAAAGCCTGGTCCAGAACCCACAGCGTATATGGTACGGGTACTGTTACATTTTCTACAACAAAGATAGAACAACAACGCTACCTCTCCCAGCCTTTGGTTTTACTGCATCGGAGTCGCAGAATTTTGCTACGATAAACATTTTTTCTGTGGAAGTTGAACCATCATCACAATAAGTATTGCTTTCGCCAGCCTCTGATATTGGTACGGGTACATGTTCTACAACAAAGATAAAACAACAATGCTACCTTCGCCAGCCTCTGATATTACTTCCTTTGATATTACTGGTTGGAGGACATGGGAGTCTCCTGCAGTTTGCACAAATGTTTAGAAATAATGCAAACTAATAAGTTTGATGACAAGAAAGAGGACCCAAACTGTATATGAGCGAAATCCGAACTTAAGTTGGTTGGTCTTGAAGTGGCCATGAATCTACTCTTGAGTTGCTCTGCGTCGTTCTCCATCTGTCTCTCGCTATTAGATAGAGAGAGATAGTATATGTGGTTAAAGCCTCTAAGATCCAGACAGAGTAAGAACCTGTAGAAAAAGAACCAATCAAAACAAAAACTGTCAAGCAAATTTCACGTGGTTTCCAAAAATTAATTTCTCATTGATTCAAAGCAAGAGATAAAAAGGAGAACTCAAACTCTACATGGGTCTTGAATAGTGGTCATGAATCTAATCTAAAACCAAAATCCACAGAAACAATTAAACACAGACCCACTCATCCTAGTAAAGCAGGAGAATTATTTGCACAAGCACCGTTTATATGTATCAGCAATAGATGTGAGTTATAAATGTAATCAGAAAAATCTAGGAAACCACACAAAAACATTCATGGAAGCAAGATGTTGAAGTAAATCAAAACAAGGAACGAAAAGAAAAGTGAAGTCAAGAAATAGAAAACGAAACTCAATGCTCACACAGACGAATTTGCTAAACAAAAGACATATAAACAAATCAAAATTATGGGGCTAGATCTGAAGATAAGAACTCGAAATTTTTTTCAAACTTCATGAAATCGTTTCAACAAAAGAAATTGAAGAATTCAAAATGAAGCCCTAAACTTATTTATATTGAAGGTAAAGCTCCAAAACCAATGTTATTGTCCGGTGATTTTGTTTTATTCAAGTTGCAAAGTCCATGAAAAGAATAATAGTTGAAGATGCATAATATCCAGAATGATTAATCATCAATGAGAACGATCTTTAGATGATTAGAAAACAATGCTAGTGATCTTTGCACGAGTCTTAAATGAAAGGCAATAAGAAATGCAATGAAATTGAACAATGACTGATGATCTCTGCATCAATTCTCACATCTAGATTGAAAACATAAATTAAAACAAAACATTGTTTTTTTTTTTTCTAACAAAGAATAATAAAACATGCCGGTGATCTTGCACTAACTTAGTGAGTCTTATATGTAAAAAACGATCTCTAATAACAGCCACACTTGATCCATAATTGAATATATGAATGTCAACAACAACAAAAAAAAATAAAGAGTGTCAAGAATCCAAAACCAAAAGTTCTTGTAAATCCTGCAGGTGCAACAATTAACCATAGGGAGGGACAAGATAGTGCAGTTGTCTCACCCATCTTGGAAATCCAATCACAAGTCCTTCATTCTTATGAGCTGTCCCATCCCCTCGAGTGGATCTCTCTCAGGTAAACCTATTAGATTATCTTTGGATTTTACAAAATCGAGATAATACCAATAGAGAGTCACCGTCTTAAATGAAATTGAAAGAATAAAGGAATTGAAAACGCACATAACCTATGTAGATTCACGAATCCGATTAAACCAACTACGATTTATCTCTAAGCATGCTTTTAATGGTATTAATAATACCCTTCCATATCATCAACATATAGTTCTTAAACTTCTTGTTTTAAACAAATGCAAACTTTGTTTTCACAACCTTTTAAATAAAGCCTTCCGTTGATCCATATAAATTTCTTCAAATCAAATTTACATAAGACTAACAATTTTACAACCTATGGATTTACTTCCAGGAGGCAATACTCCAAGTTGATCAATACTCCCATTCATTTAATGAAGCTTGTTCTTTTTCAATTTACAAGTGGGATCTATAGATGCAAAATTTGGAGTTTGACTTAAAACATCCCAAGGTCATCATGGACCCTTTAGGTTGTGTTCATAAAACATACATCTTTATGATTTTCATCCCTAAGATTACATCGAGTAGGTCCTAATCATTCATGTCAAAATTATCTCTAAATTCATGCTTTTTTAATGGTATTAATAATATCAAGGATATTTCCCCCAAGAGCATATCATCAACATATAGTGTTCTAAATAACATTCTGTGAATCATTAACATCTTATGACATTAACTCTCGAAGTATTATCAAGAAGATGAATCATTCAAACCTTATCGAGATTTGTTCAACACATCTTGCAAACTTTGTTTTTGGTATGCAACCTAAATTAGCAAGTCTTTTAGCCTTATCATTGGTCCATATAAATTTCTTCATTCAAATCACCATAAAAACGTTTTAACTACATACCATTTGAAAATGATGATAAGAAGAAGTGAGCAACCTAGCTTTATGTTTATCATAGTTCCATCTTGTTTCCTTTGAACACCCAGACCAATGAGAAAAGAAAAAAACTAAATTAGAGAGTGGGGAAATATGATTCTCTAGATTCCAATATGGTGTTACGGATGTTTATTTTACCTATTTTAGGGTTTTAATTCCATAATTCATAAGGATTTTATCAAAATGGAACTGATTATAGATGAATGATTCCATTATGAAACTTCAAGTTTATAAAACTTGAAAGAAATCTTTAAAACCTTGCATATTTAGATTCAACCTGATAAATTTTTGTAGGTGCATTAACATTAATTTCAAATCGAGATACACTAAGCTTAATCATGTTATCGGTAACATAACCTTTTCCTATGAGTAATCGATTGGGCCACCGGTCTCTCACATTAGTCCATTTGATAAATATCCAGCAGTCCTCTACTTTGATGGTGTGCTTGACACCACCTCTAGGCTTAAAATTGTTACCTGCTATGAAAGAAGCTTTATCGTCCAAAACATGAGCTTTGTTGGACATGTTTTTGCTCGCATTTGCTCTTGTCCTTGCTTCACATAAGATCCTCAACCTGATCTTTTTGATTATTTCAACTTGTTTTTAAGAGGGTTCAAATGGAGCTTCATTTGGTTTAACGTTGAAGTTCGACGAACTTCTACCACAGGCTTTTCGTCAGTCATGTTGTATTCTAAGAACTTAGCCATATCAATATAGATTATGCTTCCCATAAATCAAAAGATTAAAATCTTCTTTTGCATTATAGAAGTCATACAAGGAGTCATCAAGACAAGCAAGAATATGATTCTTGCACAAATAATTCTTCCTATTCCACCTGTCCAATTTATCTTCATTACCACGGCGATGAAGTTTTCTCGAGAAATATCCATCTAACATAGGAAGAATAGCATTTTAGACTGCCATTCTTAAAGTCCTTATTGAATATGTTCTTAGAATGAACAATATTACAATAAGGCACGATATTACCTTTAGATTGTTGGAATTAATTACAATAATCGATTGGGAAATAATACTTAGATTAACAGTAACAAATAACTCAATAAACTTAGTAGAGGCACGTATGAAACCAAAAATGTTTTTGATGGCAATTTACAAATTACCTCCCGATTTTTATGCCCTTAGAACTGACAAAAAATTTTATAAATATAAAAACTAATTTATGTTTTTAGGATGTTTCAAACTAATTTGGTTTAAGCAGAACTAATTTTTGTTAAACAAAGTTTACGGTAAACAAAGAAGTAGTTATACAAAATTATGTTTCTCAGAAAGCTAGTCAAATGAAGTTTACAACTCGTATTTATAGAAAGAAAATGTTCGAACGTTGGAAGAGAATCCAAAGCACGACAAGATTTCTCGAACGTTGCAAAAGTAAGGTAAAAAATCGCGTTAAAAGAACAGCACACGCATTCAAAATCTTCGAGATTCCTCGACAAGTGTGTACGAGGTGTCAAGAAAACCGTGTGACACGCGTGAAAGAAGATAGGATGTCGGATATCAAAACAGAAGGCAAAGAATAAAATTCTTTACATGTGGAGAAGCATTTCAGTAAAAAAAAGGATGGGTCGGATACACCCACGCCCACGCCCACGCCCCGTATGCTTCGTGCAGACCGCGTGAACACGAAAGAAGTTATTTAGGCAACCTTGCCATAGTCTACTTTCCCCATACACAAAGGTCTAAAGACCCAAAGGGCCATGCCCTTAAGGCTAAACCAATGCTATTTAAGTCTAAAACTCTTAGTGTTTTAGTCTATATGGGACTAATGTTTTATTCATTCACATGAAAAAACATCTAGGGAGCAATAGGTCTTGGGATCAAAACATGGTCCATGCATTTTTTGATTAAAACAAAACATTTTTTTTTTCTAACAAGCCACACACAAACATGTACACAAATATGACATGTATGAATTGAAATATGTCGTCTAGCAGGGAAGGTTGTTTGACTAGCTAGACAACTGATTTCAATTCATACAATCACTGTCATATTTGATCAAAAATTTAATTCTAAGACCATAGAGCAGTGTCTATGGAAAACAGACTCAACAAACATGAAAAACGGAACGAGGACCATCACTAACCGTGCGTTTAATCTAGAACCGCGCGAACCAACAAAATCTGTGCGGACAAACAAAATCCGCGGGAGGATCTTCTCCAACCGCCCGTGGATCTTCCACACCCGCCCAATACAATTTATGTTTCCCAAAAATTATTTTACTACTTTTTTATTCACTTTATCATATTTTATCTCACCTAAATATAATATTTTATATCCTAAATTTATCCTCCAAAAGATTTTATATTAAAAATAAATAATTGTGGGACCCTAAAAAACCAAATCTGTTCATTTTACTCTGGTTTCCCATAATGCATAAACGTGCATGTTCATCCACGTAGCTCAACAAATTTATTCTTTTTTGTTGATTTCCATAAGAATTGCCCTTACATCCAAAATATATCAAAAAGTGAATTTATTTCTGAAAGCAATGAAAAGTCATACGTGACAAAGATTACAAAGCCACACCCAGACATTTGCACATGTATGAGTCGCCTAGATAAGAACCCGTTCGATTGGCTAGACGACTAATTTCACCATTGTCATATTTGTTTTAATTTTTAATTTCAAGACCCGCCATCTAAGAAAACAAGATAAAATACATCAAAATAAAATCTTTCCTCCTAATGATTACAAAGCCACACCCACTTGCAAAAACATGACATGTATGAAATGAAATCAGTCATCTGCTTAAAACCTCTTCGATTATCTAGAGGACTAATTTCAACGCTCACGAATCATTGTCATATCTGATTTAATCTTAGTACCTAAGACTAAGTCTTATGAGCTAGATTGAGCTGCTAGATTAGCAGTTAAGTGTTGCAATTCAAAAAAAAAAGTGTGGCCTAAAAGTTAACACTAGTTCTCTCTCTTAGCATGTACTCACAGGTGAAGTAGCAGCAAGATTGAAGCGCCGAATGGTTCAGCGCTCACAAAAATTACAAAAATCACACGAATCACAAAATTTGATCCGACGGCTAAAATTGGTTGCGCTGAACCAAACAGCGCTAGGCGGTGGTCCCAGCTGTCGTAGACTGCTAATATAGCTGCTAGATTAGCACTCCCATAAGACTTAGGGTAGCCCTAGCTGACATGGACTGCTAATCTAGCGGCTAAATTACAAAGCCCCGTCCAAACATGAACACAAATATGACATGTATGGATTGGCTCAAAATCTGTTCGATTAGCTAGACGAAAAATCTCAGTAATCATACAATCATTGTCAATTTCCATTTCATATATGTGCAAATTACAGTGATTATTGAGCCTAACCTAGTATTAGCAAGTTCCTCATCTCCCCGCTCCTTGCCCTCGGCCGAGCAGGATCTGAGAAACAATGACGTCTATTCACAACCAAAAGAACAATATTCCATCAGATGCTACTCAATGCACAAAGTAAGTACTAACATATTTCAGCTTTTCTATGCAAACTAAAAATAAAATTCTACTTCCCATTAAGTATCAAAGAAGAAGATAATTTCAGAATCACAAATAGAAAAATTTGAGTAAAATATTTTTGAGAGAAATTTCAATCAAACTCTATAAAAGAAAAGAAAACGGAAACCCCAAAAAGAAGAACTGATTTACCACTAGATATTAAAACGTGTTTGGATTACTAATTCCAACATTTATGTATCTGATACCCATAGCCCTTGAGCATCATCTTGCACCAAATTAGGGGGTAATTTTTTGAGATCTAATTCTAATAAAAATATAACTAAAAATTAGGCTTTAACCATCCCAACCCAATCCATATAGAGAGGGTTTAGTAGAAATCCTAGAATAATAAGAAAAACACATATCACTGCAACAAAAGAAAAAGTACATCCCGGAAAAATAGCAAAGGGGAATCCTCAACCATTTCACACTGAAATGAATGATTCGTGCACTAGCTAGTAGTTATACTGTATCTGCAACCATGAATATCTGCTAGTTTTGGATTTGTATGATCGACTTGAAATGGTGGTTTAGGACACTTTCATGAGGAAAGCACCTGAGCTACTGGTTTTGGTACACTTTCATGAGGAAAGCACCTGAGCTACTGGTTTATTGTTCCTCAGCAGATAGATAGATAAGCTTATACAGGAGGAAACGCTTATAGCTAAAACAAAAAAACAATGTCAATCAACGAGTAACATACTATTGACAAAATCAGAAAAACAAAAGAAAATTTCCATGAGAGTTGATTAGTACATCTTCAAAACTACTAGTTTCTTTACACAACTAAGAAAAGAGACTAGAACCCCATTTGGTATGATACCAATATTAAGGGTAACCCTGTGGATGTGCTCACAGGGTAAAACAAGAACGGATTTACCACTAGATATTACTAATTCCACCATTTATGTATCTGATACCCATAGCCCTTGAGCATCATCTTGCATCAAATTAGGGGGTAATCTTTTGAGATCTAATTCTAATAAAAATATAACTAAAAATTAGGCTTTAACCATCCCAACCCAATCCATATAGAGAGGGTTTAGTAGAAATCCTAAAATAATAAGAAAAACACATATCACTGCAACCAAAGAAAAGAAAAAGTACATCCCGGAAAAATAGCAAACATCCAAAAACACAAGACGTCATCACATCAGAACCTTAATTCAAAGTACGGAGTTTGCAGTCCATACCTGCCAAACAAACATGTGCAGATCTGATTTGATGTCGCTTTCACAAACTAAACTATGTTTGTGTTCTTGGGTTGAAGATACAGATTTCCCTAATGAGAGACCAGAACCCTTGGATTTAGCCAATTCTGGGCCCCACCAGGTCGGAGGTGGTTTTGTAGTTATTATCTTTTTAAGCAATTTCTCCCGGATGAAAAAAGTAAATCATTCTCCTCGACAAGTTCATTCGGACTTGCTCTTAAAACCTCACACCTTCTTCTTTCTCTTTTTGGTACTATTTCTTTCTTGCCTTCTGCTCTCTTAAGAGGGAAACTTTGCATATTTGGTGGGTTTCTTCCTACTCTTTCACAGTATCCGATTCAGAAAAAAGAATGCATCTTTGTTATAAAAAGATGATGCATTTTTCTTTGTTATAAAAAGATGATTTTGGATAAGCATCTTTGTTATGCTTGCTCGGTGAGGCTGCTAAAATGTTGAAAATTGACGGAGCTAAATTGTTTCCTTGATTGCATTTAAAATTAGGACTCTGACAATGTTCTCCGCCGGCCTAACCTTTCACGGATGAACTGGAGACTGATAGTTGAGAAAAATCTGACATTTTTCTTTCTCATTTTTCTACCAAATCTGGAAATTTGTTCTTTTTATTTTCATTCTTATGAATTCTTTAATTCAGAGTCATTTTGGTAACACCAATTCCTACCTATGAATCCATAAGAGAATGAAGTAAAAGTTGACATCCAGCAGGTTCTATAGGAAATAAGTAGAGCAGTTGGGCCAACTAGCCGTGTGCACAGTAATTACAAAAACGATCTCAGTAACTTGCAAGATATCATCAATCAAAAGACATGGACGTGAACGGCATTACCTTTCAATGACTGATGACCGAACTAGATTAGCATCCATATTTCTAAAGCACCAAGCAAAGGGGAATCCTCAACCATTTCACACTGAAATGAATGATTAGTGCACTAGTAGTTATACTGTAATGCAATGTCTGTAATTAACCATGAATATCTACTAGTTTTGGATTTGTATGATCGACTTGAAATGGTGGTTTAGGACACTTTCATGAGGAAAGGTACTGGTTTTGGGACACCGGTTTGTTGTTCCTCAGCAGATAGATAGATAAGCTTATACAGGAGGAAACGCTTATAGCTAAAACAAAAAAACAATGTCAATCAACAAGTAACATACTATTGACAAAATCAGAAAACAAAAGAAAATTTCTAATGTATCTCCATGAAAGTTGATTAGTACATCTTCAAAACTACTAGTTTCTTTACAAAACTAAGAAAAGAGACCAGAACCCCCATTTGGTATGATACTACTCTACTAGTGTCATGGAGATGTCAATTTCTGCAAGATATTCGATCTTTCTTCAGTGTATTAGTACCTATGTAAATGATGCTGTTTATTAGAACAAAGCTGTGGCCTTCACCATGGATGTCAAACCGTCACAACTTGGAAGGCATTTTTTATGGATGAGTTGCTTTTCTCCCTTGGCATTAGCCATTACCGTTTATGTTTTCTCTAAGGCATGGTACGGCCTTGCACATCAATTAGAGATTATATTGGGTCACTGTGTGGATACTAGTGGACTTACAAGAATATGTTGTATGGATCGAATTTGTACTTCCTTAGCTGGTTGGTTTAACCATTGTTCTTCATAGCTGTTTGCAGACTGGGGATGGACCCATTATTTGTTCCTGAGTTCGCTCATCAAAGCATCCATTATTGCTTTTTCATTTTTGATTTCTGATTATCATTATATAAATGGATGCGTTGCTTGTTAGAGGTGTGCCCGAGCTATTGAAAATTTTGGGTTCTGTTGTTACTCAACAGATCAGTAAGGCTTGGGGGCACAAGACTCGCAAAGATTTGGAGATGATAGCCTCTGTAACAACTGATGCTGAGAAGCAGCAAGGGAAATCCGCAGCCGTGAATCTTCTGCTAAAAAGGCACTAGGATATTGTGTATGTCGCGGATGATGTTCTAGACAAGTTTTCTTATGAAGCCATGCGTCAAATCGAAATGGGTGGCGAGAGAGAGAAGGTACGCGAATTTATTACATCCTCCAACCCGGTTTCCTTTCAACTAAAGATGGTTAAGAAAATCGAAAATATTAACTAGTACAACCGTTGCCACGGTGGGAGGGCCGACCGAAGAATTTTCCGAAACGACACCATTACGTGATTACATGGATTCATATATGTAAATGAAAAAAAAAATTTGTAAAAGAGATGTTTGATCGCAGGAAGTTGGCCGGGAAAGTAGCTCAGGTGACCGACAAAGTCCATCCGGTCAATCAAACGAATCAATCCGTCCATTCAGCTGAGTCAACCCGGTCAAGCACTGAGTCAGGGTCTAGTCAGATCGTATCTTCCCAATCTAGTATCTTGCTCTCCCATTTTCTTAGCTACCCATTTCTTCAGTTCCATCTCAGCCTGAACTCCAGTTGCAGATCAATACCACCATTATCTGTAACTGCATTCACCAGCACTGATCTTCTAAAATTTAGTCCACTGCATCCATCACAATTGCAGCTACAATATCAAATGCATTCTGTAGCTTGAAAAATAACAGCACCAACTCATTGTCTTGCAACATACGTAGCTGCATCTCAGTTTCATTCACTGCACAGTTGCATTTTTCAACACAGTTCAAGCCATTCCAGTTCAAACATCCCACCACCAAAACTGCACCTACAACTCAGCATTTCATATCTATCTTCTCAACTCAACTTCATCATCTTCTGCCAATACCACTTCCTCCAACTGATGACAACAATAAGCCAACACGACAAACAACACTGGAAAATCTTCACTGCTTGCCACTTCAATTCCATTGCGCCAGCTCTTCCACGATTTCCCTGCAATCATTCCTAAACATACATCTATAAGAAATTGTTGGTGTTGTCAAGAGTTCAGACAAAATAAAACCAATATGAGATTGTACTTTTGAGCAATTTCAATCAGAAGACTGAGTTTTACTTCAGCAGATGGTGCTTTTACAGAAAGCTTTTCAATTATCTGCATATTTTAATAAATCAAAAGGAAACAAGAAATTACTAAAACCCAAGTTATGAAAAGATTGTACAACAAGGTTGTAGTTTGAATCGCAAACAAGATGTAATGGATCTACTTTACAGTGCGATTAACAGTGGTGCCAGGTTTGAGCTCAGCAGCGGCATAAATGAATTATTTTCCATATTTTGCAGTAAATAGACTCTAAATCTGCAATAACCCTGGCAAATCTGAACATCTAGGAGCAGCGAAGATTATACTCGCAATAGCTTCCTTCAGTTCTGATGGACATTCCCTGGCATATGTGAAGATTATACTCGCAATATCACCCACTAAAATTTCCATGTAATTCAACTACCAACTCCAAGTATATTAAAAAAAATTATGCTTAATATAATTACAAGGACAACATCAGGTTAGACCAAAATGTAAAGAGACTTAGTGACTATGAACACAATCCCATGTTATCTACATACTGTACCAAGAGTACTGTTCAAGACTAATTAATCAATGATTGTAACAATAGTTTGTCTTACTTGGGTGATTACAACAACAGATGTATAACCAACAAAAGAAAAGGCCCTTTGATCACTGCACCTTTGAGAAAATGATGCACTTCAGGTCAATGTGACTATGATCAAGCTAATGTCAAACTTTCTACTATAGTGCCCAAACTACAGACTAAATAATATAACAACAGATAGATAGAAAGAGATAAACACCCAGCATCAAACACTATCATGTGCAAGTAACTACTGAAGTGCCTACTATCATCATGGAGATTATGGAAATTGAATTCCCCTACCGAGCTCATTATGAAGACTATGGAAACAGATCCCCTCATCGTCAATCACTAACTTTACTCACAAAAACATGTACAACTCTATATGTTCACAATTTTGTTTTATCTCCTTATGTAAATGCCAAGTATGCAACAGTATTGTTTTCGAGATTCAAATCATCTTGAATGATCGTACTTAAAAAAAAAAAGTTCCAATTTTAATTTTAATTATGTTGACAATTCCAACCATAATCATTCGCACAAAAAATCTTAAGAAACTCAAACCCAAATTAGAAGAAAAAGAACTTACAGGGAGAGGATAAGTAAACAAAATTGCATCTTTCTCCTTAGTGGAAATGATCACCTGCAACACTATATCTTCTCTAAAGTTTACAATTCAACCACCAATTCTTCTTCCTCTTATTTTGTGCTCCAAACCCATCTTGAACCGATCGAATCATGATCAATTTCTCACAACTCGAATCGACTCAAAAACCCTAATTTCATATTCTAATCTTCAATTCTTTACTGCAAACTAAGATTTAATCGTTAAATCCTTCTCCCATACTCTTAACCATAAAAACCCATCACTAATTCATCCCCAAATCACATAAACACTCAATCGATTCTATAAACCCTAGTTTTCACTGAATTAATCAACCCTAATCACCTCCATCGATTCTTTCCCATTCTTTAACACCATCACCATCATTCATCACTTAATCATTTTCCTCATCCATCGATCTCAAAATCTCTCTTTGTTTTCATCAATTCACTCTCAGCAGCTGAACAGAGAAGATGGTAGAAGGAAAAAAAGAAAAGAAAAAACTAAAATTCTGAGGGTGTCGGATTCGACCCTCTAACCTATACTCCTGGTTTTACTAAACGGCCCCTCAACAATTGAAACATTTCCTACCTCTGTGTACTTTTTTTCTATCCACCAAGTTTACACGATTACCCTTCATTTTGTGTTATATTTACGGTAAATTTAGTGAGCAATGGAAACGTGGAGGGCCTCTTTTGACATTTCATTGTTGATTGAAATTTATTCAGGACACCAAAATCCAAATCTTTTTATATCAATTAATCACTTACTATTTACAAAAAAGTGGTCATATAAAGGTCTTCCCTCGCTTCGCTCGATTGGCCCAACAAGAGCCTAGATGAAATTTGTATCCATATGGCAAAGTTTCAGTTTCAAATTTCTACTTCTGATGGTTACGTTCATGATAACAATTCGGCGAAAAAAAAACCGAATAATTTCATCCTTCGTAGATAAATCAAGTGTCCTAGGAAAAGATAATGACAAATCGAATATAATAAAGATGTTAACTACACCCCACATGTCATCATCAGCAACAGCAATAACATCCTCTTCATCCTTTTTACATTCTGGTCAACAAGAAAAAAATATATGTCCTATCCATAGTGGGCATGGGTGGAATAGGAAAAGGCACACTTGCTCAATTGGTCTACAAAGATGACTGGATTATGAGAAACTTGGAGACCATACCTTGGGTCTGTGTGTCAGATGATTTTGATATCAAAATTATTGTAAGAAACATAATTGAGTCAGATACTAGGAAGTGTCGTGATTTTTCAAATTCAGATGTCTTACTTGTGTCGTTTGAGTTCAACTAATGAAGAACCCGCAGATAAACCATCTTATTATGCAAACCATTTCTCGATCACCTTAACTGTCTAACAATATAGTGTTTGAACTGATAGTACCCCAGCGAGAAGTGAAAGCCACGAACATTAACTATGAAGGTGAGTTGCACAATTTATTGGGCCATTCAGTAAGTTTATTGGGCCTTTCAATTTACTCATCATTGACATTTTTCATTAATGAAAGCTATTTTTGGGCATACAGAAATCTTCCGGGACATACCAAGTAAAGACAAAAAAGGAGTGTAAATAGCAATATTAGAAGCCCCTTAACCAAATATTTTTGGTAATGGCAAATCTGCCCTTTTAGGATTAGTGTTAATAGTAATGATTAGTTAAAATAATTCTGATTAGTGATTAATGATTAGTGATTAGTTTTAAGATTACTTTCAACAAACTCTTCCAACATATCTTATGTTTAATCTCGCTTTTGTATGTTAAAATCATCAAAAGTTTGTGTTTTTTCACTAAGGTTCGGCGAGTTTGGATGAATGTTAATTAGCTGGAAGTGTTGATTAAGGGCCGAATCTACCTTGTAGACCAGAGTTCGGCTTGTTTTGAATTGTCCTAACAAGACGAACCCTACACTGAACTGTCTGGAAGAAAAAATGTTTAGGGTTCGGCTTATATTTAGAATTTCGTAAGCGCTGAACCTGTTGGAAACACATTGTTCGGCTATTTGAATAAGTAGAATATAAGACGAACCTGATCATGTACATTCCTGGGTTAATAATTTTGTATTGGTTCGGCACATATTGTGAATATCGTAATATCCGAACCTCGTAAATGTGTCAGGTTTGGCACATATTATGCTTATCGAATTCGCCGAACCCCTATGCATCTCTTTCTGTGACTAGGTTCGGCTTGAAATTGCATGAAATTTCAAGCTGAACTATTCATATACACTTACAGGAAGCTTTTGTGAAGAAAAGTTCGGCTAAAAACACAACTCAATTGTGAGCCGAACCTTATAAATGCACTAGGTTCAGCACATATTATGATTATCGTACAAGCCGAACCTAACCATTAATTTTTCTTTGTAGTATCTAATAATGTTCGGCTGTCCCAAAATACAAAATATGTGCCGAACTAAGGTAACTTTCATTGCGTTGATGAAACAGAGAGTAGTTCGGTTGATAGGTGAAAAATTAATATAAGCCGAACTGTTCATAAACACTTTCAGGGTGAAAAATAATGAAATTGGGCTTCCCATTGATAACGGAGACAAATTATCAGTCGAACATCAATCTGTGATCGTTAAAAACCAACTTTGTTCCAAATTAAACCAATTCAATCAATCATAAACAATAAAATAAGAGATGGGTTTGTGATAAATACCTTCTAATTCCATTTTAGGATTTGTTTTTTCAATCAGTTTAATTTTTGGTTCAATTTCAGATTTTGCAACTTCAACTTCTATTTTTTCTTCGATTGATGGATTAGAAAAGGAAGAAGATGAGATGTATATAATAGGAAATTGATTTTGATTTTAGTTTTTTTTTAATTGTAAGGACATATTAGTAATTTAAATTGTTTGAGGATATATAAGTAATTACACTACCCCTTATAAAGCCACCCTGGGTGGAAAAATATTTTTGTATGCCCAGAAATTTTCATGTATGCCCAAAACAGCTTTCTTCTTTTTCATTGTCTACTTACCTTGTTCAAACAATCATACCAGTCTGGCAGTCCCAGATGAGGATAACAGGCTTTCTTCATCCACCCCTACCCCCAAAGACTTCCCTTAACTTCCTACTTCAAGAATTCAACAGCCTGAATTTTCCTCAAGGTTGGCTAGAATTGCTAGCATCTCCATGTCAAATAAAGAAACTGGAATACTGAGGCGAGCTTAGTTAAGAGAAAGTTGGGGGAAGGAATCTTTGGAATCATCAGAAAAGTCGAGTACTTCGGCAACATTCTTAGCCAAGTCTGATCAAGCAGGGCCAGAGTGGAAGAAGACAATTTTAATAACTGCAGAAATTTAATTATCAGTTGAGAATAAAAATTAAAACCATTTTCACTCTGGTGTGTAATATTTTGCTTTTTCCCCGAGGCACTTTGTTCCAAGAACTACCACACTGTATTCCAGTACAGATCTCCACCATTATTTATTTTTTCTTGAAAATTTTTCCATTCCACTATCATGATACCCAAGTGTCCATATGCATACCATTTGGAAATTCAACAAAAATACAATTCTTGTTATGTATGACTGCTTTTACATATAGCGTCTTCATATGAGATGGAGGAACCATCTCATCTTGCAATCCAGATAAGAATAGGGTGGGCTGTTTGACCTGAGTAAAATACAACTTTCAGAACCTTATATGATAAAATTGATAGGTGTCTAAAACACCTTATTATTTATGTATTGTTTATGCTTTCTCTGCTAGTTTTCTTGTAAATTATGTATCTTATGTTTTGTTTTAGAGTATTTAGGTACTTTGGAGTCATATGGATCAAAAGAAGAGGAAACATGGCAAAAGCGTTGGAGGCGGATTGTGTCTCATTATTTGATTTTATTTCTTCATCTTTGTCTGAAAAGTATGTCGGCTTTAGTGATGCAAACTTCTGTCTGAAAAGCATGAAAACTTTAGTGATGACTCTCATTGAAGAGTATAAGTGAATATGAGAAATAAGGGACGGTTGTTGTTAGCGGAGGAACTCGAAAGAAGGAGAAAGCGTTCAATTTGAGCCAAAAGGGCAAAAGGTCATTCCACATGCAAACATCATTTGGAGCACAACTAATGATAAGGGGCTAGAAATGGTTAACCCTTATCAAGAATTGACCACCCATTATAAGAACCCCATTTTGGGGTGGTTTATATTATTGGGGTGTACTCATCCAACCCAAATCATTATCTAAACCTAAATTTAGAAAACAGATTTCTCATTCAATCATTTGGTATTGAATTTGAGGAAGAGAGGCGCAGATAGATCTTGTTTGTTGTTGATGGATCGGAAAAGGAAGTCTGCTGGAAGTTGGTGTCGATGAAATTAGGGGTTATCTCTAGAGTTAAAATTCGATTCAAGTGGTTTATGAAACTCTTGGATTGATTTCCTGAGAGTGGTGATTGAGAAGCTGGAATGCAGAGGCATTGCAGTTGCAGGTGTTGTGGTGATAGTTGTTGCTGGTTGTGTTGAGGGTGATTGAAGGTTATACTTCTTTTGAAGATGGGTTTTGGTCAGAGTTTGAATCCATGGAACTAGAAATTCAGTTGGTGGTTGAACTGATGATTTTGTGAGAAATTGATGGAGACTTCATCAGAGAATGGTGATGATGTTGGTGTTTTGCAGGTGTTGTTGCATTTGGAGCTGAGTTTGTTTTGATGTGACAAAACAAGAGTTTTGTTGCTCAGAATAATGAGGTGAGATGGAAGCAAGAAGGGGTTTGAGCAGTTGGATTATAGCTCAAACCAGATGGGTTTCTGGTATGTTAGGACTACTGGGAATGTGTTGGCATGGTGTTGATGTAGACAAAGTGGTAAAATTACTGCTATGGTGAAGTTGGATCTGGTAGTTGAGAAAATGGGTTTTGAATTTATGGTTATGGACTGATGCACTACATTGAGAAATTAAGAATAGATGTATGCCTAGGATACAGGGACTGATGATATTGGTTGCAGTAGCAGGATGATGAGAATCTGTAATGGCTCATGGTGTTGGTTTCTGAAAAGGAGATGGCATGGAATTGCACTGATGACAAGAGCATCTGCAGTTAGAGCATGTTGCAGTGGCTAGTGAAGAAGTTATGAGAAATTGTTGTTGGAGAGAGTGGTGGGATGGTGGCTGCTACTGAGCTGAACTTGGAGGTGATATTTCTACTGGAGTGATGTCAAGAAATAAGAGAAGAAAGAAGAATAATGTGATGTTGCTGTGGTTTTGAAGTGAGATCTGAAGTTTGCAGAAATATCTAGGCACTGAGGTTTAGGTTGGAGGTGTGATAGCTGGGCAGAGTGTGACAAATGAAACTGGTTCATGGGTATTGAAAGTGTAGCGGGAAATGGTGGCGCTGTGTGTTGCAGTTGTGGCTTGGTTGCAGTGGAGATGTGAATCTGAAGCTGAAGTTGGCAACTGCAGAATTATCTTGTGAACTGAGATAGTGCAACTAGGAATGGACCTAGGAACTTGTAGTACTGAAGCTGCAATTCTACATAATTGAATGTGTTTGAGAAGAGAAGAACCTGGTGCAAGAATAGAGTATGTTGGGTTCATGTAGCAGTGCAGGTTCAGTTTTATTTGGCTGAAGTCTGGTAGGTATTGCTGGTGAAGGTTATGATGTGGCGTGAGATAATGAATTGAAAGTAGTTGGAATGTATTACAGTGGCAGGGCTGTAGTTGCAACTGATGTTGTGTGTTTGCGGAAATGAGAGTAATTGCAGGGAAGAACTAGATGAATGCTAGCTCAGAGAATGGAGTAGTTGTTATTCCAATGGGGTAGAAATTATTGAACTGTTGTATAATTAAGTACGGAACAAAGGGTGAAGCGCAATCATGGAACTATCTTGGTTATGGCCTGGGCAAGATGGCTGAGTTGCAGGCATGTGGAAGTTAAGTTACAGATGGTGCAAGACAGGCCCAACATGGCTGGATATTAAAGAGTGAAGCACAACCATCATGGCAGGCAGCGTAACAGTAGCATATGGCCTGCAAAATAACTTAGGCCATGACCAGTCATTGAGTTGACTCGGTATGACTCGGTGCTTGACCCGAGTTGACTCAGTTGACCTGAATTGGATCGTTGACCGGGTGGACTTTGCCGGTCACCTGAGATGTTTTCCGACGCCATATTCCGGCCAAATCCCTAGTTTTCCGGCGACCACTTTTGGGACAGATTTTCTACATGGGTTTCTCTCACATATGGGCTTGGTGGATTTCTATCTAATGGACTTTGAAGACTTGGACCTAATTTTGGAAAAAAACTACAAAAACAAAAGTTCTACTAACTTTTGGATATCACGTATTTTCTACTTGGAGCAAAGGAGAGAACTGAAACTAGGGTTTTCTTTCGTATTTATTTTTCATCTCCTTTATTTGATTATTGATTATGATGAACTCCATAGCTATGTGTAGCTAAATCTTATATTATTGGTTAAGGATGTAGTCATATTTCTACAACTTGTGCTTGATTAATGTATTAGTTTTCTCTCTTGATTATCGTTCATATCTCTACTGTTTTTAATATCACATGATTGATGTATTGTGATAGGATTTAGATGTTTGGTTAGTTAAGTGGCCAATTAATTGAACTTGCATCTTGTCCATAGCTATTTTAGGGTTTTTCATCAAGCGATAACCCAAATACAAGTAACATGATATGATTATAGTTTGTAGTGATACACTCTTATAATCATATGTAGAGTTTGACCATTGTCCGAATTGTCATGCGCAATGTATGACAATTGCATTGATTAGCCTATTTCCCGAACTTAATGCTCCTAGGAATTGAACTTAATTAGCGCAAGGCGTTAGGTTATTCTTTAGGTAGAAGTCACATACGCAACTCTAACGTGTGTGTTGATGAATTTAGGAAATTTTCAGATTATCTTGCTCTCTTGATTTTCTAGGCTTTTGATAATAAAAGAGATTAAATTGTAATTCTAATCATATATGCAAGCACATGTTTAAGATTGAAGATGAATTCCTTGACCAATATCTTTCTCTCATTGATTACTTCCAACTATTTACTTTGTTTTTATTTTACTTTTATTTTACAAAAATCAGAAATCCCCCATCTTGGTTACTAAGAAACTAGAAATTGATAACTACAATCGTCTCTCTGTGGATACTAACTCTTCCTTACTTTATACTTCGTTCATATTTTATTGAGTAAGAAAGTGAATTATTCTTGACGCTTACGACAGCGATCAAATTTTGGCGTCGTTGCCGAGGAGGCATTCGGCTAGTTATTAAGTTTTTAGTTTCTTTTTATTATTTCTTCTTACATATTTGCTTTTCGTTTCTTGTATTGTTTCTCACTTGTTTGCGAGAATTGTTTTCAGGTACCTAATCCCTGGCTTCTAAAGATTGGAATTATCCAAGGTGCGGGATAGCTACTCGAAAAGGCACAATACTCCAACCAAGGCAAGGCACAACGGAAGGACAAAACTTGGAAGTAGAACACGAAGATTTTCACAAGAAGGAGAAGTTTTAGAACACGAGATTCCTTTTAAAGAAGAAGGAGAAGAAGAAAAAGCAATGGGTGATCCTGCAAATCGTACACCCAAGGACTTGGCTTCGCACAAGCTGGATACACAACGAGGTTGTATTCAACCCGACTATGCTTTTGAGATCAAGCGGGGATTGCTTAGAGAATTACCAAAGTTCCATGGCATGGTAAATGAATATCCAAACAAGCATCTTATGGACTTCCACACCATTGTCACGGCTATGCTTCCAACGAATATGGAGGCTGATGGTGCTATGTTGAAAGTTTTCCGATTCTCTTTGGCGGATAGTGCTAAGGATTGGTTATATTACTTTCCTCCCGGAAGTGTTACAACTTGGAATGGGTTGAAGAAACTCTTTTTAGAGAGATATATTCCTGCATCTAAGGCGACTCAAATTCGCAAGGAGATTTGCAGAATGAAGCATAATGTGGGAGAATCCTTATATGATTGTTGGGAACGATACAAGAGGTTGGTGGAAAGTTTCCCTCATCACCAATTCAGCGACGCGACTATTATCCAATACTTCTATGAAGGACTCCAATCAAGTGATAGGAATCTTATTGATGTTGCGGGTGGCGGTGCACTAGTGAGCAAGATGGTGGCACAAGCTAGAGAATTGAGAGAGAACATGGCAGCAAACTCTCAACAATTCTTGAGGCGTGGTTCGGATGTGCTTCTTAGGAGATTGAATGAAGTAAGCGAGGTTGAGGAGCTTCGTCAACAAATGGGTAACATGTTAGCAATGATTCAAAAAGTTGCAGCCGCGGTGATACCAAATTCTCATGGGTATGAAGACGTCAATGATCAAGCTAATGCGGTCTTTCCAAATCAGCAAAGACGGTATGATCCTTATTCCAACACTTACAATCCAGGATGGAGAGATCACCCCAATTTTAGTTATGCGAACAAGCACGGATCGGTTCAACAATCCAATTTCAACAATTCGGGTGGATATCAACCTCAACAACAACAATTCCATCCACGTCAACAATTTCAACAACAACAACAACCTCAAAATTAGGGGTCAAGTATGGAAGAGTTGATGAAATCTTTTGTGCAAAGAACGGAAAGCACGATGAAAGAATTGTAAACCCAAGTTGGTTCTATGGATCTTGAGTTGAACCAAATGAAGGAACAAAATAGTGGGAAACTCCCTTATCAACCTATGAACCCAAAAGGAGATGTGAATGAAATTACGTTGAGAAGTGGTACACAACTTGTGCAACCCGAAGTTGCTGATCAGGCAAGGTGGAAACACCAAAGGAACCTGTTTTGGAGGAGAAGAATGAGGATTCTCCCCAAACTTCTGAGGTACCTATTCCTAACTCTAAAACTCTGGTTTCTACTTATGTTCCTCCTTTACCTTTCCCTCGCATATTTGCAAATTTCAAGAAGGAGGCACTAGAAAAGGAGATTTTATACGTTCTCAAGAAGATACATGTGAACATACCACTAATTGATGCTATAAAGAAAGTTCCAAAGTATGCAAAGGTGTTGAAGGATTTGTGTACCAATAAGCAAAGGCTCAAAGGCAATGAAGTTTTAAGTGTGGGGGAGAATGCGTCGGCAATCTTACAACACAAACTCCCACTGAAATACAAGGACCCTAGTAGCTTTGACATTCCCGTCACTATTGGTAACACTACATTTAACAAAGCTATGTTGGATTTAGGTGCATCCGTTAATGTTATGCCTGCATCTATGTATAATTCACTTAATCTTGGTCCTCTTAAAAAGGACGGAATTGTGTTGCAATTAGCCGATCTCTCTAATGTGTACTCAATGGGTATTGTTGAGGATGTTCCTGTGTAGGTTAATCAACTTGTATTCCCAACTGACTTTTGTGTCTTAGAGATGGATGAAGGTTCACCGGACTCGTCTCTTCCAGTGCTACTTTGGTGTCCCTTCATGAAAACGGGGAAAACCATTATTGATGTTGATAAGGGAACGCTGACTATGAAGTTTGATGGAGAAATAATACGTTTCAATATTTTCGAGACGATGAGATATCCTAGTGATGTCCACTCTTGTTTCTCCGTTGATGTTATGGATACATTGGCGCAACAAATGTTTGAGTTGAATGGCGCTGATTCTTTGGAAACCGTGCTCACTACACCTATTGATAACGGTTTGGAGTACGGTGATGAGATTAAGGAAACCATTGGTTCTCTTAACTCATTAACGGAAAAATCTGCACTTAAGAATATTTCATGTTTCTTTACCCTTCAATGATGAAAATATTGTACCTTCTATTGATAAATCTCCAAAGCTAGAATTGAAACATCTTCCAAGTCACTTTAAGTACTTGTACTTGGGTGACAATGAAGAGTTGCCTGTGATTGTTTCTAACGATCTTAGTGAATTACAAGAGCAAAAACTTTTAAGGGTTCTAAGAAAGAACAAGATGGCCATAGGATGGACAATTTCCGATATCAAGGGTATAAGCCATGCCGTTTTTATGCACAAGATCCGTTTGGAGGACGATGCAAAGCCTACAAGGGAAGCGCAACGTCGTTTGAACCCGCCCATGATGAAATTTGTGAAAAAAGAGATACTCAAGCTTTTGGAAGTAGGTGTTATCTACCCCATATCCCATAGCAAGTGGGTAAGCCCGGTACAAGTTGTACCAAAGAAATCAGGTGTGACGGTGGTGGAGAATGATAAGAATGAACTTGTCCCAACTCATGTGCAAACCGGTTGGAGAATTTGTATAGATTATATAAAATTGAATGCCACTACTAGAAAACATCACTTTCCATTACCTTTTATTGATCAAATGCTTGAACATTTAGTTGGACACTCTTATTATTGCTTTCTTGATGGTTATTCAGGTTATAATCAAATTGTGATAGCACCGGAGGATCAAGAGAAAACCACTTTCACTTGTCCTTTCGGTACTTTTGCTTATAGAAGGATTCCTTTTGGCTTGTGCAATGCTCCAGCTACTTTTCAAAGGTGTATGGTAAGTATCTTTTCTAAATATGTTGAAAACATAATCGAAGTGTTCATGGACGACTTTAGTGTCTTTGGTGATTCATTTGACCTTTGTTTGAACAATTTGTCACTAATCCTTGAACGATGTGTTGAAACAAACACTAGTGGAAAATAAAAAAACTAAGCCTTCCAGAAAAGGACTTAATATCACTAAAAACGACTGCTTCTGGGAGCCCTAGAATTGTAGTCTTATTTCTCAAAATGACTGCTTCTGAGATTCTTTTAATTTTTTAAATTACGACTAACTTCAATAGACTCAATATAAGTGCTAACATAAACAGACGTTTCATTATATTCAATATTTAAAACTATAAAAGCTAATCTACAGTAATATGGGTCTGAATAATTTCAAAAAAGATGATTCATCTAAATCGCAGTCTAACTGGTATATCTGACTGAACCTATTTCAGAAAATCTGATTCATCTGAATCCCCTAACTCATTTCTGACTGAAGATTAGAAACTCATTAAATTCAAATTAAAAACTCATTTCATACACCAATAAAAACATTCACCATTCAATTCAAATTTTGAATTCACATGTGAATTCAAATGACACTTAGGTCAAAACCCCAAAAAGATATGCACAACTACTAAATTCACACCAATTTAAGTTCTTATAGATGTATTTCTTACAATAGGTGGAAAGTTGAAACCAACCTACAAACAATGAAAATATACTAAAACCATCAAAAAGATGAACTGCTCAGCCAACTGATGGAAATAGTACACATGTGGCAAAATAAGTTCGGGCATTAGAAGTTTAAAAACAAAGTTCTGACAGCATAGTAAAATTGGTTCTCATAAACAAGAAATTCTTTAAGATACGATGATGATAAAAAATAAAATAAAAAATAGTATGGTGCTCATTAACTTAAACTGGTGATGACAAAAAAAATATCAAGGAGCTGCTACAAGCAACAATCAGAGAATGATGCTCATTAACTTGTAAAGAAGATATATACCTGAATGACAGGCTGCAATCCTTGGTTTTAGCTTGTTTCCTGATAACATGAAGAGGACCATGTGTTCATCTTTCCATGTACATAGAGAAAAAAGCAAAATTCAAGTATTCAGATAGTTACATGTTCCCTATATACTTCACATCATCCATTTGCATACCCAAAAAAGTCCCAAAAAACCTCTAAAATATCAACTTCAACCACCAAAATAGGAAAAACAAACTTTTAACTTTAAAAGTTTGTATCCAGTGTTACTGGCCAAGGACTAACAGACTAACAATTATCCATTCACTACTAACTAAAGATGCTACAACATTACCCGAGAATTACTAGGATTGTTGGGTCTAAGGTTGACATAGGGTCTCCTTAAGACCACGAACATGAGTTTCTATAGCTGCAGTCTTTATCTCTTCATGTCGTAGTTGTTCTCTACTAACTGCGGATGCTTGTAACTCAGTCTTTGAGATCCCACCTCCTATGCCTCGAACAGTACCCCTTACATCAACAACAAATGTCTGTAACTAGATGATCCAACACAGAATCGTAAGCAGGATTGACAAGTTAATAAGAGCATAAAAACGTGTGAATAGATGATTGAAGTTTTATCAATTGTAAGAGCATTATAGCACAACACATACCTATTGCAAAACGATGAGTGCAGTTAAAGATAAACAGCAATAACATGCCAGTTTGATTTCTATATACAAAAATGCAAGAACTAGAGCAAAAAAATTGATGATATATCGTTTAATTAGAAAATAAATGCTAATGGAAGTCAATGAAAGCAGCAAAAATAACAAGTTGATTCATAAGATTTTAGAATAGATCTATGATTTTATAATCGTACTTTCAGAAAGTAAATCGTAGAAAGCACCTATAAACTCAAATCCATAAGGAACAAAACAAACCAGTAGCTTATATACAACAACCACTGGCCATCAATTACCATACTTCATCTAAGTCATTCAAACACATATCATAACAAATTATCAATACCAGACCAGAATCATAAAAACTTTACACCCCTAACAAAATCATAGTCTCTAGACATTTCTGGTGAACATCAAACACAAAAAGCATAATTGTGAGAAATTAATACTTACATAAACCACTCTCTTATCCTCAAGAGAAATCCCTGCAAACATCAAACACCAAAAAATCCATCAAGATCCATATACCCCAAGATGGAAAAAACTATGAAAACTAAGAACAAGCTTTTGCACTTACCAAGCAAGCTTTTCCCATGTGTTCCCCTATGTTTCTCGCGTTTCTGGAATAAATCAATTGCTTTACAATTGCACTAACATTTTTATGCAACTTCTGAACTCCAAATCCATAGATTTATCTCGCGTTTATAGAATAAATCAAAAGATATAAACATTAAGATTAAAAACAATCTTAATCAAGAGATTTATCCAAGTACTCAGAAGTAGCACATTCAAATGCTAACACCCACCCCCTAATACTACCAATCTTCACCTCCACCATCTCATACTACTACAAGTAACCACCAACACAGGCCAACTCCCACACCAGCTTCACAGTATAACCCCCTACTACTATAATTCAACACCACCGGTGTCACCATTATCATCCCATTACTACAACAAGTCACCCACCACCACCATATCTAGTACCACCACTTTATCATTACAATAAGTTACCTAAATAACTGAATTTTAAGGACATATGAACTAAGAAATACTACCACTTATTTCCAATAGATATTCCACAGACAACGAAGCTGAGATCTCCTCTCCTGTTAAGATATTCATTGTAGTAACCAGCACCCGATTCCAAACCCCTGAAAATTAAACCAAGATTCTTCAATTCAAATGAGAAAACAAAATAAAAATCTCAAACCCGAACTTTACCTACTAATGCTCAAGAAAATGAATCAACAAATCCATCAAAGCAAAATCAAATTCAGAAAATATTACGGATAAATCAGGAAAAAGCAAATTTGACCTGGATTTGCTCAGCATACAATTTCTCGTGCAACTTGTTGCCCATTCTCTCCGTAGCTTCATCCGAAAAATTAACAAAATCAACTCAGTATAAATCACAGTTACAGTAATAATGAAAATAGGAAAATTAGGGAATTTATTTTGTGTTTCTTACTCTGCAATTAGTTGTTTGTAGATGTAATACAGAGAACTACCCATGACACAAATAAATCCAACACCAGTTAGGGTTTTCAATTTTGAGTTCTTCCAATGGTTCAAAAAAAAACACCAATTATTGATCAATTGCCGACCTTGAATAGATCTGGGGAAGTGAACAATTATATTAGGGTATTATAATTGGGAAAGTCTGGGTTTCAGAGAGATTATGAGAAGATGAAGTAAAGTGTTTGTTTAATGTTAATGAACATAGTTCAGAAGATAGGGTTTTTCAATTTGAAGGTGAGAAATAAACTTTTGCAGTTATGTTGGAGGAGATGAAGAACAGGGTTTGGGTATAGAATAAAAAATGAGAATTTCTCATGTGATTTTTCTGTTTCACCGTTACTGTTATGATGTGGTTCAATTTCTAGTTTCATGGAAGAGATGTGAAGATTTAGAAAGAGTTGTAGATAACAAATGTTCGTCGTCGGTAACAAAAAAAAAACAAAGAAGAAGAGAGTGAGATGAGTTTAGATAACTTAGAGAGAAAGAAAAGACAGAGAAGCGATAGAAAAGAGGCAGGTTTGTTTGATGGAACTATGGAAACTAGTTTCCCTGGCGGACTTAACTGAGATGGACCACAGAAACAAGTTCCACTGGCAGTCATAATAGAAATCCACGTGGAAAGCATTTCTATTTCCTAAACTGCCCCCTTATATTAAAACTGCTTCTCGAACTTGGTTTTCATTTGCTATCAAAAGGACTGCTTTCGGAAGCCTATTATACAAAGTATGCCTAGGGAAGTCTTATCTATAAAGCCCAATTATACTTAATAAGCCCATTTTCCACTAGTGAAACCTTGTGCTGAATTGGGAGAAGTGCCATTTCATGGTAACTCATGGTATAGTTTTAGGCCATATTATATCTTCTAAGGGCTTGGAAGTTGATAAATCTAAGATAGACCTTATTCGTGCTCTAACCCCTCCCACTACGGTGAGGGAGATACATTCTTTCCTTGGTCATGCAGGTTTTTATCGTAGATTCATTAAGGATTTTTCCAAGATATCATCACCACTTTGCAACTTATTGCAAAAAGATGTGGTTTATAACTTTGATGACAAGTGTGTGGCGGCATTCAATCGTTTGAAAGAAATTTTGATTTTAGCCCCTATCATTAAACCACCGGATTGGAGAAAGCCTTTTGAGCTCATGTGTGATGCAAGTGACTATGCGGTTGGTGCGGTTCTTGGGCAGCGTGTGGGGAATATACCTCATGCTATTTATTATGCTTCGAGAACGTTAAATGAGGCCCATCAAAACTACACAACCACTTAAAAAGAGTTATTAGCTATTGTTTTTGCTTTAGAAAAGTTTCGCTCTTATCTAATTGGTACAAAAGTTTCTGTTTTTTCTAATCATGCAGCACTTAGGTACTTGATTACAAAGAAAGGGGCGAAACCGAGGCTCATACGATGTATTTTACTCTTGCAAGAGTTTGATATTGAGATCAAAGACAAGAAAGGAATTGAGAACACC
Organism: Papaver bracteatum; assembly: GCA_023529315.1. Lineage (NCBI taxonomy): Eukaryota > Viridiplantae > Streptophyta > Magnoliopsida > Ranunculales > Papaveraceae > Papaver > Papaver bracteatum. Next base: position 5,210 of record JAJJWX010002944.1, on the reverse strand, counting down.
GTTGCAGATCACTTGAGCCATATTGCTGTGGAAAAGGAAGCTATCCCGTTGCGTGAAAGCTTCCCGGATGAGCAACTATTCTCAATTGCTTTTGGAGAACCATAGTACGCTGATATTGTTAATTACTTAGTTTCTAAACAAATCCCAAAGAACTTGTCTCGTGATGAGAGAGACAAACTTAAGAAGTTAGGAAACCAATACATATGTGATGATCCATACTTATGGAAACATGGTAGTGACCAAGTAATACTAAGGTGTGTTCCCGAATCTGAATTTAACTCTATATTGTCTTTTTGCCACTCATATGCTTGTGGAGGACACTTTGGGAGCAAGAGAACCGCTCTCAAGGTACTAGAATGTGGTTTCTATTGGCCAACTTTGTTTAAGGATGCACATGCATTTTGTATCACATGTGATAGGTGCCAAAGAACAGGAAATCTAGGTGCTCGAAATCAAATGCCACAAACTATTATTCAATTTGTTGAAGTCTTTGATGTTTGGGGAATTGATTTTATGGGTCCTTTTGTCAATTCTAGTAGAAATTATTATATCTTGCTTGCTGTTGATTATGTCTCGAAATGGGTGGAAGCTAAGGCCACCTGATGTGATCAATAATGTTGTTGTAAAGTGGTAGTAAAAGTTCGTTCAAAGACTTGTAGAGATTTGATTTAAGGCTTAAAAGTAAAATATATTCACAAGTTTTCACAATGTCGAGAGGTACTGAGACTCGGGATTCCACCATAAACTCATTCATGCGATATATATTTATTCCAAACAATTATAGCTCAAATAATATTGACTCTAATTCTTTGACAAGGTAGATTCTTAAAATATTGACTGTAAATCACTAGCATGACGCATCAAAAGCACTTAGGCCAAGCATACATCATCATACGACATCACAACCAATTAAGAAAAATCATAAAATAATTGATAATAGTGCAAGTAGTCATAAAAGAATTAAATATAATTACCACATGCATGAAATATGGTTTACTCCGTCGTCCCAATGATGGGGTTTAGCTCCTCATGTTATTCACGTGCTCAAAATTGGTGTTCATAGCTCAAAAGAGTGAAAAACAAGAGAAAATTAACAAAGCAGCGGGTTTGTAACAGTTATAATTGTTACAAAATCCACTTTTACAGAGACTACTGTTGCAGAGTAAAGATGACAGTCTTATGTATCTGATGTATAGTTGCTGAACATCGATACTTGTTTTGTGCTGTTTGACTGCGACTTCTTCTGCGACTATTCTCGGCTGTCCAATGTTCTTCATCTCCTTCTTCTTCCGCAGCAGCGTACCTCTGCAATTCTTGTTCTTCGCTTCTGCAGTCTTCCTTAGGTCCCCAAACTCTCGACCCTCAAGTCTCGGCTTTTATTTCTTCTTTTTATTCTCTTACGCGTCCTTAACAGAGTCCCTTCTCGCCAAAACTCTTTCCAAATATAAACTCAAAAAATCCAACATGGAATATATTCTCCCCTTTTCACACATAACTTCTCTTATTTCATTCTCATCAAACCCCGATAACTTTTCTCTTTCCCTGTTTAGCTTCAAATCCATGTAGATCCCTAATTCTTCAAGTCACAAAGTATTACCAACCCTGTTTTCGTTAAACAGGCCCGTATCAGTTCAAAACTACGAAGAAATCTAAATGAAACACGTCCAAATCTTCTCCAGGAAACTTCGCAGGTGAAAACTCTTCACAACTCTGTTTAGCTCCACTCCGATGTTCTAGCCAAACTTAGCCAATTGTAACGACCATACCTTCCATGTTTCGTTCATGCAAGTCGTCTCACCAAAATTCAGCAGTTGAATCTCATTAAAAACCATTCAAAACTCGAACCCTAAAACTGTTTATGAGCTGCAATATTTTCCCGCCAATTTTCTTGTTTCAAATGTTGAAGGTGAGTGCCCCCTATCCAAAGCAGGGGTGCGAATAGCAATAGGGTGTAAATAGCAATTAGGGTGCCCCTTATCAATGGAGTACCCCTTAGTAGTTTAGGTGCCCCTTATCCAACTGATGAGTGTAAATAGCAAAACTCCTAGGGTGCCTTTATAACTTTTCTTGGGTGCTTTTAATGCTTCTCTGGGACGTCTCCAACATACTTCCGGGATGCCTGTAGTGCGTCTTCTAGGTGCCTTTAGTAATTTTCTCCCATGACCACTTTTCGAGCCAATTTCTCCGCAAGAACTTATTTCTCCAAAAACACCTACAAATCTATAATATAAAGCAAAATGATTTGTTTGGTGTAACCAAACTTTTTGGTTGGTACATGATAAGACTAAAGTACCCTTCCTTATTTTTTGGACCAAAATATCCCCATTAAATTTTAAGTTATCCCTCCGTAATCCTTTGAGTCTGATATTTCACCAATTGAACGAACAACATCACTACCAGTGTCATTGCCGCTGCCACCTCCACCTCCTCCTCCTCTTCCACCACCATCGTCGGCGCCTCAACATCAATTATTGTAGAACACGATTAGTATCATCGCCGGTCTACCGGAACCACCTCCTTCCATGTCAAATCAAATATAAGTTACCCTTACCACCACCGACATCATAACCACACACCGCCAACATCACTATTACCGCCGCCAGCATTACCACCACCAACGATACCGCCAACACCATCACCACCATTACAGACAAACCTCCTTCAGTTTCATCTTCTCCCACGCAAACCACAGCAAGCAACACCATCGCCACTATTATAGAAACACTCCACCACCACTTCCTTACTCTCCTCCACTACCAACATTAACACCAAAAATCACCAGAATCCCAATTTTCAATTTTATTCTGTTCCACTGCCTCCTTTAATTTCATCTTATGAGATCCATTTCCACCACCCTCCTCCGCCACCACTACTGTAGCCTCCACCGCTATCAGCAACACCACATTTTACCAAAAAATCCCAATTTTAGTTCAATTCAAACCAAATTCAGTTTCAATTTTTACCCACCAATTGATCGAAATTGCCCAAAAACTAGAATTACAACATCAATCAACGGTATCCAAATATTTCTTCCAAGAAGTACTTTTTTTTACTATGTCCTGATTGTATTTTAATATCTGTAACCTTTCAAACTCTGAATTCCAATCGAACCCGGTTGATTTTTTTTTAACGAATTGAGGACTTCGCTTAAAATTCAGTCGCGGATTGCAATCGAACTTTGATATCATAAATTTACAGGAATACAACTTCAGTATAATGAATTAATCACCAACACCACCTCCGCTACCACCACAACTGCCAGCAACAACACCAAAATACTACCGTATAACAATCCGTGTACAAAATTCATATAATGAATAAATAAATATATTTAACTAATTTGATGTTTTTGACTAGGTATTCATCAGAAAAGATAGGTTCGCCAATCTCTCTATTCATTGTTCATCAATTTTGCCTCCAGAGAAGAGGACGATAGAGAAAAGCGTGAAGAAAAGTGAACAATGGCGGAGGAGATAGAGAAGTTAGGGACTTAGGGTGTCTTAAGAAACCAATCAGAGAAAAACAAGTTTTGGGTTTCCAGACAGATGTCTTTTTTTCACATGATAATCAGAAAACGTGTCTTATTGCAAGCGGTCATCTACATGAGTGCGCCCCCATTTCTTGACGTTAACCATCGTATTTTCTCACAATGGTTGTGCTTATAAACGGCATAGAAGTACCCACTAGCATTATCCGTAGCACTACCTCTTCCGCCCCCCGTGCCATTATGGCACGGGCAATCCACTAGTACATAAAATAGCAAAATAAGCACAAAATCGAGCACTAACAATATACATAATTGATATTATATTAGACACATAAATGCGTCTATCAAATACCCCCAAACTTATTATTTGCTAGTCATCGAGCAAAAATAATAAAAATAAACAAATAAATAAAAACCTAACTCACCACCACCAACGATACCGCCAACACCATCACCACCATTACAGACAAACCTCCTTCAGTTTCATCTTCTCCCACGCAAACCACAGCAAGCAACACCATCGCCACTATTATAGAAACACTCCACCACCACTTCCTTACTCTCCTCCACTACCAACATTAACACCAAAAATCACCAGAATCCCAATTTTCAATTTTATTCTGTTCCACTGCCTCCTTCAATTTCATCTTATGAGATCCATTTCCACCACCCTCCTCCGCCACCACTACTGTAGCCTCCACCGCTATCAGCAACACCACATTTTACCAAAAAATCCCAATTTTAGTTCAATTTAAACCAAATTCAGTTTCAATTTTTACCCACCAATTGATCGAAATTTCCCAAAAACTAGAATTACAACATCAATCAACGGTATCCAAATATTTCTTCCAAGAAGTACTTTTTTTTACTATGTCCTGATTGTATTTTAATATCTGTAACCTTTCAAACTCTGAATTCCAATCGAACCCGGTTGATTTTTTTTAACGAATTGAGGACTTCGCTTAAAATTTAGTCGTGGATTGCAATCGAACTTTGATATCATAAATTTACAGGAATACAACTTCAGTATAATGAATTAATCACCAACACCACCTCCGCTACCACCACAACTGCCAGCAACAACACCAAAATACTACCGTACAACAATGCCGTGCCAAAATTCATATAATGAATAAATAAATATATTTAACTAATTTGATGTTTTTGACTAGGTATTCATCAGAAAAGATAGGTTCGCCAATCTCTCTATTCATTGTTCATCAATTTTGCCTCCAGAGAAGAGGACGATAGAGAAAAGCGTGAAGAAAAGTGAACAATGGCGGAGGAGATAGAGAAGTTAGGGACTTAGGGTGTCTTAAGAAACCAATCAGAGAAAAACAAGTTTTGGGTTTCCAGACAGATGTCTTTTTTTCACATGATAATCAGAAAACGTGTCTTATTGCAAGCGGTCATCTACATGAGTGCGGCCCAGATTTCTTGACGTTAACCATCAGTATTTTCTCACAATGGTTGTGCTTATAAACGGCATAGAAGTACCCACTAGCATTATCCGTAGCACTACCTCTTCCGCCCCCATGCCATTATGGCACGGGCAATCCACTAGTACATAAAATAGCAAAATAAGCACAAAATCGAGCACTAACAATATACATAATTGATATTATATTAGACACATAAATGCGTCTATCAAATACCCCCAAACTTATTATTTGCTAGTCATCGAGCAAAAATAATAAAAATAAACAAATAAATAAAAACCTAA
>JAJJWX010002943.1:0-432475 GCA_023529315.1 Papaver bracteatum | reverse complement strand
TTCTCTTTCCTAAGATATTTTCTAACACTCACCCAAAGAACCTCTCGAATTTTACATTTGAACTCCTATTTATAGTAAAACTTATACAGCTGTATATGAATTGCGAAGTATCGCAATTCATACTCGCAAAATTACTTCATCCTCGCAAAACTTCATATTTGCCCGCTACTTCTATCATCGTATCATTTTATATCTCCTTTCTCCTTTATTTATTACGATACTCGTGAACTATTATCTTGCGATATTCAGTACTTACACCTGCGAAGATATCTTTATATTCTCGCAAAAGATCAATAGTTCTTTTTTCTTCTTATTCATCCATCTTAGTTCCAATTCGCAAGAATAAAGGCTCCTCTTTACTTCCGATATTTATTTCTTTAGTTGGTCCAGCTGCAACATAGCTTGGACTTTGCTCCCCCATAGGTGTTGGTTCTTTGATTATTTTTGCTGGTTCCCCTTCTTTTCTGGAATCTCATTTGGTATACCTCTCCCTTCCTTTGCTCTTACTGTATACACTCGGAATTCTTCTTCCTTTTTTGTTTCCTTCGCAAGTTTCCTACGAAGCTGTTTCTTTCTTGCTTTTCCTCCACATTGCGTTACTTCAATTTGATAACAAAATTTTGCACTATCAAGATCTCCTTTTATTTCTTGTATTCCATTTGGTGTAGGAAATTTGATTCTCTGATGTAATGTTGAAGCAACATCTTTGATCGCATGAATCCACGGCCTTCCTATCAGCATGTTATATGGAGATTCCATATCTATCACACACAAGATTACATGTGTTTCGATTTCTCCTAGTAATATTCGCATTTCCCTTTAGATTTTGTTGTAAATTTTCCTAATCCATGAATAAGACATTTTGAATTTGTGATTTCTTCATCTTTAATTCCCATCCCCTTAAGTGCATGATAGAATATGATATTAACAGAACTCCCTGTATCAACCAAAATTCGGTTTAATTTCCATTTTTCTACAGCTTTCTTATCTTCTAGCATGATCGGAATTGTGATCACCAATGGTAAAGTGTGGTTCAAGTCTTCATTTGGAATTTCTGCTGCTGAAAATCTGATTTTCTGCTTTTCCCATTCTCCTAAAGTTGTTATCTTTTCTTCCTCCATGATCTTTCTTCCTCTACAATCTCGCTTGTATATTTTTCCCTTCATATTACTATGAAATTCATCAATCATTGTCTTTGTGATCATATTACATTCTTCTTTTTTGCAATCTCCATCTACTGACTTCATTTGATCTTCAAATTTTCCACAATTCCCTCAAATTTAGGCTACCACAATTCTCAAGTCCCTGTTTCTAGCGCCAATTATGTAGTTGCAGAATAATCTACAACTACACCCTCAATAGAATTAGTAAAAACTCAAGAAGTTCTTGATGGTGAATGATAACTTTCTTATTAATTCTCTTAGTTGATTACATAGAATTATCAAAATGGAACTAGAATAGTTACAACTTTTTCTATTCTCTTTCCTAAGATAATTTCTTACACTCACTAAAAGAACCTCTCAAATTTTACATTTGAACTCCTATTTATAGTAAAACTTATACAACTATATATGAATTGCGAAGTATCGCAACTCATACTCGCAAAATTATTCCATCCTCGCAAAACTTCATATTTCTCCGCGCTACTTCTATCATCGTATCATTTTATAACTCTTTTTTCCTTTATTTATTACGATACTCGTGAACTATTATCTTGCGATATTCAGTACCTACAATGATTTTCTCGCGGTTACATTGAAAGTTGGTAAATAATGGGACAGAAAGTTCAGACTTAGGGTTTTGATGGGGAATGGTGGATAAAGTAAAACCTTTGTCTTGATATTCTTTTTAAATCTTCTCGAAAGCATTCTCATTTTTGCGACCAGCTACAACCATCTTGATTAGGGGAATGAAGATTGAATAAGTAAAAAATTGAGAGAAAATTTATGAAAGTAACAGATCCGGAATTTATGGAAGAACAGTAAATTTGCAGAGAAGTTATGAAGAGAAATAATGAAAGAAGTATTTATAGAAGAAGAAATCTCTCGAAAAGACAAATGCAATTAATGCAATAAAAAGACATGAACGATTAGATCACAGCGGTTGAAAAGGACATGTCAAAAATTGAATGAAAGAAAATGTACATGAAGACAGCTGGCGAAGAATACAGAAACGTGTCAAAACAGAAGAATGCAAAAGATAAACAGTTGCGGCATTATAAAAATTTCATTTCTTATGATCTTTCCTCCTTCGCAGAAAAGACATGAGAAGAGGAAAGATGTAAGACCAGAATATTACTACAACGATAATCCCGCGAAATAAACAACATTTCTGCGATCATCACCGAGAGCTCTTCGAACAACACTTTGCAAGCGTCACAGAATAACTTAAAGAATGATTCAAAGAATGACTTAATAGCTGACGATTGAAGAAACACGAGAAGAGCATGATTTATCTGCGATGGTCACAATTCTTGCGAGATTTCATATCATAACTGTTGCGATAAGATCGCAAATCAAATCCGAAATTAAAGGACAACTTAACTGTCATCCATTATGTAACTACCCTATATATAGAGACCCAGTATGTCCAGAGGGAGGATGATATATTTTTGAGAGTTGAGAAAGTCTTGAGGAGAGAGAAGCTTTGAGATAATATTTGTATTCTTGATTTCTTCCACTTCTGTAAAGATTTCTGAGAATTAAATGATAAAGAGTCATTTTTAATCTTTAAGTATGAGTTGATTATTATGAAATCTTAATAAGGGTGTAGTGTAGGATTTCCTGCAACTATAGTAATCTTCTCCCACGATCAAACACTCTACGCATAGAAGCGAAGGAAAGTAAGGAATAATCATCAAATAGTAACTTGGAACTCACCTCACTCATGTGGACGCAACCCATCCTGATGAAGCCAAGTACAATATTTTTGACTTGAAAATTCACACTATTAAACGAATCATCTTCCCAAGGTAGTGAAAGCACTTTCCCCTGCCAATGTGCAATGTAAGCCCCTACCTTCAACACCTTCCTCAATACACAATTTGCACCCATTTGAGTACGGATCCCAGCTGCACAGAATATATTACTCCACCAACCATTTGAAATTAACTTGAATTTCCACTTCAAGTACTCAATATACGACAACACAGTTAGAAATCGAATCATCTCAAGCAACGCACATGTGAGTTGTAGGGAAAAAAATTTGCTTCCTTCATACCAAGCACTGGAGCATACCATCTATGTGCCTTGTTAATCTCAGCATTCTAGCCAATAAGAGAATCAAATTTTTATTTTTAGTTAACAAATCAACAACCAATTTCCATCCACCACTAATTTCAACCACATAGAAAAATCCAAGATTCAAAGAATTCAAAAAGTGAAGTTCAGACGGATACTCATTGTATATTTCCAGCAATACATACCCAAGAAGAAAATTCAGGGGAGGAGTAAATAGAGCAAAACCACATTCATATTCACAAATATGATTAGAAAACATTGTAATACCATCTGATTCTTTACCACGATAAAAAACTTTACCTAATTTGAGGTGCCATAAAAATTCTACTTGAACACCACTCAAATTCACATTCTCATACATTTTATCAAATAGTTTGCTCTCATCTAGAATTGCAGCATCATTAGTATGCAAATGCTCAATCAAATGGATACGCCAGTAATCTAATTGGTACACCAAACTTGAATTCCATGGAACAAGCAATTTATCGTATGAATTAAAAGAATTAAGGATATACTTACCTCGATCAAATATGCTGGGAGACGCATCTAAGAGAAGAGAAAAAAAATTCTTACCAATTAGTTTACTTTGACTAATGACCAATTCCTTCGAGCATTCAAGTTTTTCACAATTAACCTCAGAACTGATAACTTATTTAATTTGAAATTTCACCTTGTCAGACAAATCTTCCTCTTCATCGAACAAAAATGAAGGAATGAACAATTCTAAATTGAGAGAATCATCATGTTCTTCTTCAACAAAGAAAAATGAAGGAATTAACTCATCAGGGGAATTAAAAGAGTCAATAATCAATTCTTCAGCGACAAACAACTCTTCAATCTTTGTTTTTGTTGGAACCACAACTTCTTCTACTGTTGGCTATTCATATTGAATTTCTTCCTGAATCTGTTGAGATTCTTTAACCCCATGGATTGACTGTAACTCCTTAATCACTGATGGTGGTAAGTAAATTAATTCCCACCTAAGCTTGGAGAAGGATATTAGAGACTCTAGTTGTGAAAGATGATAATTTAGACTTGGTGAATATACATCGTTAAACATCTCACTATGCCTTCTCTTTAGATGAAGGTAATGGAGATAGGCTTCAGATTTCTCCCTAACTAGATACGAAATACTCTCCATGGATTAAAACGTCTCTAGATATCAATTGTATTGTTCTAGTACAATTGAAGACGGATTGGAACGAAAATGAATCGGAAATAGAATGGAATCTAAGAAATTCTTCCGAAGCAGCCAACTACAACTTCATTAATTCATCACTTACCCCAAAATAGTTTTCTTCTTACGAATTAAATGCAACTAGAGAAGAAAGGATAACCCTAAGAAAGAAATCAATCCTAGACGGACACATGTCCATGATCCACTAGGCAATAATTGCCAAATAGCCAACGCTCCCATTATTTAGGCAGACACTCGATTAATAATGGCACCCGAGACTTTCATCACTGACCAACTAAACTAAGGGTAGCCATATCAGAATTCACATGACAGTTCATTATCTAATACATTTATATAATAAGGAACGCAATCTTTTGCAGATCGTGGCTATAATGTTCATGACTTTGATTCGAGTGAATTAAAATTGATTTTTCTTCAATTGTGTCTTGTATACTTCTATGAGAATATAAACAATTGAAAAACCCTAGAACTAGTTTCATTTGAGTCATTTGAACTAGTTATATATGGTTAATATGAATAAGGTTGATATGAAAGTGTTCATATGGCTAACCTCGGTTAACTATTGTTGATCCTACAAAGGTGCACACGTTTAGGTACAATTACTCATATCTAAATGGAGTCACTTTTTATTTGTGTGTAACAAACTAAGTTCGATCTAATGGTTGAAAGATATTAACTTGAGTCTAATCAGGTTTTTATTTAATAGTGAATATTGAATGCTTTGTTACCAAGATAACTTAGATTACAAATCCTGATTTGATGATTATATAAAGGAGAGATCTAGCAACTGAGAAACCTAATCCTCACACCTCATGTGTGATACTAGTTGCGACTAGAGTCGATTCTCCTTTAACCTTAGGTTTTTCATGAAACCCTGTAGGTTAACGACTTGAAGAATTCATTGGGATTATGAAGCCAGACCCAACTATTTTCTTTGTAGTTGCATGTTCTAAACTTGTTGTTTTCTATCATGATTAAGTACTATTTTCTCTAAGATTTTCTCGAGATTTAATCTCCGATAGGCAAGATAAAAAGTAGTCACAAACATATTCGTCTCATCATTTGTGATTCCAAAATATCTTATTTCTCTACCATACGATTAAGATTATTGTGAGGTGATTGATACTTCTCGCATGTTCTTCGGGAATATAAGTCCGGTATATCAATTGGTTCCTGTTCACCTTGATTTATCAAAAGACAGAACAATACTCATAGGTTTATCTGTGGGAGACAAATTTATCTATTCAATTGATTTTCTGTGTGAGATAGATTGGTTTATCAAGTTCTCGACTTTGGGTTGTAGAAACTCTTTGGGTGAGATTATCTAAGGGAATCAAGTGTGTAAAGTCCAGCTGGGATTCAGAGACGTAAGGAGCGCAACTATACCTTGATCATTGTGAGATTGGTTAGGGATCAACTACATTCCAGTCTGAAGTTAACTTGGAGTAGGATAGAGTCTGTAGCGGCTTCATACAGTGTGGTGTTCAAATCTGGACTAGGTCCCAGGGTTTTACTGCATTTTCGGTTTCCTCGTTAACAAAATTTCTGGTGTTTGTGTTATTTATTTTCCGCATTATATTTGTTTATATAATTTAAATTCCACAGGTTGTGCATAAGTTCAATCAATTGTGAATCTGACCTTTGGTTGTTAATTAAATTGATCGACACTTGGATATTGGTTTTTGATACCGTCCAAGTTATTTCTTATAGTCAATTGGGCTCGCAAATTCCTGTTTGTTTGATTGCGTATTGAATTGAGAAATTGGGATATAATTCTTTGATATACTTTTCTTAAGATTGATTCCGACTGTCTAGTTGATTCTCTTAAAAGTATATTGGAGTTAGTCCACACAGATTGCTAAGCAAAAATATTGAGTGCGGTTGTTAGACCCCCGCTTTTTCGATTGGTATCAGAGAAGGTAAACATGTTTAAGACCTCATAAGTCTGTGTTTGTAGCAATCTGATTGTATGGAAAATATTTTTATCTATGAAAATGCAACACCAGTTCAGAAGCACTCTGATTTGGTTCAAAGTCTTGAGTCACCTGAGAAGTCTCTCACATCTTCTTCATTGTCTGAAACATCGTTGAACTAGGATATGTACCTAGATGAGCTTTCAGATAAAAGTGATTTAAAATAGGGACAAAGTGTTGATAAGGAAGTCTCACAATATATCAAGCTCCTTGACCATCTCATAGAGAAAAAGAAGTCAACAACTTGCTTGGCTGAATATCTGGCACCTCTCTGTCAAGAAAACAGGAAATTGAGAAAACTCTTTAAGGGATATGATTGTGGTTACAAACTTTTACAATCCATTCTTAAAGATCGTGAAGAAGATGTGCGTTCAAAGAATTCTGAATGTGGTAATCTTCTTCGAAATCTCTTTGTGTTGAAAGAAAAAATTGCAGACACTAAAGCAAGTTATGACACTCAACAAAAATGTTTTAACGACAGAGAAATTAGCTTTCTCATAAGAGAAAAACAATTGGAGGATGATCTAGATACTGCTCTTGATAAAGTCAAATCACTGGAAGAGAATCCGAAAAAATTCAATGTCAGCTCTACAAAATTATCCACTATGCTGGGAGCATGTAAAGAACATCGTGATACACATGGTCTGGGCTATAAAGGAATAGATGCTCCTAGTACCAGTAAGACCAATTCTGTCTGTGCTAATGAAAAGTTCCTAAGTGAAAATTTTACTGACATCAAAAGTGAAAAACCTCCTTCAGTAGCCAATATGCCAGTGACCAAAGATTGTCCACCTTCGAAAACAGCTTACATGAGAACAATCAAAAACATTCCCTACAATTGTTATTATTGTGGGAACAAAGGTCACCTTGAAAGGAGATGTTGTTTTCGATTGCGAAATGAAAAACTTGATAACATTCTTGTATGAATATCTAAAGAAGTCATCAAACCTGCCTCTTATTTTGCTGGAGTAAAAGGTCTAGTCTGCAATCAAGAAAAGTGATGTGATGAGCCAATCTTTGATTTCAAATATGACACAAAACCTTTTTACAAAGGGAAGAATGTCATATGGATAACTGACTCTTCAAATTGCTCCGTGAAGAGAAAAAGTCATCGAAGGAAGAAGAAATGTTCAAACTTCGTGCCTCTCACTGGAGAAAGTCTTGAATCTAAAATGTCGAATGCCTATTATATTCACATCAATAATCGTGTCTCGGAACTCAAGATAATTATAAATAGACTTAAACACAGCATTAAAAAGGCAAGGAAAGCGGCGGTTTCAGGTATCCTCTGTCCTCCTCTTGTTAATTCTCTTTTGACTAACCCTCTTGATTATTATGAAGATCTTCAAGAAAGAAAAGGGGAAAATGTCAATATCCTGGATGAGCAATATGATCATCAAAATACAACTTGACTACTCAAAAGAGAATCCTCCTTGAAACTGTGTGAGAATGCTCATAATTCTCAAGAAATTCGTTTGTCTTGAGAAAGTGGTCTTCGTTGTATTTATTTTATTGTTTTTAATTTTTCTATTAAAATGATCATCTTTATGTTGAGCCCTGCTCTAGTATATTATAACATTTTGTAATATAATTGATCAATAACTCTTGAGAATATTCTCTTTGTTGCTTACCTTGAAAACTCTTGTGTTCTTCCCATTGACGAGTGAGTTGTTGTTTATCAACAATTATCTTATGTTCTTTCGAGCTAAGATTTTTTGTTAATTTTTTTATAATTTGTCTTTGATTCTTTATCAAAACTACTTCTAAATTGGGCTCCATTGCTCTCTTGGTTTTGAACCTGGTTTGCAACCTTGAGCGTACGTGCACCCGACCCTTACCGGATGTAAACGAGTATCCATAGGGTTTCCCTATGTTGTACTCATATATATGTATCGTGTTTTTCTTCTCCTGATACATACACGTTCTGTAACGTCAAAAATTCTCTGAATCTTTGTGGCGTGCACAATAGATGGATGCAAAAAGGAAGACAAAGTTGAACAAGGAGAGGTTATAGAATTTCACGAAAACCCTGTTTTCATAATTTGCTTTCATGTTGTTGATCATGAAAACAAAATTCCAGTGCAGATGTCATCTCAACTGGCAGGAAATCTTCTTTGAGATTTTGAAGTTGTACGTGAACAACTTGGGATTGCAACAAAGAATCTTGAGCTTCTGAAAAATGAACTGAAGAAAACAACTGATAAACTTGTTATGTTCGATATGAGGTTGCTGGTCATGTCTGATGACTCTCAGATTCGTTCTTCATGAGAGTTATTTTTCCTTTTGTCTAGAAAACTTCTTATGAGAATTTATTCCTGTGTTTTAAGAAAGATAACTATGGTTTGGAATAGCCATTATTGTGAGTACACATAGCTATTTCCAACGATTTTCATCTTGCAATGTTTTTCGATTTACTTATTTAAATTATAAAGTTAATTTGGAAGATGATTTTGCAGTATTAATCTTTATGGTTTTATAAATTGCAACTTGTTATGGGATATGTGTGTTTGCGGGCCCCGAACTATGATTATCCCATATATGTCAAAAGTTAAGTCTTTCATATGTCATTATGCGAATATTGATAAAAGATTGAATGAACTTTTGACAACAAAAGTTAAGCCTATTATGTCAATATGCAAATATTGATGGAAGATAGGATGAACTTTTGTTTAAAAATATTAAGTTTTATTACATGTCTCTATGCAAATATTGATGAAAAATAGAATGAATATTTGAATATTCCACAATATTGGTCTTTCCCTGATCCACATCTTTGTGTAAGTATTATGTGGCTTCGTAAGTTATCTTATGTGAGCATTTCCAATTTAATTAGTCATGGATTCTCTTGTGGTTAATTTAATTAGTCATGGATTCTCTTGTGGTTAATTTAATTGAGTATTTTGGATACAAATTCATGTTTCATGTGATTTTTTATTGTCCAAAGAAATCCTTCTTTTCTTGTGAAAGTAAGGTCGCTCTTGTTGTTCTTTCGGGATTGACATTTTATTAGGGAGAGTTTTTATTTGAACTTGTGCTTAATTGCCAAATCTTTGTGGGGAGTGCGACTGTGAAATATGATAGGGGTTATCTTGTATCTTTATAAACTCCTTGATGAATGCATTTAGTTTCGGCTATATGATTGTATCTAAACAAAGTTGATATGTTGTTCTCTTTTGGTCATGAAGTATCTCTATGGAAATTTCATTAGAATACCACTAGTTTTCGTACCTTTGCCAATTTTTATTGACAAAAAGGGGTAGAATTAATGTTAAGTTCAGACTACAAATACATATGGTTTACGGATCATTATGTAAGGGGGAGTGGTTTTCATGTGAGATGAAGTATTGACTAAGGGGGAGTGATACATATCAACATAGTATTGTTGTCAAAGTTGTGATACAATTGGACTTTGATGTTGTGTAATAATACTATGACGATGTATAACAATGATTAAGAGCAACCATTTCTTATTGTTATAGCTATGGATCTTCTACAACTATGATACTGAGTTGAACACATTCATCACTGGAATACTTGGAAAGGACGGAGTTTTCGTGTAATGTTGAAGAACCAAGAAAATCAAGCATTTGGATTGAGAGATACAAAGTTTATTTATTTTGTATTCCATATGTATTGATAGTTTTGTCACTAAAATTGACAAAAGGGAAGATTGTTAGAGCACTACTCGGTCAAACTCGCAAGCATTTCTATCTCAAGCTTGTTGTCAAGTTTAGTTTCCAAAACTATAAGTCTTGATTTATATTCTACTTATAGCTAAGTCTCGGATTAGGATATAAAGTGTAGTTGAGCATTAGACTTCACGACGTTCATCGAATGAAGACGAGGAACTACTAAGGAGAGCTTGTGGAACTTCATAAATAAAAGGTATGTGGGGACTTGAACTCATCTATCACTCAAAAGTCTATCTACTCTATCTCCTATTTGAGACAAAATTCGTATAGCTATATTGATTTCAATTATACACATTTGATATTTCGAGCTGTATTTAACTCGCTTACATATTTCTTGCAATATGTGTTGGTAAAATTTCGTTTTAACCAAGTTTATCTTATATTCTTGACGATAGTCAAAAGATGACCATGTGAAAATCGCCTGGTAACATCTTACAGGATTTGTGTGAGACAGTCATTTGATGTAGACTCGGAATATTTCATATTGATCATTCGATCACTTGAAAATTGCTTTGAAGCTAATAGTTTGTGTGAGACAACTATTGTCGTCTTTCGAGAATGTTTCAATGATTGAAATAAGAGTTTTAAACAATTGGGTATAAGCATAGTATGCATACTTGCATATATGTAATCCAAGTCCGGGAACCATTGTATGCATACTGCTCGGTTTGGTAAAAGTCCGGGAACCTTGTACGCATACCGGTACACATACTAGCATGAGGTTCAGATCTGGGAATTTCTGCTGAGTTTGGAAGGTATGCTAACCAGTTCACGTACTGGAGAACCCAAACTTAGTCCAACCATTTAGGTATGCGAACCCGTATGCATACTTGAATGAATAATGTTCTAAAATCGGTTTGTTCATTAACTAATACATTTATATAATAAGGAATGCAATCTTTTGCAGACCATGGCTATAATATTCATGACTTTGATTCGAGTGAATCAAAATCGATTTTGCTTCAATTGTGTCTTGTATACTTCTACGAGAATATAAACAATTGAACAACTCTAGAACTAGTTTCATTTGCGTCATTTGAACTAGTTATGGTTAAGATGAATAAGGTTGATATAAAAGTGTTCATATGGATAACTTCGATTGAATATTGTGGAGCCAGCAAAGGTGCACACGTTTAGGTACGGTTACTCATAACTAAATGAAGTCACTTTTTATTTGTGTGTAGCAAGCTAATTTCGATCTAACGGTTGAAAGATATTTGCTTGAGTCTAATCAAGTTTTTATTTAATAGTGAATATTGAATGTTTTGTTACCAAGGTAACTTAGATTACAAATCTTGATTTGAATACTATATAAAGGAGAGCTCTAGCAACTGAGAAACCTAATCCCACACCTCCTGTGTGATACTAGTTGCGATTAGAGTCGATTCTCCTTTAACCTTAGGTTTTTCACGAAACCCTGTAGGTTAACGACTTGAAGACTTCATTGGGATCGTGAAGCCAGACTCCACTATTTTTTCTGTAGTTGCGTGTTCTGACCTTGCTATTTTCTATCGTGATTGAGTAAAATCTTCTCTAAGATTTGCTCGAGATTTAATCTCCGATAGGCAAGATAAGAAGTAGTCACAAACATCTTCGTATCATCGTTTGTAATTCCACAATATCTTAGTTTTCTACCATACAATTAAGATTGTTGTGAGGTGATTGATATTTGTAGGTTGTTCTTCGAGAATATAAGTCTGGTATATCGATTGGTTCCCGTTCACCTTGATTTATCAAAAGACGGAACAAAACTCATTGGTTTATCTGTGGGGGACAAATTTATCTATGCAATAGACATTTTCGTGTGAGACATATTGGTTTATCAAGACTTCTACTTTGGATCGTTGAAACTCTTAGTTGTGGGTGAGATCATCTAAGGGAATTAAGTGCATAGATTCCTGCTGGGATTCAGAGACGTAAGGAGCGCAACTGTACCTTGATCAGTGTGAGATTGGTTAGGGCTCAACTACATTCCAGTCTGAAGTTAACTTGGAGTAGGCTAGTGTATATGGTGTCTTAATACAATGTGTTGTTCAAATTTGGACTAGGTCCCGGGGTTTTTCTGTATTTGCGGTTTCCTCGTTAACAAAATTTATGGTATTTCTGTTATTTATTTTCCGCATTATATTTGTTTATATAATTGAAATATCATAGCTTGTGCGTAAGTTCAATCAATTGTGGATCCAACCTTTGGTTGTTGACTAAATTGATTGATACCTGGATATTGGTTTTTGATACCGTCCAAGTTATTTCTTATATTCAATCGGGATTGCAAATTCCTATTTGATTGTGGATTGAATTGAGAAATTGAGATATAACTCTTTGATATAATTTTCTTAAGATTGAGTCTGACTGTCTAGTTGATTCTCTTAAAAGCATATTGGAGTTAGTCCATTGATGTAATTTTATGTTGTTGTAGAAAAAGGTTCGTTAAAGACTTGTGAAAGTTCGATTCTAGATTTAAATAAAACCAAAAATAAGAAAAACTCAATTCAAAGTTGTTATCAAGATTGTTGAGATACTGAGACTTAGGATTCCACTATTTTCCAATTTTATGTGATTTAATTAATAATAATCATGCAATTCATACATTCAAGTGATTCTAATATTTTGCAATAATTAGATTTTTAGAAATAACAACTGTTTATCAAAAGCATAGAATATCAAAACCCTAGGCAAGCATGCTCTATCAAAAGAAATCACAATTGTTTAACCAAAATCAATAAATCAATAAATCAATTTTCTCACCAATGCAAATAATCGTAAAAGGAATTGCAATAATTAATTAGATAAAAATTACCACACAAATATTGGAAAGTAGCTTCCTCCGTCGCCTCAGCAGAGGGGTTTAGCTCCTCATATTAACCATGTTCTCAAAATATGTGTTTGTGGCTCAAAAGATGAAAAGGTATAAAGCTGAGAGTCTGTAACAGATATAATTGTTACAAATCTCACTGTTACAAAGAAGGCTTAACAAAACTGTTACGAACTGTAAATAATTGTTACAAGAATTGTGACTAAAAGGATTGAATATGAAAGAAAAGGCCACGGATTTTGCGACTGTCTCTTACTGCTGTTCTGTGTTCTTCTTCTTCCTCCCGCCTGTGTTCTCTGCAACTTGGTTTTTATTGCTCTGCTATACTCCTAAACTCCCCAAAAGTGTACGTCCCTCCTTTTGGGACTCGACCCAACCTTTTATAGCCAACGAGTGATGTTATTTCGAGAAATATCTTCTCTACAAGTTATGATAATGACTTCAACCTTGGTTTATCTTCTTGACACGTCCATTGTTTCCGTATATTATTTCTGTCCAACCCTTTCCTTGATCATTCCAAATTTAATTGATATGAATCCTGTATGAGTTAATCTTCCTACGTCACTTCCATATATAACTCGAAGAAAACCCGAGAATAACATTTCTTCCCTTCTTTTTAACCAAAGCTTAACATAATCCTCCCTTATATTTTCTCATGGTAGCAAACTCAAACTACCCTGAATAAGTCGGAACTTTCCAAATTTGATAAAACCGCACGTAACTTCCAAATGTAGAATATAAAACCCGATATATATTGTCCCATGTTTTGTCGAGATTCGGTAGAAATCTTCTTCTTTTTCGAACCCAATCCAATTACCAATCCTGTTTGGATTAAACATGCCCAAACCAATCCTTTCCATCGAGAAAAATCCGACAAAAACTCACCAAACTCGATCCAGCAAATGACGCAGACAATAATGCAGTTCCCGCCGAAACTGAAGTTTAAGCGATGGTGAAGAAGGGTGGCCCCTAACCAGAGTAGGGGGGCCTTTAGCAGACTCCTTTGGAGATGCCCTGGGGTGCAAATAATGATGGGTCACCCCTTATCGTATGTGTTCCCCTTATCCATTTGAGAGTCCCTTTAGCAGATGTCCTTCGGAGATGCCTTTAGCAACTTTTCGAGTCGAATTTTCCAAAAATGTTTATTTCCCAAAAATACCTACAAAGACACAAAAAGTCATAATAAATGCAAAATCGAGCACATACAATATATACAATTGAGATTATATCAGACACAAAAATGTGTCTATCAAATATGTAAGGATCCTCAAGCTCGTCAACGCTGACTGGTCCAACTATAATCAAGAGACGAATTAGTCGATAATAACTCGATTAGTGTAACTCGAACGATAATTAATAGGAATTAATCTAACAACGATTTAGATACGAAACCGTTACCACTCGATAGATCTCGAAAAGTTATGCGAGATGAACTACTTGAACGTGTCATTCGGATACCGGACAAAGAAGTTATCATCGGTTGAGTATGAAGGGAAGATTAGTCATTTTGTAGACAAACCGTTTTGCCTCCCCTTATCAAATCTCGTGAGTACCTTAGTGTTTCATAAAATAAAGACTAGAACTTGTTAACGATCTTACACCTAGATTATCTTTAGTCCAATCAATGATTCACCGAATCACTAAATCATACACAGGAAGTGATATTATAGTATTTGAATGCTTAGTAGAAAATTAGATTTAAAGGAGAATAAATTTGCCTATGAATTAAATACTTATTATTAATACCAAAGTCTAAATACTATTAAGACATATTAAATTTATGCGGACTCAAAATTTAAATCATATTAAATTACTAACGCCAATATGTAACATGATATACTATAATACCGATTCAATCTGAATAAATAAAATCTGTTATATCAATCTTTTCATGAAAGTAAAATTATATTTATAAGATTAGGGGTTAATAAAATTAAACAAAGTATCATTACTAAATAATTATTTTGATTGTATTTTAGTTACGCTATTAATCAAATAAAAAAATTCGATAAAACAATAATGAAAATGATAGTATAATTAAGACAATAATTTTTGATAAAATAAACAAATTATAATACTGTCTAATACTAATTATTGTAAAAAAAAATAAAAAAAAATAGAGTTATTAAAAATATCATTTGGAAAATAATTATGGGATAGTAATTGAAGAATGTCATTTTTATTAATAATACAACTAAAGGATTACTTAGCAATAATATAAAATTTAAGGAAATAAAGTTAGATCAAATCAAATCTAGTATTATTAACAAAATTAAACTTTCCATTATGATTAATTACAAATTAACTTTTATCGGTCTAAGTAATAAGAAATAAATGTTATAATAATGATGAAAGTATTAACACCAAATAATTAGTTAGCAGTTACTTATTATAACTAAATAAGAAAATAGATACATTGGAAATAATGATAGTAACATTTGAATAATCAATATAACGTTAAGTTATTCTTAATTAGTACATGAATTTAAAATTTATCTAGTTATAATAATATAGTCTTATTTGGAATTAAAATTAGATTTCATTAAAGTAAATAAATAATAATAAAATAAAAGGTAAGAAAAATAATTTGAATAATTAAATTTCATAAAATGATGTGAACTGCTTATATATTTTACAAAGTAAATTTATCAGACATACACTAGTAAACATGGGAGTTAAAGACTAAATAATCTTTAATAAAATAAAAATTAACACTTAGTTAATCGTAATAAGTTCGCACTTAGTAATACAGCACTGGGGAATAGTGAGGTTGGTAATTCTGATATGTTCAGGTGATACTTGTTAGGTAGTAGGCATTTTCAGGCGTCGCGAACCTAGACAGAGCAACTGCATTCTTGTATCACTAGGCATTGAAGGGAGACTTGCTTCTATAAGTGAACTAATAGATCCCAAATTTTAATAAGAAAGTTTATTATTGAATATCTTCTAAAAGTACTTAGAACCAGTAAGTTATTGACTTAGAAATTAGTGTAGAAATTTTTCATGTAAGAAACTTAGACTTCCCTATTTGATAGAACTTAAATCAGTGTAGTTGAACTTAGAGATACAAATTTTAGATTTTAGTTGTAGAAAGCCATATAGGTTGTGAGTTGTTTTATGTTGTTTGCGCTTGGACAATAGATGGGAGTATTCTTTAAGGTGGGGAGTTTTGAAGACCATAAGGATGGTTTCATTTTCGAGGACGAAAATGTTATAAGGTGGGGAGAATGTAAGGATCCTCAAGCTCGTCAACGCTATTTGACTGGTCCAACGATAATCAAGAGACGAATTAGTCGATAATAACTCGATTAGTGTAACTCGAACGTTAATTAATAAGAATTAATCTAACAACGATTTAGATACGAAACCGTTACCACT
The DNA here is from genome assembly GCA_023529315.1 of Papaver bracteatum. Classification (NCBI taxonomy): domain Eukaryota; kingdom Viridiplantae; phylum Streptophyta; class Magnoliopsida; order Ranunculales; family Papaveraceae; genus Papaver; species Papaver bracteatum. The sequence continues at coordinate 416,180 of JAJJWX010002943.1, read as the reverse complement.
CGATAGATCTCGAAAAGTTATGCAAGATGAACTACTTGAACGTGTCATTCGGATACCGGACAAAGAAGTTATCATCGGTTGAGTATGAAGGGCAGATTAGTCATTTTGTAGACAAACCGTTTTGCCTCCCCTTATCAAATATCGTGAGTACCTTAGTGTTTCCTTGGTCTTATCTTTAGGAACCGATCGAGAGAAGAATCATTTTTATTTCTCTTTTTCTCTTTCTTCTTCTTCTCTTCCGTTTCCTTCTTCACTGTTCTTCTTCTGTTCGAGTTTTGATTGTTGAAATGGATTTATGAGATCAAGGGAAGATGATGGAGAACAATTAATGAAGGATAATGATGGTGTTGGTTAGAATAGATAATTCAGAGTCAATGGAAAGGTGAATCAGAGAATTGAAATTAGGGTTCAGAGATTTAGGTTTGGTTTTAATTGGATTTGATTAATAAGTGAGTTATTAACAGTTATGAGGCGAAGCGGTTGATGTTTAATTGAAGTTTCAGAGTCGCTCTGGTGATTGAATCCAAAGTTAGGGTTTGTAAGAAATTCAGAGAAGCTTTATAAGATGAAGATGATGTTTAAGAAAGGTGATTTGAAGATGGGTATTGCGTTAATTTAACAGTTGAGGTGTTGAGTTGATAAATCAGTAAATTAGGATTTGTATTGTTCTTTCCCAAATCGTAAAATTAGGGTTTGTAGATCGAATTTTATATTCGTATGGAAATTGATAAACGAACTGAGTTGTTAGAGGATGAAGAGTAAATGGGTTTTTGTGTAATTGAAGTTCTAGAGTTGATTTGGCAAAGAATTGGATTTAGGGTTCATGGATTGAGCTGCAGTTGGAAAAGAGGAGTTTGAAGTCGACTGTTTGAGGTAATTGATCTTTTTGGTTAACTTTAAAAAGTTATTCTTATTGGTTGTTGAATGTGTGAGTTATAATTGAAATTAGGTTGTAATTGAATATGGAACAGAACTGTTTGGGTGGTTAGGTTTGTGATAAAGATAAAATGTTTGATTTGGAAGTTGAATTACAGCTGAGATTAGAACGTATGGAGTTTTGATTTAATGATTGTTTAGTTGTTGATGTTGTTTTGAAATGTATGTGAAATTATTGAACTAATATGGAGGTGATGGTTCTGAAACAAGTTTGTGAATTGAGATGAGGATGGAATTGAGTCTAGTGGTTCATGTGAGAATTAATGTATGGGAATTGGAACTGGGAATGCTATGGTTTGGTAATGATAATGATGTTGTTGCTGCTGTGGTGTTGTAGAATGCAGAGTTGTTGGTTTGATAAGTGCAGTGTCAAGAAGAAGGATCTGGGAGTTATTATTATGGTTTTGATGATTGTGTTGGTGGCCTTGTAATAAGTAATAGAACTGTAGTAAAGCTCAGATGTATGGAATATGAGATGTATGTAACTAGAATTGTAACTAGTGATTGTTTGATGTAAGGAAATTGATTTGCATAGGTAGGTGATTGTACTGGAGTTGAAGTTGTGGGGTTGTGTTGCTGCTGGGTTGTAGAGGTATGAATCAGTTATGAGATGATTGGGTAATGGAATTGCAGGTTATGAGATTTGAGTTATGTGGTTGGCTGCTGAACAAATTAGGTTGGATTATGAGTGAAATGGATTTCCAATGCAGTTGAATGTGTTCGAATTGAGACGTTTTATCTCAGGTTGAATGGATGGGGTTATATTTATGATGAATAAATGAATGTGGCACTGTTAGGCTTTGATATTGGTAACATGGGTTAGAATATGAGTAGTTGTAATGTTGAAATGGAAGTATAGCGTGAAAGCCTGCTATTGCAGATCAAGGTAAGCTTAGCTTACATCTGTAATTGATGTTATTGTTTTCTCTAAATGAATGTATTATTATTAAATTTGAACTGAGATGCAGGTTAGAGTTATATTAGTTAGTTAGTGATGTTATAGTTATGTTTTGGGCTTGTGTTATGGCCAAGCTTTACCCTTAGTCATCCCAGTCAGCTGACTCGATTAATCTGATCGAGTCAAAAAGTAAATCGACTTAATCAATCGATCTTGTGGACTGAGTTGACCCAGACCGATTCATGTTTGACTCAGTTGACTGAGTTAACTCGTTGACCTTTGACCCTGGACTTGACTGAGTTGGAACGTTGACTTAGCTGACCTAGACATTGACTATGTTGACTGACGTCTACTGTTAGTTGACTCTTGACCGTCACTTTGACCATTAGTTGACTTAATTGGACTGGGCCTTAGATTAAGGGGCCAGTTTAGAGGACTTGGGCTTAGACCTAGTATTCATATTTTGAATGGTTGGACCCTTATGGTACGAATTGACCTTTGGCTTCTTCTACAATATTGTAGATATTCACAAGACTTAGCTAATGGACTATAGATACAACCTAATTGAATTGGTAATCCTTTACATATGCCAGAGATGGATAATGAAGATGTGTAGAACGATAAATGGGCTTGCAACCATTAGTTACACTTATATGATTCTTGTGTGAGCCATTTTGGCTAAATTCTTAGAGTTCTTGTGTGATTAACAGTTAGTCTTTATTAACAACAACCGATTCAAAGGATGAACCAGTGGATCGTGGATCGCGAGGTAGGCGTGGCTTGTCATCAAAAAGGTGTGGGAATGCATTTAACTCTTTGTATTGATTATTGTTGCTTTTATAAAAGTTTATGCTTAACAAACTCATGCATTGTCTGTTTCTGCATTCCATGTTTTGTTTAAAATGCATTATGTTAATCCTGTTATTTTTGTGAATCTTTCCACGATGTGGAAAGGACTTGTATTGTTTTGTTGTCAATATAAATCGTTATGGGAAATGCGAATTTCCACTTGTGGTATATAGGATACTCTCTTTCACATTTATACCTACTTTAATTCAGCTTTTATTGTTTAGAGTATTGGTCACCATGGTCTTAGTGGCATCCATATCTAAATAGGTGCGAATTGCCGGGTAGGGATTTACAACCATATTATACATTGTTTGAAGAAGGAGATTGTCCATATACATGTATGATTATTTCAGTGACTTAGTCACTGTTTAATATTTTCGGAAAAACATTATTGTTTTCCAAATCTTGCATATGATTACTTAGAAGGTTAAATGTTAATTATTCCCACTTCGGTTTACGTGACGAGATCAGGGTTGCACAACGAAAGCTTCACGGGTTGACTTCGCTAGTTGATTAACTTCTGTTATATTTATTATGTTGTATATTTTATTTAAAAACCAATTGACTATTATATATGTATCGTTTGAGAGAAGATATTGTATATATGTTTTTGAGCGGGGTTAGCTTTGGGTTAAGTTTTTGTAGCAGAATTCTTAATTAAAAGTTTAAGTGTTTAATTTGGATTCTTAGTGCCTCTGTTTTTAGTTAATTTCTTGAATTAGTCAGCTGCTAGCTTAGGGGGCGCTAAAAAGTTGGTATCAGAGCTCACTATTAGATCTTATATGGTAGACAATAGGATTAGCCAGTGCCAGTTAGTGAACTAGATTGGTTTAGAACTGGGTTGGGTTTGTGAGATAAATCTTAATCACTAAAAGCTATCAATAAATAAAATATTTGATTGATTGATTGGATTTTTTTGTTTGATTGTTTGTTTGTGTAATGGAGTAAAAATTGTAGGGTACACCAATAATTTTAGCGAATAAGGATTTAAGAATAACTAATCTAAAAAGTATGAACACGTAAACAATCTAATACTATAATAATAGTGAGATTAATATTATTGATAAAACTTGTAAGTCACATGGAAATTTACTAAACACATAGAATTATGAAGAGTAAACATATTATAATTACATAAATATTAATAATATTTTTGAGACTTAATAATAATTGTAAGAGTAGTTTTAAATAATAGTTGAACCATCAGAGTTAATTATAAAAATATTATAATAATAACTGTAGATGATAATAAAAGTAATAACAATAATTTAATAAAGTATTGTTAGTATTTATCAATTAGTATCATATTCAACTTAATTTAACTAAAATTTCAACAAGGATATATAACGATAAAAATAATAATAATAATTAATTAAATAATTATGGAAAGTTGGTAACACTATTTACGATTAAATTTTGTAAATTAAACTAATTACAAATTAGAGATATATGTTTTGCGTTTAATCTAGATTAAATAATATAATACTTGTTAGACGTTAGACTTAAGAAAACGAGGATATAATATATAAAATGAAAAGACTCAATTTGTTAATAATTTGGTACCGAAATTATCTTTAATCTAATAAATGATCCAGTAAATCTTTTAAAATGAAACAAACATACATGAAATAGTAATAATAACAAGCTTGGTAAAGGGGCGGCATGTTTTGGCAGAGGGGCGGCAATCTAATAAGACAAAAAAGGTCATTAGAAGTAAAATCAAGTTCCCCTTATCAATGAAAATGTATAAATGACTAATTAACCCTTATTGTTAATAATCAAGATTAGTAATGATAATCAAGATTAGTGTTGATTATCTTGATTAGTGTTGATAATCAAGATTAGTGTATTATAACTCTAAAATCAGATTTTTAGAGTTATAAAAAAAAAAAATTTGAGGAGAAGAAAACTTATGTGATATTTGTGAAACCCTAGATTTTGATTCACTCCACCAAAATGAGTGATTCCAGTGGAAATTTTGAGGTGGGTGAATCTCTATATGATAAAGAAAACAAGTACTACATACCTCTTGATGGAGATCCTGATATGGAGTATTTTTTAGATGGTAGAGATGTTTTAGACAAAAGTGAATGTCAATCTCAACCAATTGAAGAAATTAGCCAACAAAGTGAAGCACCCAGCACTGAAAATAACTAGGTATACTTCTAAACTAGTTCTCATTAGCTTTTTGTTACTTAAAATTATCTAAATCACGTAAAAATATCATTGTTTTAAAACTTTCAGTTCAACATACGGTTGGAATTGAGCACAATACCAACCGTAACTACATGTTACGGTACAAAAATATATAATTACCAACCGTAAGTTCTTGAATTTTGGGGAAAACCCAGAAATTATACCAGTTACGGTTGGTTAAATTTGTTGGATTACCAACCGTATTGTAGTTACGGTTGCTAAGTACGTGCCACACTTACCAACCATAAGTTATCTTATGCATGCGAATATTTACTGTGTTTCAATGCAATAGTTACGGTTACTAATATACTAATCGATACCAACCGACTCTAGAATACGTTGCGTTGTTGACTTTTAGTTACCAACTGTATATTTAACTGTGTGTTTCACTAGTCTTTTTGATGTATTTACGGTATGTTTTGGGATGACAGTTACCAACCGTAACTCTTTTACGGTTTGTTTATTTTCTTTATTTACCAACCGTATATTCATATATGTTTTCGTTTTATTGCCTCGTTTAGACTAACCAAAGATTGACTATTATTTTTGTCCAGGTTGTTTATTTACCTCCTATAATGGATGACCAACCTTTAGCAAAAGAACTTCTCACACCAGATTCTAGCTCTCACTATTTAACCGAGGAGACATGGAAGGTGAAAGATGATGCAAAGAAGTGGGCTAGAGAACGAGGAAAGTTGATTATGTGTATCATAGTTTGTAATGGTACCACTAGTGATATTGCCTTTCAAATGGTTTGCGAGTGTAGTGGACAACATAGAAGTCACGTAAAAAGGATACCTTGCAAGTAGAAAAGAAAAAGAGGAAGAATACTACTTTCAGTAAGAAGACCCGATGTCCCTTCAAGCTTCAGTATAAAAAGAATGCGGCAGTTAGGTGGTTTTTGGAGAATTCAGAATTCCAGGACCTAATTCGATTGGGTATTCAGAATACCGTTATACTATCATATTCCGATTGGGTATTCAGAATTCCAGGCCCTAATCCTGAACTTGTCACTAGAGTATAACATCACTACATTCCACACCTAAAGGCCAATGACTAGATCTTTGATGCTTGACCAATTTGTTTGCCATTTCATGATCCTTAAAAACATACAAACATATTTTGTTAAATTGAGATTAATGAAATATAAATAAATAAAAAAAAATAACTTAAAACAAAACAATGTGTTAAGAGAAACATACCCTAGTATCACAGACTTTTGCGGCCCATGAATTGGTATAACCAAATAATATTGAGGACTTATCTGGTGCCTCGCCCCAAGGTCTTTTATTCTTCTTCTTTGGAAACAACAGGTCTTTTAATTTAGGAATATGCAACCCTTTTGGTGCAGGTTCCTTTCTCGGATTCTTTTCTTTCCTTGGTTTAGCTGGAGCTGGAGTTGTAGCTACAACAATTTCTTTCCCCTTGTTTTGTACTCCTTCATCATCATTTGCTTCCTCTTCCTCATCGTCATCATTTGGTTCCTCTTCCTCATCTTCATTACCTCCTTCCTCTTCCTCATCTTTACCATTTCATTCTTCATCCTTAAGGTTCTTTTCAACTCCTACCTCTTCAATTTCTTGATCATTAGGTTCAGTTCCTTCTAATTCAACATCAGAGTTATCGACAGATGGTTCGCTAAGCCTAATCTCAAATTGATTCTTCTTCTTCTTCGCATTCTTGGGGAAACCTCTATGATCTACCCCTAAATGCTTGTCACCACGAGGGGTGGGTGTATGATCAATCGGGGTTAAGTTATTCCCTCTCTTTTTCTTCACCCTATCAGGATTCCTACACAAGTAATAATTTAAATGAATTCCTAAGGGTTGAACAAACAAGGTGTTACAAACTAACCAACAACAATGTGAACAAAATAATATACGGTTTGTAACTCTATAATCGTGTCAAACCGTATAATTGATACGGTTCGAAAAATAACAACTAAACACGCCGTATATCAAAACGGTTGGTAACTATATCATCGTTATCAACCGTACATAAACCGCACCAACAGTTTTCAAACCACAGGATAACATACGGTTGGTAACTAACATACTTCATGGCACCGTAGGAAATAAACGGTTGGTAACTAACATTGTATTAAGCACCGTAGGAATTCTTTTACATTTGCACCAGAATGAAATACGGTTGGTAACTATCTTACAATAAGCACCGTAGGTTAACATTTTTAACATGCAGGGAGATAAGCGGTTGGTAACTCAGTGACATTACCAACCGTATCTGTTGAAAATTCCTGAAACTCAAGAACATACGGTTCGTATGTCTTAAATGTTCAATTATTACCAACCGTATGAGCTTCATATGGTTCAAAAAATTAACTAATTTCAACCGTATCTAACCAAAACCCAGGTTATGAAAACTTGATTTTCACCTAAAACCCTAATATTTGATAGAAATTGAAATGAAAATGAACAAATTAAACTAAACCCTAAATGGGTTCCGTAAAACATACCTCATGTACGTCATTGGAATCGGTGGAGGGGTTTGGAGTTGAGATTTTTGTTCTTCACCTAATGGAACATTTGCTTGATTGGAATCGCTACAATCTTCGTCAACTTTCTTCTTATTCGTCATCTATAATGTAGACTTCAATCAACGATTATCAATTTTGCGAATCGCCGATTAATCGAAGACGATGAATTTTCAAACTTTAATGGAGGTGGTGCTTACGGTTACAATGGAAGTGGAGAAGATGAAACAAAAAAAAAACTGATTTTGATTCTTCACATAATTAGGTTTATAGGATGGAGGACAATTCAGTCTTTTCAATCAAAAAAATAAGGGTAAATTAGACCATTTGAGGTGAAAAGGGTAAACTAGTCAATCTACACCCCTATAGGACACCCCCTAACCAATATGAGGGACATTGGTATCACACATGCCGCCCCTCTACCAAAACATGCCGCCCCTTTACCAAGATTGAATAATAACAATCGGATATTTAGTGTAATATTAAAATTAAAAGAAAATAAATTTGTATATCAAATAAGATTCTTTTTTGTAACTAGATTTAATCATATTTTGGAACGGAAATATTAGTATGACGAATTTAAATTGTTAGGATTTAAATTAGAATTATATTGAACATAATTTAAATTAAAATCTCATTAGCAAATATATAGCGATAAAATAATGATTAGAATTAAATAACAATGGAAAATTCTTAGTGTTTATCTATAATTAAGTTTTGCAAAGTTAACTAATAACAAATTAGAATTTTGTGTTTTGCGTTTAAACTAGATAGATAAATAGGACTTCTTCTGTAGGATTAAGAAAATTAGGTCATATAAGTCATAAAATAAAGACTAGAACTTGTTAACGATCTTACACCTAGATTATCTTTAGTCCAATCAATGATTCACCGAATCACTAAATCATACACACGAAGTGATATTATAGTATTTGAATGCTTAGTAGAAAATTAGATTTAAAGGAGAATAAATTTGCCTATGAATTAAATACTTATTATTAATACCAAAGTCTAAATACTATTAAGACATATTAAATTTATGCGGACTCAAAATTTAAATCATATTAAATTACTAACGCCAATATGTAACAGGATATACTATAATACCGATTCAATCTGAATAAATAAAATCTTTTATATCAATCTTTTCGTGAAAGTAAAATTATATTTATAAGATTAGGGCTTAATAAAATTAAACAAAGTATCATTACTAAATAATTATTTTGATTGTATTTTAGTTACGCTATTAATCAAATAAAAAAATTCGATAAAACAATAATGAAAATGATAGTATAATTAAGACAATAATTTTGATAAAATAAACAAATTATAATACTGTCTAATACTAATTATTGTAAAAAAAAAATAAAAAAAAATTAGAGTTATTAAAAATATCATTTGGAAAATAATTATGGGATAGTAATTGAAGAATGTCATTTTTATTAATAATACAACTAAAGGATTACTTAGCAATAATATAAAATTTAAGGAAATAAAATTAGATCAAATCAAATCTAGTATTATTAACAAAATTAAACTTTCCATTATGATTAATTACAAATTAACTTTTATCGGTCTAAGTAATAAGAAATAAATGTTATAATAATGATGAAAGTATTAACACCAAATAATTAGTTAGCAGTTACTTATTATAACTAAATAAGCAAATAGATACATTGGAAATAATGATAGTAACATTTGAATAATCGATATAACGTTAAGTTATTCTTAATTAGTACATGAATTTAAAATTTATCTAGTTATAATAATATAGTCTTATTTGGAATTAAAATTCGATTTCATTAAAGTAAATAAATAATAATAAAATAAAAAGTAAGAAAAATAATTTGAATAATTAAATTTCTTAAAATGATGTGAACTGCTTATATATTTTACAAAGTAAATTTATCAGACATACACTAGTAAACATGGGAGTTAAAGACTAAATAATCTTTAATAAAATAAAAATTAACACTTAGTTAATCGTAATAAGTTCGCACTTAGTAATCCAGCACTGGGGAATAGTGAGGTTGGTAATTCTGATATGTTCAGGTGATACTTGTTAGGTAGTAGGCATTTTCAGGCGTCGCGAACCTAGACAGAGCAACTGCATTCTTGTATCACTAGGCATTGAAGGGAGACTTGCTTCTATAAGTGAACTAATAGATCCCAAATTTTAATAAGAAACTTTATTATTGAATATCTTCTAAAAGTACTTAGAACCAGTAAGTTATTGACTTAGAAATTAGTGTAGAAATTTTTCATGTAAGAAACTTAGACTTCCCTATTTGATAGAACTTAAATCAGTGTAGTTGAACTTAGAGATACAAATTTTAGATTTTAGTTGTAGAAAGCCATATAGGTTGTGAGTTGTTTTATGTTGTTTGCGCTTGGACAATAGATGGGAGTATTCTTTAAGGTGGGGAGTTTTGAAGACCATAAGGATGGTTTCATTTTCGAGGACGAAAATGTTATAAGGTGGGGAGAATGTAAGGATCCTCAAGCTCGTCAACGCTATTTGACTGGTCCAACGATAATCAAGAGACGAATTAGTCGATAATAACTCGATTAGTGTAACTCGAACGTTAATTAATAAGAATTAATCTAACAACGATTTAGATACGAAACCGTTACCACTCGATAGATCTCGAAAAGTTATGCAAGATGAACTACTTGAACGTGTCATTCGGATACCGGACAAAGAAGTTATCATCGGTTGAGTATGAAGGGAAGATTAGTCATTTTGTAGACAAACCGTTTTGCCTCCCCTTATCAAATATCGTGAGTACCTTAGTGTTTCCTTGGTCTTATCTTTAGGAACCGATCGAGAGAAGAATCATTTTTATTTCTCTTTTTCTCTTTCTTCTTCTTCTCTTCCGTTTCCTTCTTCACTGTTCTTCTTCTGTTCGAGTTTTGATTATTGAAATGGAGTTTTGAGATCAAGGGAAGATGATGGAGAACAATTAATGAAGGATAATGATGGTGTTGGTTAGAATAGATAATTCAGAGTCAATGGAAAGGTGAATCAGAGAATTGAAATTAGGGTTCAGAGATTTAGGTTTGGTTTTAATTGGATTTGATTAATAAGTGAGTTATTAACAGTTATGAGGCGAAGCGGTTGATGTTTAATTGAAGTTTCGAGTCGCTCTGGTGATTGAATCCAAAGTTAGGGTTTGTAAGAAATTCAGAGAAGCTTTATAAGATGAAGATGATGTTTAAGAAAGGTGATTTGAAGATGGGTATTGCGTTAATTTAACAGTTGAGGTGTTGAGTTGATAAATAAGTAAATTAGGATTTGTATTATTCTTTCCCAAATCGTATAATTAGGGTTTGTAGATCGAATTTTATATTCGTATGGAAATTGATAAACGAACTGAGTTGTTAGAGGATGAAGAGTAAATGGGTTGTTGTGTAATTGAAGTTCTAGAGTTGATTTGGCAAAGAATTGGATTTAGGGTTCATGGATTGAGCTGCAGTTGGAAAAGAGGAGTTTGAAGTCGACTGTTTGAGGTAATTGATATTTTTGGTTAACTTTAAAAAGTTGTTCTTATTGGTTGTTGAATGTGTGAGTTATAATTGAAATTAGGTTGTAATTGAATATGGAACAGAACTGTTTGGGTGGTTAGGTTTGTGATAAAGATAAAATGTTTGATTTGGAAGTTGAATTACAGCTGAGATTAGAACGTATGGAGTTTTGATTTAATGATTGTTTAGCTGTTGATGTTGTTTTGAAATGTATGTGAAATTATTGAACTAATATGGAGGTGATGGTTCTGAAACAAGTTTGTCAATTGAGATGAGGATGGAATTGAGTCTAGTGGTTCATGTGAGAATTAATGTATGAGAATTGGAACTGGGAATGCTATGGTTTGGTAATGATAATGATGTTGTTGCTGCTGTGGTGTTGTAGAATGCAGAGTTTTTGGTTTGATAAGTGCAGTGTCAAGAAGAAGGATCTTGGAGTTATTATTATGGTTTTGATGATTGTGTTGGTGGCCTTGTAATAAGTAATAGAACTGTAGTAAATCTCAGATGTATGGAATATGAGATGTATGTAACTAGAATTGTAACTAGTGATTGTTTGATGTAAGGAAATTGATTTGCATAGGTAGGTGATTGTACTAGATTTGAAGTTGTGGGGTTGTGTTGCTGCTAGGTTGTAGAGGTATGAATCAGTTATGAGATGATTGGGTAATGGAATTGCAGGTTATGAAATTTGAGTTATGTGGTTGGATGTTGAACAAATTAGGTTGGATTATGAGTGAAATGGATTTCCAATGCAGTTGAATGTGTTCGAATTGAGACGTGTTATCTCAGGTTGAATGGATGGGGTTATATTTATGAAGAATAAATGAATGTTGCACTGTTAGGCTTTGATATTGGTAACATGGGTTAGAATATGAGTAGTTGTACTGTTGAAATGGAAGTATAGCGTGAAAGCCTGTTATTGCATATCAAGGTAAGCTTAGCTTACATCTGTAATTGATGTTATTGTTTTCTCTAAATGAATGTATTATTATTAAATTTGAACTGAGATGCAGGTTATAGTTATATTAGTGAGTTAGTGATGTTATAGTTATGTTTTGGGCTTGTGTTATGGCCTAGCTTTACCCTTAGTCATCCCGATCCAATGACTCGAGTTAATCTGATCGAGTCAAAAGTAAATCTGACTTAATCAATCAGTCTTGTGGACTGAGTTGACCCAGACCGATTCATGTTTGACTCAGTTGACTGAGTTAACTCGTTGACCTTTGACCCTGGACTTGACTGAGTTGGACCGTTGACTTAGCTGACCTAGACATTGACTATGTTGACTGACGTCTACTGTTAGTTGACTCTTGACCGTCACTTTGACCGTTAGTTGACTTAATTGGACTGGGCCTTAGATTAAGGGGCCAGTTTAGAGGACTTGGGCTTAGACCTAGTATTCATATTTTGAATGGTTGGACCCTTATGGTACGAATTGACCTTTGGCTTCTTCTACAATATTGTAGATATTCACAAGACTTAGCTAATGGACTATAGATACAACCTAATTGAATTGGTAAACCTTTACATATGCCAGAGATGGATAATGAAGATGTGTAGAACGATAAATGGGCTTGCAACCATTAGTTACACTTATATGATTCTTGTGTGAGCCATTTTGGCTAAATTCTTAGAGTTCTTGTGTGATTAACAGTTAGTCTTTATTAACAACGACCGATTCAAAGGATGAACCAGTGGATCGTGGATCGCGAGGTAGGCGTGGCTTGTCATCAAAAAGGTGTGGGAATGCATTTAACTCTTTGTATTCATTATTGTTTCTTTTATACAAGTTTATGCTTAACAAACTCATGCATTGTCTGTTTCTGCATTCCATGTTTTGTTTAAAATGCATTATATTAATCCTGTTATTTCTGTGAATCTTTCCACGATGTGGAAAGGACTTGTATTGTTTTGTTGTCAATATAAATCGTTATGGGAAATGAAAATTTCCACTTGTGGTATATAGGATACTCTCCTTCACATTTATACCTACTTTAATTCAGCTTTTATTGTTTAGAGTATTGGTCACCATGGTATTGGTGGCATCCATATCTAAATAGGTGTGAATTGCCGGGTATGGATTTATAATCATATTATACATTGTTTGAAGAAGGAGATTGTCCATATACATGTATGATTATTTCAGTAAATTAGTCACTGTTTAATATTTTCGGAAAAACATTATTGTTTTCCAAATCTTGCATATGATTACTTAGAAGGTTAAATGTTAATTATTCCCACTTCAGTTTCTGTGATGATCAGGTTGCACAAAATAAAGCTTCACGGGTTGACTTCGCTAGTTGATTAACTTCTGTTATATTTATTATGTTGTATATTTTATTTAAAAACCAATTGACTATTATATATGTATCATTTGAGAGAAGATCTTGTATATATGTTTTTGAGCGGGGTTAGCTTTGGGTTAAGTTTTTGTAGCATAATTCTTAATTGAAAGTTTAAGTGTTTAATTTGGATTCTTAGTGCCTCTATTTTTAGTTAATTTCTTGAATTAGTCAGCTGCTAGCTTAGGGGGCGCTACAAAATACCCCCAAACTTATTATTTGCTAGTCCTCGAGCGAATCAAATCTAGAAAATAAAATCCTAACTCACTGTCACAGGCATCGTCGATTGCATTTAGCGTATGCAATAAGCCTTTAAACCCCTTGGTGGCTCTAGTGGCCGTTATAGTCTCGGAAGGGCTTACAAGAGATATACCCACAAAACCTTTACTCCAGACTCTATCTATCTACGCAGAACCTTGGAAGGCACTAAAGAATCTCCTTGGTTGGCATACTTATTGACTATAGTAGGAAGTACCCTGATGCGAAATTCCAATTTCTGTACACGATTTTGCACTTAAGCAGACTAAAATTCATATATAAGTGACAAATCTCTACTCAGATAGTCGCACTATGGACATCAATATCTGGAGTCAACAAATCACATGGATAGATTAAGAGATGGATATAAAAAAACATAGATGGTTTTGATGCTGACTAGGTGAACGGTGTTTCTCATATCTGTCTGAAGGCCACTGCCAAAATGAACCTATCCAAATGGACTGAGATACTGGTCTAACTAATATCAACACACTGGCATATACAAGGGAACCAGTGGTCGATAATCTTAATTCTAGATCAACTCGTCTGGCATATACAAGGGAACTAGCGGTCGATTTTATAATAAAAAACTTTTTTATTTTGAACTGCATGATTTGATCATTTCGATCCAAGCGCATGCTTCTTGTCAGCAGATTATTTGATAGTTCCCATGGATCCTGCGTTCCACGCTTGTTTAGGCGACGGAGACAGGGAGAACACACACATATTGCTATCCAAGTGTTATTTTTTTTTAATTATTATTATTATTTTATTTATTCTGTTTGGTCTAATTGGTATGGTCTATTTTTTTTTATTTCTTAGTAACTCAATCACTCTACTTCATCCTAGCAGTGGTAACAACTTGAATCGTGAGCCCCACCTAATCACTTAGAAACATATTTTAAAAAGAAAACAAAATAAAAACAGACGTGAAAAGGACTCAACGAGATATGGCGAAACTACCATGTTATTTCTAACACCGGAGCTCTGTGCTTTTATGAATAGACTCTTTAGATGTCTCCATCTAATCATATTGGTTCTCAACTCCTACAACCAAAATGCTTCCATCCACTTAGATTAGTTAGTGCCATCCTTAATAAGCATAAATTTCTAGGCTCTGGAGTTTACTAATGCAACTAACAAGTTTCTCACATACCCCCAAACTTAAATTTAACATTGTCCTCAATGTTCTAAAGATGAAATTAAAAGCATGAAAAATGAGAAACTGTTACCATTTGAATCAAAAGAGATAAGGAAAGATATTTCCATATCGCATGAATATTGGGTTACCTCCCAAGAAGTTCTAAGTTTAAAGTCTTCAGCCAGACATTACGTACCACAAAATGGCTAATTACTTTTCAAATCATATATCGATAGTCGAAACAACTGTGGGTCAACAAAACCAAATAAAACTGCCACAATTATGAGACAAATGCACTGGATTAGAAAGATGAACAAACATAGCACAACCTGATATAAAAATTCTTTCAAGACAACTGGATTTTTCTGTGGTGCCTAATTGGGCTTAATATGAGTGTCTTGATAAAAAAAATCTTCCGAACTAGGGGTTTCTAAGTTCTGGATTTTCTCTTGGACAGTATCAGGAGGATCAGGTTGTGGAGTCGGAAGAGACTCGAGTAATATCTCAGGCACACTAGGCTCGAATCCAAAGTTAGGGACTTCTAAAAGAGGTACTTGACGATCACTACCCCCAAACTTAGAATTTAGGGTGTCTCTAGATAGACTAGTCACAATATTCCTAATTTTTAGACCATCAAATTCCTGAAAAAGGTCAATTGCTTTCTCTAAGTTATATTCAGGTGGTTCATCCTCTGAATGGATTTGATGCACACAAACTGTAGGACTTGTGTCCTTAAGATCCTCTATGGTCCACCCCAATGTAGTCGATTTCGGCCTTCTCGGCCGAAATCTCGGCTATTTTTCCGGTTTCGGCTTTTTGGGAGCCGATATCCACATTTTCGACCAAATGAGATCTCACTAGTAATCTCGCCGGAATTTTTCGATATCGGTTGTAATCTCATCCGGAATTTCTGTAAGGATTCTCTAGCTCGTCAACGCTATTAGACTAGTCAAGAGACGTTTTAGTCGATAATAACCCGATTAGTTTAACACGAGTGTTAATTATTAGAAATTAATCTAACAACGATCTAGATACAAAACTAGTATAGCTGGATAGATCTCAAAAAGTTATGCGAAATGCGCTACTCGCACGTGTCATTCGAATACCGGACGAAGAAGAAATCATCAGATGAATATGCAGGGCATAATGGTATTTTCATATTAGATCGACATGGGCCCATATCATTTGGAGGGTGCATTTATCATTTGTCGTGGGTCTTATCTAACTAAAAAGAGCAGATAACTCACATTATTTTCTTCTTATTCTCGTTTATTCCACTTTCTTCTTCTTATTCTCTGTTCTTCGCTTTTCTTCTTCTCTCTTTCTCTGTTGTTGTTCGATAGATGAATTAGAGGATTTACGTTGTATAATTGATACATAAGAATCTAGATAACTAGGAATCAAAGAAGGTGGTGTTGTTGCAGTTGTTCAAGTTCTGGAATAAAGATTGTGAGTGAGTTAGGGTTTCTGAAAAAAGGAATTGACTAAGGAATTACGGGATATTGATTAGGAAATTAATCATATGGAGATGGGTTCATGTGTTGTTTACAGAGAAGAATGTTAATTGAGGAATAAAAAATTAGGGTTCTGTTTTTGGATCGGGATAAATCAGAAGATGAAATTAAGGTGTTAAGGGTAAGATTAAATATGGGTTTGTCGTGAATTATAATTTTTATTAAAGTTGAGTTGTGTTAGCACTAAAGATTGATTCGATTTATGAGTTAAGGTTTATAAGAAATTCAGAGAAGATGTAAAATATGAAGTAGAGAGTTTATGTGGAAGCTTATAGGTTCTAGAAGTTTTATATTGATATGATTAGTTGAATTGAGATAAAGTGAAGATGGAATGATTAGATCTCAACTGCCTGAACCAGATAAATCAAAGGTAATAGTTCTCTTATTCAATTTAGTGGATTTGTTCATTTTTGAGTTATGTGGTAATTTATGAAGTTATGACTTGAATTGAGTATGACATTGAACTTGTGAATGGTGGAAATTGAGTATTGTGTTGAAATACAAGGGAATGGATATATGCTATATAGTGTATGTAATCTAAACTACAGGGGGTATGCTTGGTTGTGCAGATATTGAAGTTCTGGAATGTCAGTTTGAGATTGTTTGCTGGGTATGATGAATGTTGTGTTTTGCTGGAGTTGGAGATGATATGGATATATAAATTGTTAATATTGATTTTGATGTTGCAGATGAGGTGGTAAATACTGGAGTTGTGTTAATTTGAGTGAAGAAATTAGGGACGATGGGAGTTCAGTAGTGAATGGTGGTAGCGGTGCTGGTGTTACAGCTCATGAGGTTGGCAGTGATGTTGAAGTTCAATGGATGTGAATGAAGTGGTGTTGCAGATGTATTGGTTTGGTTAATTAGTATGAATATGATGGGTTAAGTAATGCAGAGTCTTGTTATAAGGAAGATTGATACAAGGGAGGTTACAGGTGGTGGTTAGGGTCTTGAATGATGTGGTCTGCCTAAGTTTTTGATGAAGTATTGGCTGCCTGAGATGGATGAGCTAAACTTAGTGGTAGGATTGTAATGGGTGGTTTAGGCCTGAGGTGTGTAGATGAAGGTTGTAGGTTATAGATAGTATCTCCAATGGAGGCTTCTTATTGCATTTGCAGGTAATCTATATTGTGTTTGTAATTCATTAAATTATGAATTATTTTGAATTAATGTAATCTAGAGTTTTAGTTTGGCAGAATTGAAATTCATTGTTGTCATGTATTTGAATTAAAGTTTCTTTGTTAATCTAGAAGTTGAGAATATAATAAATAGAGTTAAAGTTTGGTTGCAGAAGTAGTATGCCTATTAGTCAGCCCAGTCAGCTTAGCTGACTCAGTGTATCTATTTGAGTTGAATCAGCTCGACTCATAATCGGCTCAATGAGCCAAAAACCTGACCAGACCTTGACCTGAGTTAAATCGTTGCCTGATTCATGTTTGACTCGCTGACCATTGACCCTGGACTTTGACCTGACCTTGATTTCGTTGACAGACGTTGACCTTTAGTTGACCCTTGACTGTTAGTTCGACCGTTAGTGACTGTTAGTTGACTTTGGTGGACTTGGGCTTAGGGAAGTTTTCTTAATTAGATGTTTTGGACCTCTCGTGGTCCGAATTAGACTCTGACTTATTTTACAAAGTTGTAGATATTCGTAAGACCTAGTTATTGGACTATAAAACCAACCTAATTGAATTAGTAGACCTTAGATATGCTAAAGACAGATGACGGAAAGGTCTAGAGCCATAAATGGGCTTAGAACCATTAGATAAACTTGTATAATTCTTGTGTGAGCTATTTTGGCTAGATTCTTAGAGTGCTTGTATGATTAACAGTTAGTATTAACAACAATCGATTCAAAGGATGAACCAGTGGATCGTGGATCGCGAGGTAGGCGTGGCTTGTCAACAAAAAGGTGTGGGAATGCATTTGACTATTTGTATTCATTATTGTTTCTTTTATAAATATTTATGCTTAACAAACTCATGCATTGTCTGTTTCTGCATTCCATGTTTTGTTTAAAATGCATTATGATAATCCTGTCGATTATGTGAATCTTTCCACGATTTGGAAAGGACTTGTATTGTTTCGTTGTCAACATGAATGGTTATGGGAAATGAGAATTTCCACTTGTGGTATATAGGATACTCTCCTTCACATTTATATCTACTTTAATTCATCTTTTATTATTTAGAGTTGGTCACCATGGTCTTGGTGGCATCCATAGATAAATAGGTGTGAATTGCCGGTTAAGAATTTACAACCATATTAGTACATTGTTTGACGAAGGTGTTTTCCATATACATGTATGATTATTTCAGTGACTTAGTTACTGTTTATTGTTTCGGAAAAACATGTATTGTTTTCCAAATCTTTCCTATGATTACTTAGAAGTTAAATGTTAATTATTCCCACTTCAGTTTCTGTGACAAATCAGAGTTGCGCAGCGAAAGCTTCACGGGTTGACTTCGCTAGTTGATTAACTTCTGTTATATTTATTATGTTGTATATTTTATTTAAAAACCAATTGACTATTATATATGAATCATTTGAGAGAAGATCTTGTATATATGTTTCTAAGCGGGGTTAGATTTGGGTTAAGTTTTGTATCGCATTTCTTAATCGAATGCTTAAGTGCATGTTTTAGATTTTAATGCCTCTTTATTTAGTTAATTTATTGGATTATAGTTAGCTTCTAGCTTAGGGGGCGCTACAATGTTGGTATCAGAGCTCACTATTAGATCTTATATGGTAGACAATAGGAATAGTCAGTGCCAGTTAGTGAACTAGATTGGTTTAGAACTGGGTTGGGTTTGTGAGATAAATCTTAATCACTAAAAGCTATTAATAATTAAACGAATTTTTGATTGATTGATTTGGTTAGTTGGTTGCTTGTTTAGGTATTGAAGTAAAAATTGTAGGGTACACCAATAACTTTATCTAATAAAGAATTTGAGAATAATTGATCTAAAAAGTATGAACAAGTAAACAAACCAAAAAAAATAAAAATAAAATAAAAATAATAATAATAATATTGAGATTGCCCAATAAGGTGTCGGCGCCCAGCTTGTTGCTAGGTTGCCCACCATCTCCTGTAACGTTGACTTCGATATTGAGTTATAATAAAAGCCTTGCGGCGTCCTTTTCATATTGAGATCAGTTTTATTGATAAATCTTGATAGTCGCGTAGAAATTTATTAAGTACCTTGCCTTATACGTAGGGTCGATAATTTATAATCACATAAATGTTAATAATATTTTTGGGACTCAATAACATTTGTAAGAGTTGTTAGAATAGTAATTCAATAAAATGTTATAATAGTAACTATAGATTGACGATAATAAAAGTAACTTGTTGTTAGAATAATAATTCACTTTTTTTTTTCCAATAAAAGCCGTGGTGGCATTCCTTCATAAAAGTAATAATAATTCTAATAAAATAATATTAGCGTTTATCAATTAGTACCATATCAAACTTAACTAAATTCTCAATAAGGATATATAAGGATTAAAATAATAATTACGATTAAATAATTATGAAAAATTGATAACGCTTATTTACAATTAAGTCTTGTAATTTAAACTAATTACAAATTAGAGATATAAGTTTACTTCTAAACTAGATAACTAATGTAATGCTTATTAGGCGTTAGACTTAAGAAAACGAGGATATAATAATGTACAAAATGAAAAGTCTCAATTTGTTAGTAATTTTGTACCGAAATTATCTTTAGTCTAACAAACGATCTGGTAAATAACGAACGATCCGGTAAATAATTAATATATATGAAGTAGTAATAATAGCATTCAAATACTTAGTGTAATATTAGAATTAAAAGAAAATAAATTTGTATATTGATAGGATTCTTTTTCATAAATAAATTCAATCATCTTTTAAAATGGAAAATTAGTATGACGAAGTTAAATTGTTAGAATTTAAATTAATATTATATTGAACATAATTTAAATTAAAATCTCATTAACAAATATATAGCGATAAAATAATGATTATGATTAAATAGCCGTGGAAAATTATCAGTGCTCATTTATAATTAAGTCCTACTAAGTTAACTGATAACAAATTTGATTTTTGTGTTTTGCATTAAAACCAGATAGATAAATAAGACTTCTTCTGTAGGATTTAGAACATGAGGTCATATAAGGCATAAAATAAAGATTAAAACTTGTTAACGATCTTACACCTAGATTATCTTTAGTCCAACAAATGATTCACTAAATTACCAAATTATACACATGAAGTGATATCTATAATACTTGAGTACTTAGAACAAAATTAAACTTGAAGGAGAATAAAATTGCATGTGAAATAGATACTTATTATTAATACTCAAAATCTAAAGACTATTAAGACATATTAAAAATGTTATGCAGACTCAAAAATTTAAATCATATTAAATTACTAACGCCAATATGTAACAAGATATACTATATTACCAATTCAATATGAATAAATAAAATTTGTTATATCAACCATTGCGAGAATTAATGTAAAATTATACTTGCAAGATTAAAGCGTAATAAAATTAAAATAAGTGTCATTGCTAAATAATTATTCTGATTGTATTTTAGTTACGCTAATAATCAAAGGGAAAATTTGATAAAATAATAAAATGATAATATAATAATATAATAATTAAGGCAACGATTTTTGATGAAGTAAGAAAATAATAATGCTATCTAATACTAATTATTATAAAATTTTAAGTTATTGTAAATATCATTTGGATAATATTTAAAGTAATATCAACAAAATGTAATTTTGTGAATAATGCAACTTAAGGATTACTTAGCAATAATATAAAATTTAAGGAAAGAAAGTTAGATCAAATCAAATCTAGTATTAATAATAAAATTAAACTTGGAATCATCATTAATTACGATTAAATTTTATCAGCTTAAGAAATAATAAAATTGTAATTGTAATAATAAAATATTAATATCAAGAAACAATGAAAATTGTTAACGGTTATTTACATATATCAAGTCACATAATAAAATAAACAAACTTTAAATTTGGATAATGGTTATAACATTAGGTTATTTTAAACAGTACATGGATTTAAAAATTATTTTGTTATAATAAATATAGTTTCATTTGAAATTAAAATTCGATTCCATTAAAATGAGTAAATAATAATAATGATAAATAAATAAATTTTCATGATTAAATTGCTTAAAAATGATGTGAACTATTCATATATTTTACTAAGTAAAATTTTAAATTACATCAGTTAAGATGAAAGTTTGGAGACCAATTAATCTTAATAAATTATAAATAATTAGTTAATCTAGCACTGAAGAATAGTGAAGGTTGTGTTTTCTCTGTTCGTAGGAAGGCATTGTTGGGATTGGCCAACCTTGACAGGGAAACTGCATTCAGAGATGACCGATCATAGAAGGATGAATTAGTTCTTTTTAGAGAACCAATAGTATCAACCTTAGAAAGATTTGTAAGATTCTTCCTTGAAGTTAGAGACATATATGTTATAAAACAGAAATTTGCAGATAAAACTTAGACTTCCCTATTTGATAGAAATTAAATCAGCATAGTTGAACTTTGAGCCACAAATTTTAGTAGTAGAAAACCATATATGATTGTGCTTTGTTTTATGTTGTTTGCGCTTAGACAAGAGATGGGATTATTCTATAAGGTGGGGAGTATATGAAGACCAGAAGGATGGTTTAATTTTCGAGGACGAAAATGTTATAAGGTGGGGAGAATGTAAGGACTCTCTAGCTCGTCAACGCTATTAGACTAGTCAAGAGAACTTTTAGTCGATAATAACCCGATTAGTTTAACACGAGTGTTAATTATTAGAAATTAATCTAACAACGATCTAGATACAAAACTAGTATAGATGGATAGATCTCAAAAAGTTACGCGAAATGCGTTACTCGCACGTGTTATTCGAATACCGGACGAAGAAGAAATCATCAGATGAATATGCAGGGCATAATGGTATTTTCATATTAGATCGACATGGGCCCATATCATTTGGAGGGTGCATTTATCATTTGTCGTGGGTCTTATCTAACTAAAACGAACAGATAACTCACATTCTTTTCTTATTATTCTCGTTTCTTCCTCTTTCTTCTTCTTCTCCTCCGTTCTTCGCTTTTCTTCTTCTCTCTTTCTCTGTTGTTGTTCGATAGACGAATTAGAGGATTTAAGTTGTATAATGGATACATAAGAATCTAGATAACTAGGAATCAAAGAAGGTGGTGTTGTTGAAGTTCTGGAGGAAAGATTGGGAGTGAGTTAGGGTTTCTGAAAAAAGGAATTGACTAAGGAATTACGGGATATTGATTAGGAAATTAATCATACGAAGATGGGTTCATGTGTTGTTTACAGATAAGAAGGTTAATTGAGGAATAAAAAAATTAGGGTTCTGTTTTTGGATCAATATAAATCGAAGATGAAATTAAGGTGTTAAGGGTAATATTAAAGATGGGTTTGTCGTGAATTATAATTTTGATTAAAGTTGAGTTGTGTTAGCACTGAAGATTGATTCGATTTATGAGTTAGGGTTTATAAGAAATTCAGAGAAGATGTAAAATATGAAGTAGAGAGTTTATGTGGAAGCTTAGAGGTTCTAGAAGTTTTAGATTGATATGATTATTTGAATTGAGACAAAGTGAAGATGGAATGATTTGATCTCAACTGCCTGAGCCAGATAAATCAAAGGTAATAGTTCTCTTATTCAATTTAGTGGATTTGTTCATTGTTGAGTTATGTGGTAATTTATGAAGTTATAACTTGAATTGAGTATGACATTGAACTTGTGAATGGTGGAAATTGAGTATTGTGTTGAAACACAAGGGAATGGATATATGCTAGATAGTGTATGTAATCAGAACTACATGGGGTATGCTTGGTTGTGCAGATATTGAAGTTCTGGAATATCAGTTTGAGATTGTTTGCTGTGTATGATGAATGTTGTGTTTTGCTGGAGTTGGAGATGATATGGATATATAAATTGTTAATATTGATTGTGATGTTGCAGATGAGGTGGTAAATACTGGAGTTGTGTTAATTTTAGTAAAGAAATTAGGGAAGATGGGATTTCAGTAGTGAATGGTGGTAGTGGTGCTAGTGTTACAGCTCATGAGGTTGGCAGTGATGTTGAAGTTCAAGGGATGTGAATGAAGTGGTGTTGCAGATGTATTGGTTTGGTTAATTAGTATGAATATGATGGGTTAAGTAATGCAGAGTCTTGTTATAAGGAAGATTGATACATGGGAGGTTACAGGTGGTGGTTAGGGTGTTGAATGATGTGGTTTGCCTAAGTTATTGATGAAGTATTGGCTGCCTGAGATGGATGAGCTAAACTTAGTGGTAGGATTGTAATGGGTGGTTTAGCCCTGAGGTATGTAGATGATAATGAAGGTTGTAGGTTATAGATAGCAGCTCCAATAGAGGCTTCTTACTGCATTTGCAGGTAATCTATATTGTGTTTGTAATTTATTAAATTATGAATTGTTTTGAATGAATGTAATCTAGAGTTTTAGTTTGGCAGAATTGAAATTCATTGTTGTCATGTATTTGAATTAAAGTTGCTTTGTTAATCTAGAAGTTGAGAATATAAGAAATAGAGTTGAAGTTTGGTTGCAGAAGTAGTATGCCTATTAGTCAGACCAGTCAGCTTAGCTGACTCAGTGTATCTGTTTGACTCAGAATTGGCTCAATGAGCCAAAAACCAGACCAGACCTTGACCTGAGTTGAATCGTTGCCCGATTCATGTTTGACTCGCTGACCATTGACCCTGGACTTTGACATGACCTTGATTCCGTTGACAGACGTTGACCTTTAGTTGACCCTTGACTGTTAGTTCGACCGTTAGTGACTGTTAGTTGACTTTGGTGGACTTGGGCTTGGGGAAGTTTTCTTAATTAGATGTTTTGGACCTCTCGTGGTCCGAATTAGACTCTGACTTATTTTACAAAGTTGTAGATATTCGTAAGACCTAGTTATTGGACTTTAAAACCAACCTAATTGAATTAGTAGGCCTTAGATATGCTAAAGACAGACGACGAAGAGGTCTAGATCCATAAATGGGATTAGAACCATTAGATAAACTTGTATAATTCTTGTGTGAGCCATTTTGGCTAGATTCTTAGAGTGCTTGTATGATTAACAGTTAGTATTAACAACGATCGATTCAAAGGATGAACCAGTGGATCGTGGATCGCGAGGTAGGCGTGGCTTGTCATCAAAAAGGTGTGGGAATGCATTTCACTCTTTGTATTCATTATTGTTGCTTTAAT
This sequence comes from Papaver bracteatum, assembly GCA_023529315.1. Lineage (NCBI taxonomy): Eukaryota > Viridiplantae > Streptophyta > Magnoliopsida > Ranunculales > Papaveraceae > Papaver > Papaver bracteatum. Next base: position 391,744 of record JAJJWX010002943.1, on the reverse strand, counting down.
AAAAGTTTATGCCTAAAAAACTCATGCATTGTCTGTTTCTGCATTCCATGTTTTGTTTAAAATGCATTATGATAATCATGTCGATTCTGTGAATCTTTCCACGATTTGGAAAGGACTTGTATTATTTCGTTGTCAACATGAATGGTTATGGGAAATGAGAATTTCCACTTGTGGTATATAGGATTCACTTCACATTTATATCTACTTTAATTCAGCTTTTATTGTTTAGAGTTGGTCACCATGGTCTTGGTGGCATCCATAGCTAAATAGGTGTGAATTTCCGGTTAGGAATTTACAAACATATTAGTACATTGTTTGACGAAGGAGTTTGTCCATATACATGTATGATTATTTCAGTGATTTTGTCACTGTTTATTGTTTCGGAAAAACATGTATTGTTTTCCAAATCTTGCCTATGATTACTTAAAAGTTAAATGTTAATTATTCCCACTTCAGTTTCTGTGACAGATCAGAGTTGCGCCGCGAAAGCTTCACTGGTTGACTTCGCTAGTTGATTAACTTCTGTTATATTTATTATGTTTTATATTTTATTTAAAAACCAATTGACTATCTGAGCGGGGTTAGCTTTGGGTTAATTTTTGTATCGCATTTCTTAATCGAATGCTTAAGTGCATGTTTTAGATTTTAGTGCCTCTTTATTTAGTTAATATATTGGATTAGTTAGCTTCTAGCTTAGGGGGCGCTACAATTTCGTTGGCTTAACTATTTCTAAGGTTTCTATTTAATTGAAACTCCACAGTCAAAAGAAACTTCATTGAAAAATCAAACAAAAAAAAATGCCATACAATGATACACAAATCAGTATCACCACTGCCCAATCGATCAAATCAGTATCTCTAATTAGTGAGCAATTATTATTTTTTCTAATCTAACACCATCATCACCCCTGTTATGATTGAAAATCTCTCACCAATATAGTTTCCATAATTCGTTGATCTCCTTTTTCCTTTTTTTAATTTCTCCAAAATCATTATCAATTAAACATGATTTTCTATAGAAGATTTCGGTTAATAAAACCAAAGTCTTAACCTCAAAGCTTCTAAGAAAATTACTCCTGTGAGAGAGTTAGAGAGAAACAGAAATTCAATTCTTAAAGAAAAATGAGGAAGCTAATACTATATTCCACCTTCTCCTTCCTTATCTTACTGCTAGTGACGATGGTTTCAAATGACCAAAGGGTATACAGGTGTTGCGGATCTGGAGAGTTAATTGACACATGGAATTATATTAAGTTTATATACTTATAAATTGCAAACCGTCCATTTTAGACTATTATTAGTGCTCCGAAATTCCGGCCAAATATCCCGGCGAGATGGCTTTGTATCGGTGTCTCGGACCCAGCCGAGACAAGCCGACAAGCGAGATCGACAACATTGGTCCACCCTAAAGTTTCCTTATTGTCTTGAAGCATGATTTCTGGCCTAATGTCCTGATCGGAAGCTATAATCACAGGCAAAGTCTCAGATGGGCCTAAAAATGCATAATTAAGGTCTAACTTAGGAGGCTCTTCAGGCTCTTCTAAATAAGGGATTAAGGTAGATCCGGAATCTAGTAATGGTTCGAACCTAGCTTTCCATTTATCAGTATCTAACATAGGAATAGAATCCAATAAAGCATTTATTTGTTAAATGTTGTTATCTTCGTCGAAATCCATGCTAAAGTGGTCTATACAACTCTCTAATGGATCTTCCGATATGATGTTGAGTAATGACTCCTGAATTAAGGTTCCTATCATGTTAACCTCTTCAATGCATGTGTCATCTAGCTCTGAATGTAGCTTATTGACATTAAAAATATTCAACTCAATAGTCATATTACCAAAAGATAGATTCATAATACCAGTTCGATAGTTTATGATTTCATTAGACGTAGATAAAAATGGGAGACCTAAAATCACAGGTATCTGGTTCTCTGGGTCAGGGACAGGTTGGGTATCTAAGACCACGAAATCCACAGGATAAATAAACTTGTCAACCTCAATAAGAACATTCTCTATAACACCACGCGGGATTTTAACAGACCTATCAGCTAACTGCAGTGTTATCTTGGTAGGTTTTAATTCACCGAGCCCTAGATTTAAGTACACATGGTATGGGAGTAAGTTCACACTAGATCCTAAGTCAAGTAAATATTTGTCTACCCTGTGTTTTCCTATCATACAAGCAATGGTAGGGGCACCTGGGTCTTTATACTTAGGAGTTGTGGGGTTCTGAATGATCGAACTTACATGACTGGCTAAAAAGGATTTCTTAGGGACACTAATCTTGCGCTTTCGTGTACACATATCTTTAAGGAACTTGGCATAAGCCGGCAGCTGCCTAATAGCTTCTAATAACGGAAGGTTGATGGTAACTTTCTTAAAAACCTTCATTATGTCATTAAAATTGGATTCACTCTTTGTTGGCACTAATAGCTGTGGTAATGGGGCTCTGGGCATAAAATAGGGCCTCTCAGGAACCGAATTGGCATCATCATAAATTTTATCAGTCTCCTCAGCTATGGATGGTCCTGAGGGGTGAACTATATTATGCTCACTATCGGGCATGGTTACCTGATTGTCTACTACTCTACCACTCCTAAGGGTTCTAATTGAATTCAACTGATGTGATAATTTTACACCTACTTCATGAACTCCTCTAGGGTTAGGTTGTGTTTGACTAGGGAACCTATCTTTTTCTCTCAAAGATTCATTTAGAGTTTTAGATATTTGACCCACTTGAAGTTCTAACTTAGTAAGAGTCTAGGCATTATTTTCTAAACTCTTCCTGGTTTCTTGTTGAAAGCTAAAGTGGTTGTTTAATAGCATTTCATGGTTGTTCGCTAGCATGGTAAGAGTTTTCTCTAAACTAGACATTGTATTCTCTAGAGGGTTGGAGCCGAAAGATTCTTAGAATAACCAAAACATGGGGGTGCCTGAGAATTACTAATCTGACCTTGATTCTGACCCTGAGACCATGAGAAATTAGGATGATTTTTCCAACCGTGGTTATAGGTCTCGTAGTATGGGTCTAACTTCTGACGGTTTTCAAATCTAGAGTTGTTATAAAGAGCATAGGCTTGCTCTTCACTAATTTGTCCTTCCCAAAATGAGTTATTAGGCTCTATTACACAACTAGATACTTGAGAGTTTCTAAGCCTATCATCAGTTTCAACAAAAGATTTATGTTTAGATTGACTTAATTTTAAAGCTTCTAACCGGCTAGATAAGGCAGTTAGCAAACTTAGCATCTGACTCAAAAGTTGAGTCTACCATATTGGTACTGTTTCTATTTACCAAAACTCTTTTAGGGGGATCTATACATGATTCCAACTGTTGGGATTTCTCAGCTACTTCTTCTAAAAAAGAATATGCTTGATCGACAATTTTATTTAAGAACCCTCTAACACATAATGACTCAACCAAGGATTTGGTCGAGTAGTCTAACCCGTCAAATGAATTTGCACTAATTTCATTTTTTCAAACCCATGATGGGGACACTGTGCCAAGAGATCATTGAATCTTTCTAAAAACCTATAAAGAGACTCTCCTTCTTGTTGCATACTGGTGCTAATTTTCTGCCTAATAGACGAGGTTTTATGTTTTGGGTAAAATTTTTGGAAGGACACAGAAGTGAGTTGATCCCATGTTGTTATGGAATTATATGGTAAATTATTTAGCCAAAATTTAGCTTTATCTCTTAAGGAAAGAGAAAACAATTTAAGTTTTAAAATTTCATCACTAAGGTCTCTAATCCTAACTGTTCCACAAATTTCCTCAAAGTCCCTTACATGAAAGTATGGGTTCTCATCATCTTTCCCTAAGAATACAGGGATTATCTGAATAGTACTAGGTTTCAACTCATAATTAGCCGAAGAGGCTGGTAATCTTATGCACGATGGTCTGGTGGACCTAGTTAGGTACATGTAATCTCTTACACTTGTCATTGCTTGAACTATCAGAGTACTAAGATCAGGACATTCAAATATATGACCCTCTAGATTAAGGTAATCAAGACTCTTGTTTCCTAATGTAGAACCACTAGGTTTCTCTTTAACAAACCGACCAAAAGCGTCTCTTTTATGTTCAGGCATACATAATAATTCTGCAAAATCTGTGTACATGCAATGCTAGGCTTACTAATTTAGGTAAGCTTGGGTTACCACAGCAAAATATACCCAAAGGTACGAGGCTGAGGTTTGTGGACTTTCAGCTGGTAACTCCCAAAAGACCCAAGGCACGGGTTCATCTTACTAATCCACGAGTTTTCCTAAACTCGGTGATCTGACGAGGGATGCAATTGGTGTGTGCAGTGTTTTTTTTTTTTTTTTTATAAATAAAATATTAAAAATAAACACAAACAAATAAAAGAAAATTACAAGTCCAAAAATAAATAAAAACTACCAAAAATAAAAGTCCTTAAAAATAAAATCTTCGGCTTTCTCCTTTTGTGGCAAGTCTAACTTTTCACCTTCCGTTTCAAGCAAAACCTGCACAACAAAAGCAAAAATACCCAAATTAAAATAATAAAAAATATAAAAAAAATATAAAACCTAAACCTAAACCTAAAGACAAGTCCGCGTCGACGGCGCCAAAAATTGATGTAATTTTTATGTTGTAGAAAAAGGTTCGTTAAAGACTTGTGAAAGTTCGATTCTAGATTTAAATAAAACCAAAAATAAGACTCAATTCAAAGTTGTTATCAAGATTGTAGAGATACTGAGACTTAGGATTCCACTATTTTCCAATTTTATGTGATTTAATTAATAATAATCATGCAACTCATACATTCAAGTGATTCCAATATTTTGCAATAATTAGATTTTTAGAAATAACAACTGTTTATCAAAAGCATAGAACATCAAAACCCTAGGCAAGCATGCTCTATCAAAAGAAATCACAATTGTTTAACCAAAATCAATAAATCAATTTTCTCACCAAGGCAAATAATGTAAAAGGAATTGCAATAATTAATTAGATAAAAATTACCACACAAATATTGGAAAGTAGCTTCCTCCGTCGCCTCAGCAGAGGGGTTTAGCTCCTCATATTAACCATGTTCTCAAAATATGTGTTTATGGCTCAAAAGATGAAAAGGTATAAAGCTGAGAGTCTGTAACAGATATAATTATTACAAATCTCGCTGTTACAAAGAAGGCTTAACAGAACTGTTAAGAACTGTAAATAATTGTTACAAGAATTGTGACTAAAGGGATTGAATATGAAAGAAAAGGCCACGGATTCTGCGATTGTCTCTAACTGCTATTCTGTGTTCTTCTTCTTTCTCCCGCCTGTATTCTCTGCAACTTGGTTTTTCTTGCTCTGCTATACACCTAAACTCCCCCAAAGTGTACGTCCCTCCTTTTGGGACTCGACCCAACCTTTTATAGCCAACGAGTGATGTTATTTCGAGAAATATCTTCTCTACAAGTTACGGTAATGACTTCATCCTTGGTTTATATTCTTGACACGTCCATTGTTTCCGTACATTGTTTCTGTCCAACCCTTTCCTTGATCATTCCAAATTTAATTGATACGAATCCTGTATGAGTTAATCTTCCCACGTCACTGCCATATATAACTAGAAGAAAACCCGAGAATAACATTTCTTCCCTGTTTTTCAACCGAAGCTTAACATAATCCTCCCTTATATTTTCTCATGGTAGAAAACTCAAACTTCCCTGAATAAGTCGGAACTTTCCAAATTTGATAAACCCGCACGTAACTTCCAAATGTAGAATATAAAACCCGATATATATTGTCCCATGTTTTGTCGAGATTCGGTAGAAATCTTCTCCATTTTCGAACCCAATCCAATTACCAATCCTGTTTGGATTAAACAGGCACAAACCAATCCTTTCCAGCGAGAAAAATCCGACAAAAACTCACCAAACTCGATCCAGCAAATGACGCAGACAATAATGTAGTTCCCGCCAAAACTGAAGTTTAAGCGATGGTGAAAAAGGGTGGCCCCTAACCAGAGTAGGGGTGCCTTTAGAAGACGCCTTTGGAGATGCCCTGGGGTGCAAATAACGATGGGTCACCCCTTATCGTCTGGGTTCCCCTTATCCATTTGAGAGTCCCTTTAGCAGATGTCCTTCGAAGATGCCTTTAGCAACTTTTCGAGCCGAATTTTCCAAAAATGTTTATTTCCCAAAAATACCTACAAAGACACAAAAAGTCATAATAAATGCAAAATCGAGCACATACAATATATACAATTGAGATTATATCAGACACAAAAATGTGTCTATCATCCATACAAATTGCTAAGCGAAATATTGGGTGTGGTTGTTAGACTCCCATTTTTTCAGAATGAAGTGGACATTTTATCACTTTCAGAAGCGACCCATAACCTACTCTCTTGGTGCTAATAGGAAAGCACGCAACTGCAAAGGTGCAAAGATACAAGAATAGTACTGCAGACGAAAATATAACTTCGAAAGACATAAATTTTAAATTTCTAGCTTTTACTCTTGTTTTAAGAATCAGTGTAACTTGGGCATCCAAAATCTTTGTTTTCTGTAATAAATATGCTATAATGCACTATTCGAAAGGAGATATCTTACGGGAAATTCTAGATTATATAAACATTCAAACTTGAAATGAAGATGTAACAATTTACAGAGCTTATGGTCCTTTATTTTCAATATATTGAGGGAAGCCTCTTTTTCGATAAAAAAAAAAATGTTCCCCTTAAATTTCTAAAATATATAATATGTCAATGTATACATTTAGCAAATCTTACATTTGGAGCCCCCAACCCCCAAGTCTGATTATTTGCAATTACTATGTATGTCAGAGCTAATTGAGGTGAGTGTTTTCTATCCCTTACATAAGTATCTAGGAATAGCAACAAAATAAATGTCCGAGTTATAAAATTGTCAATTTTGCAAGTGCTTTTGGAAAAAAAATCGACACATTAGGCTTATTCTTATACACATGTCAAAGGCCATGATTTGCCACCTTTGCACCCACTATAGGTATGGCAAATGCATGCGTCAAATATACCACTTAGGCACACAAGATGGAGTTCCCATTGAGTGATGAGGGTCTGACGGATGCCAGCGCTATTCTTTCCATCGCTCGCTTCTTAGAACATCGCTAAGTTGTTTTTCATCCAACGCTCAGGAATTCCCCCTCCTATAAATACTCGGGTTCAAATTCACAAATTACTTGTGGTAACAACATGTATAGTTCCCATATTAAAAAATGTCTCGGCATCTTTCTTGCATATCAATGGAGGAAAAATAAATGTAAAAGTATTACTTGGAGTATGTAATTCGGCAATGCTTATGTTGATACGAAATTCATATGAGGCATTCATGAAAATTCTTTATTTTATATAGATTTTGGTAACTTATTTCACCCGATTTGAGGTAAGATGGCAAATGGTAACGATTTTCCCTACTGTTGCTTGACTCAAATTTAAACATACCAAATGGTAACATGACTAGATAAAACGTTTTATCGGGTTTCACAAATCTCAAATAGTGACGGGGTAATATCCGTGGGTAGCTATCTCCGTTAGTAAATGAACAAACACATTTAACGTGATGAGTCCATCGCTACGCCGCATAACATAGTAGTTAAGATCAGTTACTATGATAATGAACAAACAAAATTTTTTTATTGCCAATAACACCACATCAGAAACACTAATTGCCTACGCTAAAATTGGTAACACTACATCACTTAAATAAAACTAAGTAGTAACATAGCTACAATAACCCCAATAACACTACATCACTTAAATATCTACGACAAAAATAAATTCGGCATTACCAATTTTATCCCTGATTAATTATAAAAGGGGACTTTCACTCTCCCTACTTTATTCTTCCCCGCCTCTCTCTGTTTCAAGATTAGATCCTCTGTTTTCCTCTGTTTCAGAGAATATCAAAACCCAAGAAAAGCTCCATTGATGGCAGGATTAAAACCCAAAACTTAACTCATCTTTATTAAAAATTCACTCTCTTTTGATATACACATAAAACCCATATCATAGAAAGACCTCTCAATCAATCTCATTTCAAGAATCAACTTTCTTTGGATGATCATTGTCCATTCTTTGCACATTAGAAATTTACAGGGAAATTCGACTCGTGGGTATTTTTGCTGAGTAGTGGAAATTCGTTGTTTTCCTCCAATGGATGGTAATAAGAAAGAAGGGAAAGCTGCAGTAAAGGGTAATGAAGAGGAAGAAAATAAGGAACAAAGGGAGGAAATTTCTGAAAATTCTTCATCAATTGGAGTAGATAGTGATGAAGGAAAAATGGGTATTGATGAAGAAGGAGATGGTGGGAGTAGTGAAGTTCAGAGTAGTGCATTTGGCGGATTGAGTTCTTTAAAAAACCTTTTACCAATGAAGTAAGTACGATTTTCTTGATTCTTGATTTAGGGGTGGCATTTGCCCCTCATTGATTAATGCTTACAATTTCCTTTTGTCAATAGAGGATTAATGGTAGTTTGCAGTTTTATGTTTTGTTATGATTTTCTTGATTTCTTCGATTCAAGAATCCTTTGATTTTGTGTAATGGGGGCTTTATAGTGGTCCATTATTGAAATGGAGAACTGGGTTTCTGTAATTTAGAGAAATTTGATTCAAAGATTGAATCTTTATGTTAAATTTAGGCTTTTAAAAGAAATGGTTACTAAATCTTGATTAGATTTAATTGAATACGGGTTTAACAATGATTTGGTATCTCCGATTTTCCCTCTGGAAGCTTACCTTGTGTACTTCTGACGCTTGAGTTGTCTGACTGCAGAAGAGGCCTTTCTGAGTATTACGTTGGCAGAGAGAAATCGTACACCAATCTAGCAGAAGCTTGTGGTTCTGAATCTGTTAAAGATATAGCTAAACCAGGTGATGCATACAAAGAGAGACGCAGGAACGAAATGGCTCGCAACATCATGCTTAGTTCAAAGTCTTTGAAGACAAATGCTGGCGGAGGAATCAGAACAGGAGGTGAGATGTCATCATTAGACACACCAACAATCACGAATCAAACAAGTCCTGGAGGCAATACTGAGAATTTAGCTTCGTCTGCATCTCAACCTATGTATCGTGTGCCTCTGCATCTGCGAGTCAGTCATGAGTCATCATCTTCTCCTAGTCGAAATGCTTCTACATTTACCCCTGGGCGGTCATTACTCAGTCATGAGTCATCATCTTCTCCTAGTCGAAATGCTACTACATTTACCCCTGTGCGGTCATCTTCCTCGTTCGCAGACTTACACGGTGTAGCTGCTGCTGATGAAATCAATAGCAGGCTTAGGGTTGACAGCTCTTCTACAAGTTTCCAGTCTGCAACTGCTACTGCTGCTAGTGATAATACCCGAAGGCCTGACAACTTAGAGTCTGCAGTTGCTGATGATGGTAGTGATCCTCACAGAAGGCTTAACAATTCTACGACCTCGAGTAATAAAGGAGTGGACACTAAGGAACCACAAAAGTAGCTAGCTGCCGCTACTCTTCATAGCTTCTCCCACTGCTGGTTCTTAGTTGTCGTCCGTATCAAACAAACTGTGAATGATGTGCCTGATATAATGTTGAACTCTCTCTCTCCCTCTAGGATATAAGATAGAAATAGAAAAATACTTACATGAGCTTCGTACTTCTATTTTTCTAGCTCAAATGAAAAACTGATACTTTGATTTTTCAAGTTCAATTGATTTACATGCTCAGTAAACAGAATGAAATAGTTGCTGATTGTGATTGCCTGCACGAAGTTGTATAAGTAGTGCTTTATTGAATGCATTTTTGTTACTGAATGAATACAAACAAGTTCACATACCCTTGAGTACTTCAATGGATGCCAGTATTTTACAACTGTTGCAAGAATAGTCAACGACTGTAACACGGATGTACAAGTCTTGTTTTTGCTTATAAGATGAGCGCCAGCGTTGACTGCTAACTCTTGCTTTTGCCCATTCTCATTTCTAGCGAAGGCGACTAACACATAGTTAAGAGTTTGAGATTGCTGCATCCCTATGTATCTGGACTTGGGAGGAGTTCAGGCCTGACAAGAATTTTCTTGAGTAGCAGGAAGAAGTTTAGTCCTACTAAAATCAGTATATCTTCTGGTAGTAACTGCCAACCAGGTTTTCCAGGAGTGCACTCACTCTTTTCCTTCCTACGCATTTCAAGTATTTTTCTTCCCAATCATTCTATTGATCCTCTGAGAATCCACTCATTAGTGACAAAACCTGTAACTTGTCCCTAATGTTCACAATCTCGTCATTTTTCCTCTGCTGATCACTATGGTTTCCCCAGAACATTCTCCCCTCATCATAACTTCTCTTGCTTTCCAACAAACCCGAATTACACAAACGTCTTCTTCTAGACACTTTCAGTTCACTCAAATCAAGTTCACAACATTTACATTAAGGTTTTCCAGGCACATCTAATATCTGGAGACTTAATTCTGCACGACATTTCTTTCCACAAGCAGCAACAGCCAACATCGAACAACCAATTTTCGGATAAACTAAACCAAATGGAACAATACTAGAACCTAAACTTATCGCATCTGTGGAACGAAACCCCCACTGCCCCACACTAATCTCTTTAACCCACTTTCCATAAACCCTAAAAGACCTCCCTCCTTTTCAACATTTTCTTCCAAATTAACACTAACATTCTGTTTTGGTTAATGCAGCATTGCATAACTTATCCAACAAAGAGTAATTGATCAACCCAAATGAATTCATCAACTAAGTGTGAATTAAGACATTTCTTTCCACAAGCATCAACACCCTAACCAATTTTCGCATTCGTTGAACAAACCCCCACCCTAATCTCTTTAACCCACTTTCCATAAACTCTCCTTTTCAACATTTTCTTCAAAATTAACACTAACCCAGCTCAAATATATATCCCTGCTAGCAAACCCCTCTCTTAAACTCCCAAATTTCTCACAAAACACATCACCATTAGTCAATTCAATCCTCCTTAATCTCAACACAACTGGAAAATCAAATTTCTCTTCACAAATGAACAATCAACCATTCCACTCAAATCTTCATCTCCATCCTTATCCCAACATGAAGAAGATGTGAGCACAAAGAAAGGGGGGTTTTTGATCTCCTCCATTGGTTAAGATAGATCCGATTCCAAATCAATGAAGTGCATACAGAAACTGTGAAAATGAAAAATTAGGTTTTAGAATTCGCACTTACAGGGTTTAGGGGGGGTGGGGGAAGTTAGGCTTTTGAATCGCGCTTACAGGTTTTAGAGGGGGGACTTGTCTTCTCCGGGTTCTCTCGCTAAGACCTGAGAGGATATGATGAAAATGAATATTCTGTCAGGAGGTTCTTCTCAAAATGATATATACGGGCACGGGCATAGGCCTAAGGTGTGTGCCTGTCTGGATTCAGATTTTAGAGAAGAATCATATTATCCGGGCTGCAGATGGTGAGTTTTTGGGCTCACAAAATGAAAATAATACGATTATGAAATCCGTAACTTGTTTATTTAACCGTTTATTTAGGCTTAGTTTGATATTGCTGCAGCTTTTGTAAAAACATTTTACTGCTTGTGCGTTGCTGTGATGTGATGTGAGAAAAAAACAGTTAGACATTTGATAAAAAATTAATTAAAGTTAAAGCTGATTAAAAAAGCAATTGGTAAAATATGAGATTCAACCATTGTTGTTGTAGCAAATGACAAAAACAGACATATCTCTGAAAATAGTTTAATTCATTTTTATTGGGGTTAAAAGTAATTAATTTTTTACTATTAAATATAAATATATATAATGTTAAATTTACTAATTATCACTATTATTATGATTGTTAAAAAATTTATTTTACTTAGCCACTTTTTAATATATATATTTTTTCAAACAAAAAGTCAAACTAAAATAAAGTAATTATTTAATATTTGTTTTTATTTTTATTATCCAAATTAAATGAAATGGTATATAAAATAGTTTGAAAATAAAAAAAAATAATATTTAAAGAACAAAATATAAGAAATAAAAAATTGATTGTATCTACGCCAGAAATGAAATGACATTTAATCCGTCCTTCTTTGGACCATTAGACATCTGTTATCGAGCTGGGGTGGCTGCACGGAAAGAGGTGGACTTGGGTATGCTTGCGAACAACGGTACTTCTTTGAGACCGGCAGATGTTCTTGTGCTCAATTGGGACAATGGTCGGGACGTTTGCTTCGATGTTACGATTGTGTCGCCCTTTCTTTGGGAGTAATGGTCGTACTTTGGAAGGGGCGGCTATCAAGGATCTTTGTCGATCGCAAAAATACCAAGTATTTAGAAAAATGCACTGCACAAGGATATGGATTTGGTGCTTTGGCTTTCACTACTCTAGGTGAATTTGGGGACGGAACAACAGAGACTTCGTTCGAAAAAGCTCACAACTATATTGCTAGTCATGATGTTAACGTGCGTGTAGGTGATTTCCTTTTTCATAGGTTAAGTGTGGTAGTTCAAAAAGGAGTTGGAGCCCAGCTTGTTGCTAGGCTTCCGACTAGTTTCTTGTCTAAATTTGGAAATTAAATGAAAGTAAAACTTTACAAAAAAAAAAAAAAAAAATTGTATCTAAATTTAAAGGTAGCTTTTGTCATTTATAAATAAAATTAAATAAGGATAAAAAAGATAAATCGAACATTAAATTTAGGTGGGACCAAAGCTTATGTCATTGTAGCTTTTAAAAGCTCTTCCACCCCAACTTTTGAAAATTGAGGAATTTTTGAAGTGTTTTTGATAAAAAGCGCTTTAATTTATTTTACCAAACACTAATTTCAAAAATTATGGGGGATTTTGTGTTTCCCCCTCAAAATAAATAGTTATTTTGCATTGCCCCCTTTTTAAATCGTTAATTGGTAAAACCCCCTCTATGTTAGAAAAAAGAAAAAAGCATTACCAAACTCAGTCTTAATTACTTTAACTAATGGCCAATATAATCTCGATTTGAATTTGGTTAATAAAACTAATTACGATTAATGATTAAATTAGCTTAATAATGAACGCGCGATTGGGGGATATAGATTACTATCCCACTACCCTATGAAACATGCTAAGGTTTTTTTTTCTCATAGACGAAGTTACTAACCTACCCTTTATTATAATTAAAAACATTTGGAAATTACTATGTTACCCCTTAAACTAAATAAAAACTTAAATTTAAAACTAAATTCATAACCTCTATCCATGAAGTATGAACTTTCCTTTTCATTGAACAAACCCCCCACGGTCCCCCTCACATTCCATGAACTCTCCTTTTCAACATTTTCTTCAAAATCAACACTAACCCATCTCAAATTTATAATTCTACTAACAAAGCCATCTCTCGTACTCCCAAATTTCTCAAAAAAGACATCACAGTAATCAATTCACCCCCCCCCCCCTAATCTCAAAAAAAATAGACAATTCAAAAACAAGAATCAAATTTCTCTTCACAAATGAACAACATTCCACTCAAATCTCCATCTCACTACACCAAAATCAGGATTTTCTCACAGTGTAACCTGTCACAGTTTATTTTTCAGTCACTTATACACATGTGATAAGTCCTGCAACAATTATAAATGTTGCTAAATTTTGTAATTGTGATAATAAATCTGAATATTTAACTTTTTTACTAGTCACAATTATATTTGTTGACAATTATCCAAACAATCACAATTATAATCTAAAATGATGTTTCCACCCAACAATTCCACCACATCTAAAACAACCCCGAATTAATCACTCTTAGAATTTTGGTTGTCACTACTTTCGCAACAATTATACAAAATAACAATTTTATTTAATTTCTAAATATCAAAATTTATTTTTAATTTTTAATTTTCTTAATATTAGAAAAAAGGATCAAGACCAAGTCAACAAGTCATGACTTTGTAGGACATTTGACTTGGACAAATACCAACCTTTTCTCTCGATTTTCTCGACAAAACCACAGCAAAAATATCTGCTTCTTCCAAGACCGAAAATGACCAAACTACCCTTATCGGAATAAGTGCAATAAAAATTTCGAATACTGTGAAAATGACCATATTACCCTTATTGGAAATAACTGCAATAAATATTATGGAACCTGTGAAAATGACCAGAATACCCTTATTGAAAATCAGTAAAGTAAATATTACGGACTGTGAAAATGACCATATTATCCTTATTGAAAAAAAGTGCAATAAATATTATGGAGACTGTGAAAACCCTTATCAAAAATAAGTAAGTAAATACTTTGAAAATGACCATATTACCCTTATTGAAAAAAAGTGCAATAAATATTATAGAATGTGAAAATGACCATACTACCCTTATCGGAAATAAGTAAAATAATTCTTACTGACTGTGAAAATGACCATATTACCATTATTAGAAAAAAGTGCAATAAATATTATAGAGATTGTGAAAATGACCATACTACCCTTATCGGAAATAATTAAGTAAATGTTACAAACTGTAAAAATGACCATATTGCCCTTATTGGAAAAAAGTGCAATAAATATTATGGAGACTACGAAAATGACCATACTACCTTTATCGAAAATAAGTAAAGTAAATACTTTGAAAATGACCATACTACCCTTATTGGAAAAAAGTGCAATAAATATTATGGAGACTGTGAAAATGACCATACTACCCTTCTCGGAAATAAGTAAAGTAAATTTTACAGACTGTGAAAATGACCATATTACCCTTATTGGAAAAAAGTGCAATAAATGTTATGGAGACTGTGAAAATGACCATACTACCCTTATCGGAAATAAATAAAGTAATTCTTACAGATTGTGAAAATGATTATATTACCTTTATTGGAAAAAAAAGTGCAATAAATATTTTGGAGACTGTGAAAATGATCATACTACCCTTACCGGAAATAAGTAAAGTAATTCTTATAGACTGTGAAAATGACCATATTACCCTTATTGGAAAAAGTGCAATAAATATTATGGAGACTATGAAAATGACCATACTACCCTTATCGGAAATAAGTAAAGTAATTCTTACAGACTGTGAAAATGACCATGTTACCCTTATTGGAAAAAAGTGCAATAAGTATTATGGAGACTGTGAAAATGACCATACTACCCTTATCAGAAATAAGTAAAGTAAATGTTATAGATTGTGAAAATGACCATATTACCCTTATTGGAAAAAAGTGCAGTAAATATTATTGAGATTGTGTAAATGACCATACTACCCTTATCGGAAATAATTAAAGTAATTCTTACAGACTGTGAAAATGACCATATTACCCTTATTGGAAAAAAGTGCAATAAATATTTTGGTGTGGCTGAAGGAAGGCATACGGCTTCTCAAGTTATTGCAAAGATCGCTTCCATTGATATTCCTTGCAAGGAGTGGTTAAATCTCATCGCTTCATTGTTGTCTAATATGACACAACAAGAATCACTTTCCACATTGAAGTAGGCCACATTGGAAACTCTTGGATATGGTTGTCTAACTTTGAGAACAAGATGGAGCGGGATTACATAATGAAGGTTGTCTGTGAGACTGGCATGGTCAGCCAAGAAGATATCAGACAAGCTGCATTTGAATGCCTTGTTTCCATTTCATCTACTTACTATGAAGTGCTGGAAGAGTATATGCAGACTCTGTTTGAACTTACTTCAAAGGCAGTGAAGGAGGATGCAGAACATGTTTCCCTGCAAGCTATCGAGTTTTGGAGTTCCATCTGTCAGGGTAGCTGTTAAGGTCTTTCTCCATCTCTATAACAAAAAGGGTAAAATTAATTCACTCAATCTCTCCTAGTTTATTCTTTCATCATGAATATCATGTTAATTTGATGAAAAGTTAGTTGAAACAAAGAGTTATGACTCTACAAATAATATATAAGATGCAAATCTGATTCTTATCATTTACGTATCTTGCCAACTGACTTCTGTAGGTAACAAGATGATGGACTGGATGAATTAAGTGAAAATGTGCAAATAATTGGAGATGTGGGGCTCGCTTTACACAAAGATGTTTGTTCGCTCCTTATTGGAAGGTCTGTTGGAGAACTTGGAGATTTAGTTTCAATTTATAGTTCAATATTTGTATAAGTTACTAGAGTTATAGTCTGGTCTGTAAGTAAAAGTGGACCGCATTAGTTTATGTATAATATGGTTAGAAATAGTTTCTCGTATGGTATGGTATGCAATCAACAGTTTAAAAGATGATATACATAATCTTAAATGGGTAAGGGAGTATTCTGATCTACTTTTGAGTGTTGCAGGTTCTTATTATGTGTATTTCCTTGGTTGTTCATAGAGGGTTAAGTCATGGATGATGCAGTTGTTAGCTGTGGCATGTTTGTCAATAACAACAAAAATAGAGGAGACAAAATTGATAATGTCTTTGGATTTACAGATAAGGCATAGTATGCATTCAGTCAATCTGCTCCATGTTCTTGTCTAGATAATAAAATTCTATCTGAACTAGTAACAACAGGTTGACCTATCTTGGTATCATTTTCTCGATGGAGTAGGAAACACTAAATTTCAACTCTAACAATCTTAGTATTCAATAACGTTTCAGGCAGAGGAAGTACGCAGGATTGCTATTGGATTATTTTTTCAATTCTATTGCTTGTAAGGTTTTCTCAGGTTCACATTTCACATTGTTTCTGCAGGTAGACATGACTGCATTGATGCACGTGACTGATGAGGATCTCAAAGCTCTCGGGATACCCATGGTATGATACTCAACACCTCTGTTATATATGTTGAGTGCATTTTCTCTCGTACATAAACACATTTGAGATATTTGCATGATTCATATAACTTTATAACTACATGTAATATTGACATTGTTTGTAGTATGTACTTGGCATGAAAGAGTGTTGTTAATTTTAAGTTGGATAGATGAGATGCTTAACCTGTCCAGGGTGGTGTTGTTTGGTGATCCTTATACATTTCTATGACACTTATATTACTTAGGCCTAAAGAGATTCTTCCAGAAGATCTTTTCACACCCTTACTTGTCCTACAACTGTGATAAAATATGTGCTTCATACACCTTTTTTTATAAGTTTGTGTTTAAGCATTATCGAGACCTTTATTAGAGGGGATCAAAACCACAATAACCTGATTCCAGATAACCTCAACTATTTGCAGCACTTAACTCAAAGCTAAGAATGAGCCAAACCTTTATGTTTCACTAGTGGAAAACAGCCGAGTTAAGATAGTCACATAGTGTCGTTCTAACAAGTTAAACGACACTTTCAGATTGCAGCTGAAAGTGCCGTAGATTTAGTGTCTTTTTCTGAAACGACACTTTCGGATTGCCCCTAAATTAGTTACGATACTTTCAGACTGCCACTAAGCACGACACCTAGATTACGTCGTAGATTTGATTTATTTTAATATTAAAAAAATAAGTCAAATTTAGCTGGCTGACTCAGGTTATTCTGACTAGGCTGAAAGAATTCTGATTCAAATTCGAATTATACAAAAATGAAACTCAAATTACACTGAAATTCAAATGACAATTCAAATTCAAATGACAATTCAAATTCAAATGAAATAACTAAAATTCTCAAATTCAAATGAAAATTAATATTAAAATACTAAAATTCAAATTCCATATCAAATGACAGTTGCATTACATTGAACTGTACTCATAAATTTACTCCAAAATCATTAAAGAAAAAAGGATTCAAATCCCAATTATTAAGGTTTCTTAAAGAGAAGTGATACAAGTCCTAAAAATTTCAACAACAGTTTCAGTAACATTTTACCAAGAACTTCTCCTTCTATGCCTTCAATATCAGGTGGAAGGTTTTGCCATTAGTTTATGTCAAGAATTGTAAGATGTAGATTTGCCTTCGTGCCCATACAGTTCCAATATTCATAGGTATGCTACATAAGGATTTCCTTCTACAAGCAAGAAAACACAAGGAAAGTTCAATATATAATGGATATAAGACATTAAAGATCAGAAAATATACTAGTCTAGTATAGAAATACAGAGATATCTTGACCAATACAACAATCCAACCAGTTGACATCACTCGTTAGCTTTCTTTAGAATAGAGAGACTGTGAATGACAAACATGATTATACATCTGCCCCTATATGAGAACAACAATGCTACATTCACCGGGGATCAAATCCCGTGAATGTCACCGCCCCTCACAAAAATATGGGGGACCCAATAGCCCACCCCCCTACCAGCTCCCCCGGGTCCCAGGGGCTGTGAGACGCGGTGATTTTCACAGTCCCCAGCCCCGGTAGCTGTAGCATCGCTCATATGAGAATGATACAAGATAAAATTACCAGATATAGAGCATCTCTCAACTGTACCAACAAAAGTTGCAACACCATTCAACATGTGTCTTACGAAAAGATAGTCAATAAACACTTCAGAGTTTGAAAAAGACTAACCTTTTGCACGGCACAATCATTGATTAGTGGACCATTTACAGATAAAACAATAATTATACAACATTAATCATTCCAATCTACAACACCATTCTAGACAGTGAACAAAGCAGGAAGAAACCAACCAGTAAAATATTGGTCCTTGTGAACCGCATATTACTTTTAAAAATATAGACGAGAATAAAATGAACATTATTAGAATTTATATTTTATTTGCACTTAAAACTACCATGGCAACAGACAAGTTGATATTCTTAACCATTTGTGAACAAATGAGTTACTAAAAGAACAATTATAAGATCAACATCTACCAGAATGATTTCCAAGGCCTAGAAATCGTCAGACCATAGATACATGCATTTGGCCTGACTTCAACTATTACAATATTTGAGAAAGATGGTTTGCAGGATTACTCTAGAATTGAGCTTATAACTAGTAATAGATGTGATTTAAGACATATGTAGAAACCTTGTGTTACCTAAAGTGATGTAATATCAGTATGGAATGTTTTGATCCTATCTGATTTTGCATTTTCGCTTCATTGAGTATGAGTTTTGAGACTCTTGACTTTCCATTAACAAAAACCCTGGGATTTCTACACGACTGTCCACTTTCTTTTTAAATTCATCCTTGTTGTCTCTCAATTTTTTCTACAAATCACCTGAATTATAATCACATTACTAACTCAAATATTAACAATCTTTGAATAAAGCAACAGTGTAACAAGACACTTACAACATCTTCACTATATGTCAGGGATTCATCATTTGGACTCGAAAGCATGAAAACAATACTCAGAACAATGCTCTCATCCTGTAGATTAGATGTGTAAAAACAAATTTAAGGAAGAATATGCTAAAGGAGTACAATTTTGAGCTTAAACACAATGATGGGCTAAAAAAGTCAGGCATGGATTGCTAACCTTAGGATCAAGCTGGCAGGCCCATCTTTTGCAACAGCGCGCTCGACCTTTTCATTAACATACATACAACAAACATAAACAGTTACAAGGAGTTAAAATGAAAATTAAAAAACAGAGGCATAAATGGCAATGCGATGGAAACACACATCCCAGATATATGATACATCCATCATTAATGATCATTTTTACCTTACTATAAGCCAACTCCATGGAAATTTTATTATTGAAGCAAAGGTAAAAAAGAAATAGGAATTAAAGGGGGGGCAAGAACCCAAGTAACCTGACCTCTAGAGAGAAAGCAAGAAAGAACCTTAATTTTCATGAAACAGGAAAAACAATGTATCAAGTGGGGCCATGCAGATGCTATATATAATACATGTGAACACATGTTATTTACGGTGGGTATGCATAGTGAGGTAACACATTAGAGTTTAGAGTGACACACAAAGTACATCACTGCAGCCATGATTCTTTGAATGACCATTAGTAGTCACTCGTGCCATGTGCTCTATGGAGAGAATCTTGTGCTGGATGGAAATCAAGGAAATAACTGAAGGACTTAGTGAGCTGGTGGGTTACACTCTGCTGTTAAAATTAATCATTTGGTTCATTTAGTACTCAAAAACCTGCAAAAATGTTTGTGACTTTAGTTAACCGTTCTGAAGATTCACCACAACAACAAGGACACAGGGAATTGAGATCACAGATAAAAGGTGGAGTCAATCTTATATTTCCACATGTTGGCATGTGTCCTCATACTTACACATGTCTAACTAAAAAGACCCAACGGTATCAAGTGACTCAAGTCAATATATTAGGCTATTTGTTATCAACATATAATGTGTACTAAGCCTTTAATTCCTAAGGACGAACAAAAATAAATATAGCAGGAGCCAATGAAGTACTATAGCTTACTGAAACAAAATGGAATGAGCCGAAGTAAAGGTTCTTAGAACCAGGTGGCAGGTGGTGGTAATTTTTACACAAACTTCAAGCACAGCAGTAACCGGTAAGAATTTATTAGTCATTACTTTAGAAATATTGAAACAAGGCAATATCTTGAAATATGAAACCATGTATATACCAATACATTCTCAAGCGTTCAATGGTAGTAAGCTGTGAGCCTTAAAAGTGTGGGATGATGAAATGTAGGTAATAGAAACATATATAAAGCTGCAAATAAGTTGGTTATTCTCTTGGCTTAGCAACTTTCTTAAGGACTAAAGTTAACATACATTTTTGTTAGTTTAGTTTTAC
The DNA here is from genome assembly GCA_023529315.1 of Papaver bracteatum. Taxonomy (NCBI): domain Eukaryota; kingdom Viridiplantae; phylum Streptophyta; class Magnoliopsida; order Ranunculales; family Papaveraceae; genus Papaver; species Papaver bracteatum. The sequence goes on along the minus strand of JAJJWX010002943.1, from coordinate 371,209 downwards.
TTAGGCACTCGAATATTCAAAATATAAACGACAACAATAACACAAAAAGGGGAAGGTAACAACAGCAATGGTACCTGAAGTAATTCATTTAACCCCATCAGCTTCGGTTGTCCGTCTATGATACTGTAAAAAATCAATGAACAGAAAGAAAAAAATGCCAAAGAAATTCGAAAGTCAGAATCAAATACTTTGTTACATCAATATCTACAAACATACAAAGACGAAGCATTCACCTCAACCTATCAATTGAGTATAGGTCTTAAGCACAATGATCCACAACAGTAAGACGAAGGATATCACCATTGAACTATGGATTACAAAAAAATGTATCAAAAATGGAAGATATGAATCAGAACCATCAATACGGTGACCCATTACTCAACCTTTAATAAACATAATCAACTGATCAAAACCTCTTTAAAATGAAAAACTAAAATCAAATTTAAGGCACCTGGCAATTAGTTCATTGAAACATTTTATCGAACAACTATAGAGCATCAAAGAAGTAATGGAGGAAATCTAAGGAATAAGAAGAACCAAGTCAAATAAACAAAACACCTAGACCTTAAAACGTGATAATAACCAAAACCCACAAGTAATATTCAAATAAAATCAAATTCAACAAACACCCTCTGTAAAGTACAAAAATTGAAACTTTAGTGTCTCTTACCAAGTAAATTTAGATGAAGATGACTCATCCAGTAGTTGATTGAAGTAGAAAACGAAACCCTATGGTTGATAGGAAAACAAAAACTCATTAGAATTCACTACTAAATAAAACCCATATTACAAATCACAGTTAAAATCCTAGAAAAATTAGCTTTTACCTGTTTAAGAAGCACCTTCTATTATCAGCACAAATCTGTAAACAAAACCCAGAACCCCAAAAATTAATCAAAGTATAGACTATTTAATTAAAATTTCTCAAAAAAATAAAACACAATAAAATCCTAAATCTCATTAAGCAGTATAAATCAATGAGAAAAAGTGATTATACCTTATTTTCTCTGAGAAATTTACGGGTCTAGATAATACCCACTACAAGAAAGTGAGTATTTTGCCACACAACTTTGCCACATACCGATCAACAATACGGCAATAGGTGGGTTTTAGCCTCACTAGATAATAAGTGAGGCATAAAGGGTGACATCTTGCCACAACTAAGGTTTGGCGAGGCAAAAGGTCACTTTTTTGCTGCATGTACTTTCGTGGTGCGGCAATATATCATTTGTTTCCACATCACTATGGCAACAGTTAAAAATAAGAATATTAGCTATTAAATTTTTATTCTTATAAAAAAAGGATTCCTATAAATTAATGGGAAAATTATCGTTTGGTCCTTTTTTGGGTGGGCCCATGTCTATTTAGTCCTTTGGTCAAACGCCTTTACTGTTTGGTCCATAATTATTTAAAAATACTTAAATGGACAAAAATACCCTTTCGCGTTTTTTTTTTTTTTTTTTTTGTAGCAGTTCATTCTTCAAAATGAACTCCTGTTAATTTATACATATTTTTTCAGAAATCACCTAAAAAAAGAGAGTTCATTCCAGAAAATGAACTCCATATAAAACCTAAAAAAAACAGAGTTCATTCCAGAAAATGAACTCCATATAAAACCTAAAAAAACAGAGTTCATTCCAGTAAATGAACTCCATATAAAAACTAAAAAAAACAGAGTTCATTCCAGAAAATGAACTCCATATAAAAACTAAAAAAAACAGAGTTCATTCCAGAAAATGAACTCCATAAAAAACCTAAAAAAAAACAGAGCTCATTCCAGAAAATGAACTCCATAAAAAACCTAAAAAAAACAGAGTTCATTCCGGAAAATGAACTCCATATAAAACCTAAGAAAAACAGAGTTCATTCCGGAAAATGAACTTCATATAAAACCTAAAAAAAACTCTTCAAAAAAATGAACTCCATACAAAACCAAGAAAAAACAGAGTTCATTCCTAGAAATGAACTCCATACAAAAACCAAGAAAAAACAACGTCTTCATCACAAATCTTCGTTGTCTTCATCATCTTCATCATCTTCATCATCTCCACCATCTTCAACAGCAGCAGCAGCAGCAGAGAATATCAAGAAAATCAAGAAAAAAATACAACCTCGTTCACCATCGTCTCCACCATCAACTTCGTTGTTTTCTTCTTCTTCTTTATCGTCGTTATCATTTTCAGGGACTGTATTCAACCTCGTTCATCATCAAACAAACAACATCGTCTTCATCATTAACAACAAAATCAAAAACAGCATCAGCAGAAAATCGCCGCCAATCGTTTTCTTCTTCTTCTTCTTCTTCATCACCGTCTTCAATGGTAACATAAAAAACGACAGAACAAAATAATGGACATAGAATCCAATAACAAATTAATTTAAAGTTCATGGATTAAACCGTGATTAACATCATCAGAATTGTTTAATGGAGTAACAGCTGCGAATTTAGACCAAGGAGATTTATGAAACGGAGTAGTATACGGTTGATTCCACTAAGATACAACAGCTGATTGGTTCCACGGAGATGCAGCAGCTGATTGATTCCAAGGAGATGCAGCAGCTGATTGGTTCCACGGAGAAGCTTGATTCCAGGAAGTGCTTTCAACAATTAATTGATTTTTCGTCGTCGTAATATCCTCCTCGTGTACTCGTTGTAGAAGCACTACTGTTGCGAACAGAGAATTTGCTCATCGTCTTCGTTGTTATTACAGCATCACGAAGATGAATATGGAGATGATGAATTCACACAATCTTCTCGCCATTGTTAGATTTTCATCTCTGCAAAATAAAAAATCTGAGAGGAAAAGAAAAACTAGATCTAGAAAAGAAGAGAGAAAGTAAATCTGAAAATGATTTATTCTCTCCTACTTTTTGACTATATATATGGTCCTTATCCAAAAGGGTATTTCTGCCACTACAGGGTGACATTTACATCATCCATGACATCAGCATAGGACCAAATGATAATTTTTAGGACCAAATGATAATTTATATTACCAAATAGGACCAAACAGACAATTGACTGGGTCAATTGGACTAGACTCTCTCTAATATATTATTTTTAGGACCAAATGGTATTTCCTACTAAATTAATTCCAAAAAGAAAAAAGAAATATCGTGAAAAATCAAAACACCCTTCACTAATTTTCGCATCTAAAATAACTACATTAAAACTGCCATGTGTATTTCACATAAAGGATAATAGAGGTTTCTCTCGTTGTTCCCTCCTTTCGTGATTATCGAATCTGAAGGTTTCATTATCTTTTTCTCTCAACATCAGATCTCTGGTTCAATACAAAACAAGGATTCTTTTTTCATCATTCTCATCGCAACTAGACAACTTGTTTCGTTTACCGATTTCAAAGTCCCAAGAACAACGGAGAACTATTTTCTTCTACCGATTTTAACACTTTTGTTTTTCTCTTCATCATTCTCGTTACAGTCTCGAGTATCAACTTCATCAGGTATATTAAATTGAATTTTTTTTTTCTTTGTCTCCTCTTAGGATTTCAATTTCTGAATTTTGGGGTGTTGGAATTAAGGGTTAGCGCACAGTTTGGGGATTTTGGTTAAGGGTTTTCCAAGTAGTCTTTTTTTTTAGTGATTTGATGTCAGTTTAGTCTTTTGTAGGTTTTATTCATCTGTTTATTGATGTGTTTTGTACTGGATTTTAAAGGTATAAGAAAATAATACCTAGAGAAGACAAGATTTGGGTTGTGCAAAATCCTACAAAATTTAATTCTTAGTTTCCATTCTTATGTTTTTCACTTTTCGGAGATCTGGTGAACTATTCATCAATTTTTGAACCGAAGGAAAGATCAGCATGAAGGGTAGGTTGGATATGTGTTGTTTCCGTTGATTTTTATGTGATAAATGGGTCATATTCACGAATTGTTTGAATTCTAGTAGAATTTGGATTTGCTGGGTACCTTGTCAGATCCAAAATTGCATGTCAAGGAAGCTATAAAGGGCACGAACACGGCACAACAAGTGTTTGATAAAAGTCCTAAGATAAAAGCTCTTCTTGCTTTTTCACTCATTTCAATAATGGTAGGGGTTTCGATACTATAATTAAAAACCCATTTGAGAAATCCAATTGTAGTGGTTATTGTGAAGTTTGAATAGCTAGTGGTGATGGTAGGGCTATGTGTCTAACTAGCTCTGATTTGGCGTCAAATAATTCATACTACTGGAAAATGCTTGCTTAGCCATTAAGTTCTTTACCGTTGTCACTTTGTAATGAATGATAAACTGAATGTTAGTGGAGCAGTTTCTAAGTTTTCTTATTTGTTTTCCTTCAGGGGAAGTCCGTCACAGAATACTGTGGAGGACTACTAGAGGATACAAGTGTATTTGGTTTCCAGGTTTGCCAATATATCTATTTTCTCTTCTTAAATTGACTCGTATATAAATATAAATATATATATATATATGACTGTCTATAAATTTCTACCCATGCCATCCAATATCAGAGAATAATAAGATGTCTTCATTGCTTAGATGTAAGTCATTGTTCTTTGATAGATCCCTCTCTTGATATTTGCCTGCACAACGACTCAAACAACAGGAACAAAGTCATCTGTGGTCTAATGATGCAGGTCAGTGCAACTATTAACACCTTCAAGGAAACTTTCAGGACCTTTAGGTCAACTTTATAAAACTAGGAAGCAGATTTACAGACGTTAACAAAGTCATTTTTGGTCTAATGTGAGGTAGCTACAAGTAAATTGGTCATAATTGTCGTTTCCATTGTAATCGTCATACTCTGTTAATGGAGTCTGCCTGTTAATATGATTATCTTAATTACCGTTCAAGCTTTCAATAAATTTGACGAACTGTTTATTGATCTATTTTTCTTGGTGGTGTTTTCCTTTTTTTTTTTATCTATTTAGCAGGATTTTGTAGCCTGGGAATGGATTTCTGGTACGGATTTAGCACAGAATAGGTTTAATTTGAAGCAAGTGTATCATATAAGTTTGAGATTGTGTAAATTTATTTTATGGTCTTATTTCTTATGTAAAAGTTGGAATCACTATACTTTGTAACAAACTTATATTTATGAAAATTTTGAATTCCTTGTTCTGAAAAGTTTGTCTATGAAATGCTTGATTTAGATTTTACATTAGTGTCTATGAATCATATACCATAACAATGGTCTATAAAACTATGGTAGAAGGCTTTTGCTGTAAAAATGTTGTTGCAGTACAGATCTTCTTGCCACACTTATGTTGTTGCGAAAGAAGACTACAGCAGCGACCAAGTGGTGTGGCAAAAGATTTTATATAAAAAATAAATAAAATAAAATACTCTTTTGCTACACATTATTGCCTCAGCTGTTAATGTGGCTAAAAACCCACCTTTTGCTACAATATACATAAGGTGTGGCAATAATTTCTTGTCACACAGGTTGTTTCCACAGGGTGCGGCAAAAGATTTTGATGTGGAAAAAGGTTTTTGCCGCATGAAATAGGGGTTCTTGCCACACATTGGACATGTTACAATACACTAATTTTCTTGTAGTGACCAAAGAAGAACAAGTTTTATCCAATATATGAATTAGACGGATTAGAGATCTGTTAATTTTTTTGATTCATGAAGATCTTTTGGCTTATGTCAGATAGCATATGGATTTGAGAGATGAAGAAGAAAATGATTTTCATTGATAAAAATCTGTTCGTGATATAGCAGATAGATTGGAGAGATGAAGAAAGAAAATGGTTTTTCTTTGGAGTGAAATTTCCGATGTGAAGAGTTTGGAGAGAAGAGTAACAAGAGGCAGAAATAGATAAGCCTTTCTAGGTGAGAGAAGAGGGGAATGGGATCCGTAAGATCAATTAGATTTCTCAATCCCAAAAAAATCCAAGAAAAATCTACCACAAAAACAATACTATAAGTATTGTCGTTGTCTAAGTCAACAGAAGTTTGTACACAACGGCGGTTTGACTTTAGTCAACCACAATACTAAAGTGTTGTTATCTAAGTCAACTTAAGTCCAACTACAACGACAACTTGACTTTAATCAACGACACGTTTGATTTGTAGTGTTTTTGGGACATTAGGTATTTGTGTTGTTACATTACGTCTTAAATAGCCTCTTTTCCATTAGTGTTTATTAGTGCATCAGAAGTAATTCATACCTTTATGTTTTCCCTTAGGTTTTATCTGTCAGTGATACATATCTCTTTATTGTTTACATATGATTGTAGGTATATGGAGCTCTGTGAATGTCTGTTAAAGTTTTCTTGATGTTGAACTCCAAGATACTAATAGATGGTGGTGCCGATTCTCTTGTTGCAACATAACATTGTTCACAAGTATTGTTTCTTTTTCGGCTTAATCTGCATTAGTTTGAGTTCGATGCATCTTTATCTGCATGGTAATTGAAAGAATCTCTTTTGTTTATGTGAAAGTGGGTCCAAAATCTGTTTTGCAAGGTCCAATACAAAATGCCACTACTAGCGATATGTAAGATCGCTTGCTGTCTTTGTGGTTTTCTGGTTTCTCCACTTTTCCAATTTTTCCTATTGTTTATTTATGCTAGGACCCCAAGGCTTTATTGTGAGCTTGAAGAATGCGAATGCCCTAGGGAAATGCTACATCCGTCTGAAGATTGCAATGTTAACTTCTCATTGTCTTAAATCAAATCCACGAAGAGCAAGCAATAGAAAAGGAGCCCGAGATGAAGATTCAAGGTGCCTGGCTTAAGCTTGTTCATTATTCACCCTTCTTCTATTGTCCGTTTTCGAGTTAAGCAATATATTTCTTTACTTAGAAAAAATATTCTCTAAGATCAACGTAATGTATGTTGGAAAGTGCTGGTTGTGCGTCCATATGAAGGGTTCTCGTGGGATATGCATTTCCTTATCAGTTATTTTCTTTTCTTCCAAGTAACTAGTCTATTCGATCAGGAACATCACCTTCTAGTTAACTAGTCTATTTGAACTGTATTACAGAAACACAGATGATGTGGACAAGACGATGGATGAGATTAATGAGCAGACTAATAAAAGTTGTCAAACCCCATTGGAGCAGCTGCTGACTTTGATGAGGTAACCTCTTGCATTTTATTTATATTTGTTAAGATTAAAATTAACCTCGACTTGAGAGTAATAGTTAGTTATCTTTGTTGGTTGTAGGATGAATTATAATCTTAACTCGAGGAGTTGGAAAGATCTAAGTTGGAGGAACAACTTTTACAACCTGCAACCCAAAGTCAGGTTCAAATCAAGGTAGAATTTTCATTAGTTTAATGTAGTTTAGCATTTCTTTAGAGCACTGTGTGTTTTTTTGTCTTATTTGGGATATTGTTGTCGAATCTCAAATAACAGTTTATGGTGATTGCTTGTGCATACTCAAGAGAATTTCCCTACTACTAGCTTCTTTAGGTGTTAAATTGGGAAGCCTTCGTCGTGAGAAGAATCATCTCCTAATTGTCTGCCGGTAATGGTCCTTACTTAAATTTTTTCTTATATACCAATTTCAACTGTCTTAAGTTATATATATATATATATATATATATATTGTTTTAGCTATTACTGGTATTATCTTTTGAACACAATTATTAGTTTCTGATACATTTTTTTTTCTTGTTCTTGTAGAGGCCTTCACTTTCAATTTAACTGTCACAAGAGGGATTATACCCCTGAAATCATATCCAAGCAAGAGGTTTTACCATTAAATGGCAGCCATTAGGTCCCTTTGCAGCGGCAAGTTTTGAGTAAGTTTCTGCTTATAGTGATTTAGAGAATGAACTGAACTTGGGAAGTTAGTAGGTTTCTATGACTTTCCTCAGAATTTGATACTTAACAATAACAGATTTTGCAGAGAGATTAGGTTCATATTTTTTTTTTTGTACTTGATAGAATTTCTATTCCTTTTGAATTTGTATTCTTTTTTGGTACTTGATTGAATGTTGATATGAATTGATTGATTGAAGAATGTGTTGAATGTGGATTGTGGATAGAATGAAGAAAATGCTATTGTATTTCAGGCCTGAAAATGCTATTGTATTTCAGGCCTGTAAACTGAGAGTGCAGGTGCTATTGTATGTCAGGCCTGTAAACTGAGAGTGCAGGTCCATCATCGCGACCTGTATTACAGGCCTATAAACTGGAAACCCGGGTCCATGAAAATGATCTGGGCTACCCTTTTTTTTTTATTGTAACTGAAAGAATTGTCATGGTGATAACTGTGAGAAGAATTGTGAAGTAAAAACAACACGCGTCATCATCTTATTGTTGTTACAAATGAGAGTAACAGTTTAATCGTTACAAAAACCGTCACAAGAAGATGACAGGTGTCCTCTGAGTATTGTTATAAAAAATGGCAACGTTAATATAGGTTACTTTTTTCGTGACAAAAAAAGACACGTTTTGTCGAAACAACCGTTGCAAGGATTCAGCAACAGTTATAGCCGTTGTTGTATGTGTGGCTCTTTCAGACACGTGTCAGATTCTGAATTATTGCAAATAGGTAGTAACAGCTAAAACCGTTAAGATAAATGTGACAAATATGACACGTGTCGCAATCATAAAATTAGGTCAATTGTGACTATTAATTATTGTAACGCTTTTTAAATGTGACTGTAATTTGCGAATGTCACAGATATAAACGTTACCAAATGCCATCACAATTATTAATAACGGCCTATTTGTTACAGGCTATACCCATTACAAATTTAATAAGTAACAGGAATAGCCTGTGACAAAATTCCTGATTTGGTGTAGTGTCTCCATCTCCATCCTTATCCCAAGTATATCCTCCCTGACACATGAAGAAGATGTGAGCATAGAGAAAGGGGTTTTTGATCTCCTCCTTTGGTTAAGATAGATCATATTCCAAATCAATGAAATGAAATTTGGTTGGGTGGGGGTGGGGGTTGGATCCTAGTTAGTAATTCGGCGAATCATTCGCGAATTTTATCGTTTCAGTCGGGGCCGAATGATTCGACCGTCCAACTGAATTCTCGACCATACTACGCGCACTATATACCCATTACAAATTTAATAAGTAACAGGAATAGCCTGTGACAAAATTCCTGATTTGGTGTAGTGTCTCCATCTCCATCCTTATCCCAAGTATATCCTCCCTACACATGAAGAAGATGTGAGCATAGAGAAAGGGGTTTTTGATCTCCTCCTTTGGTTAAGATAGATCATATTCCAAATCAGTGAAATGAAATTTGGTTGGGTGGGGGTGGGGGTTGGATCCTAGTTAATAATTCGGCGAATCATTCGCGAATTTTATCGTTTCAGTCGGGGCCGAATGATTCGACCGTCCAACTGAATTCTCGACCATACTACGCGCACTATATGGAGTATCTGGATAATTCGCGAATTATCCGGAATCGCGAACTGAACGGCCACTTAATACGGCGCCCTTTATCTTCATACCTACTAGCAAAGTCGGCCCAGTAAGCCCATTAAGTCTTTAATTAAGTGTAAATGTAAAAAATGAATGCAAACACCTTCGAACATGTGACCTGCTTCCTAAGACAACCACGAATCCACTGATCTGGTCGTACTTTGATGACTAAGTTGAACTATACGATATATATATATACCATTTACACGTAAATTGTAATATCTCCTCCCCTGGTTTAGTTAAAATAACGTTTTTTATTACTTTCTATGTGCCGAATTTTCAGTTCCGAACTCATATTAGTACATCGAATTATACATGTACGTATGCCGTTCCGAACTACTACCGTATTACGAACCGTTGACCGACTTGTTGACCGAATTTAAATTATCACAATCCGTATAATACCCATACATTTGCCGTTCCGAACGTCTCCCGTACCCCGAATTGCTATCTAGGGGTTGGATTTTAGAATGGCTCTTACAGATTTTAGAGGGGAGCTTCTCTTCTCCGAGTTCTCTCGTTAAGACCTGAGAGGATATGGAAATGAAGATTCTGTCAGGAGATTCTTCTTAAAGGATATATCCGGACACGGGCCTAAGGCCAATATCTGTGCCTGTCTGGATTAAGATTTTTTTGCAAGTTTTTGTTGGAAAATGGGTTCCAATAGGGGATGAAATAGACACAAAAGAAATTGTTGTACTCGTGACTTTCAAGGCTCGAATAGATTTCTTTTAGACGATTATTTCTACCCTCCCAATATCAATTGGCGATTGCAACAGGTATGCGAAATAATGCCTTCATGATACAATGAAAGCCCTACAACAGAGAAATTGGATTCAAGGTTTGCACCCCTTGACCCAACCAAGAACACACGAGAGAGGTTTCTGATGATGCTTTAGAAAGAGAAAAAACAATTTGAATTGATTGATGAGAATGGGAGAATGCCTTCACTATTTATAGGGATATTCCCGCCTGTTAGTAATGCCTTTTCATCACCAACAGGCGCTTCCAAAATCCATTAATGGTGGCTTATGGGAGAGATGCGTTTGTTCAAGGTCGAACACAGCCGAGAGGGGCTACGCCTCCATACCCCCCGGATAACGGCAAACAATCTTGAAAATATATAACAGTTTTTGGGCTCGAAGAAAATAACAAAATGTTGTAGGATTATGAAGTAGTAATCCTCGTGACCCGTTTTTAATGGATTATATATTCTCCATTTCATTAGTAATCCCAGTGACCCGTTATTAATGGATAATATATTCTCCATTTAATTAGTATTAATTAACTTGATTATCAAAACTAATTACGATTGAGTTAGTTTAATGATTTGATTTATATTTTGAAAAAAAAAACTAATTTGAAAATCAAATTTTTATTTTTATATTCATTTAGAAGAAGAAGTTAAATTTTTTGAAAATTCTAAAAGAATATGATGAAACATACATTAAAATAGGTAGGAAACCTACTTAACTCCAATTACACCTTTGTTGATTCTAATCCTTTAAAATATGTCAGAATTCTAAGAAAAATAATTGCAGTTACTGCTGGGAAATAAAGGGCGACCCAGCCATAACACATCCTTACGTTTGGGTAAGGAACGCTCCTATTCGTAAATATGACGTTGCGGCTGGAAACTCCTAACCGTTATTGCAAAACTGTTGTTTCCTGCGATTTCATATTACCCATATGTTTTAATAGAACTGTTGGATATGATTCAAAATACCAGCCGCTTCATTTAAACTATCGAGTATGAATTTCTATGGTTGGGAAATTTAAACTTTCCAGCTGTAATTTGCTATTTACGGCTAAGACATAAATTAACGTTGCAGCTGGGACTTTTATCTATTACAGTTGGAAAATACCTAGCCGTAAACCTAACATTTGATTATTTTTTTGTCGAAAACATAATTACATGTACGGCTAGGATAGACAAGCAATTACGGCTAAGAAATCCCATCGGAAAGAGGTGATTTACAGTTGGGAAAACAAGAACGCCTTGCAGTAAATAGTTTCAAAAATCCAATTTTAAATTCTAACTTTATCGAATTAATCTCACATTTTAACTAATCAAAAGCAGAAATAAATGGTGAGTTTTTCGATTGTTATCTTAGAGCAGTTATTTCTGTTTCAACTTCTTTATTCACCAATTCTTCACTTTCAGGTTCAACATCTTTATTTGATGATGATTCAGATGAATTCAGTGCATCTCTGCTTTCTTTTCAATTGTTTCTGTTACTTTTGATCACTTTCTTTGACCCTATTCTCTTTTATAGTTCAACCAATCATTTTAGATGTTTTTTTTATTGTTGCTTTATACGCCATTGTATCGCTTATTGTGATATGAAGTATTCCCATACTTGTTTGAAGAATCTACATTGCATCAACAAATGACCCACCTCTTCACCCACATTGTTGCACAAGCTATATCGAGTTTCTTGGATTTCACAACCTCTTCTCGGTAGATTAATGATTGTAGGGATTACATTGTGCATTACATACTGTTATGACCAACGGCTCTTCCAAGCACAATCAATAGAGAATTGAAATAGAAATGAAAACAAAAGTAAAAGAAGGCACACACACAACACAAGGATTTATAGTGGTTCGATCAAGATGATCTACATCCACTTTGGAAGACGACGATAACGTTGCACTATGATATGAACAAGTTTACAAGAGTATAAACTCCTCTCAAGAACAAGCCTTTAATGGCTTCCTCACACTCTCTCTAGAACACTTTGTGTTTCTCTCTTCTTCTCACTAATGTTGGGATGACATTTACAATGAGACTACAAGGCTATATATAGTATAGCAAATGTCGACATACTCATTTGCTTACTGCTCACCGAACCCACTAGCTCACCCACTAGACAGCTTGTTTTCCAATAGCCCCACTAACCCAAAGCACCACTACTTCTTTAGTTTACTCCAACCGAAAGCTAAAGTCACTAACCCAAAGCACAACTACTTCTTTAGTTTACTCCAGCCGAAAGCTAAAGTCACTAACCCAAAGCACCACTACTTCTTTAGTTTACTCCAGCCGAAAGCTAAAGTACTTCCACAAGCCGAAAGCAGCCGAAAGTGCTCCATAATTATTCAAGGCATTATCAACAAATCTCCACCTTGACTTGAATACCATCATCGCTCATCATCATCGTCTTCACTCAGCCCCACAAGGGCTCTCAACACCTGTTGACACCAACCAAGTCCAAGCAGTGCTTGAACTTGATACTTGGAACTGGTTTCGTCAACATGTCTGCAGGGTTATCCGCTGTAGGAACCTTTAGCATCGCTATCCTACCTTCCTCAACTGCATCCTTGATAAAATGATACCTGACATCGATGTGCTTCGTTCTCTCATGATACATATGGTTCTTGGTCAAGTGAATGGCACTTTGACTGTCACAGAACAAAGTTGCATTCTCTTGCTTGAAACCCAAATCACCAACCAAACCCATCAACCATATACCTTCCTTCACTGCTTCCGCGGCTGCCATGTACTCTGCCTCAGTTGTAGACAGTGCAATTGTACTTTGCAAAACCGACCTCCAACTGATAGTACTACCACACAATGTAAAAGTATAACCTGTCAATGACCTTTTTCTATCAAGATCACCTGCATAATCAGAATCAACGTAACCCACAACATTTGTCGAATCACCATAGTGTTTATCAAACACTAAACCAACATTTGTACTTCCCCTTAGATACTTCAAAATCCACTTTACAGCTTGCCAATGAGCCTTCCCGGGACTTCCCATGTATCTACTTACCACACTCACAGCTTGTGCGATATCCGGCCTTGTACAAACCATAGCATACATGATGCAACCAACTGCGCTTGCATATGGAACTCGAGACATATACTCTGCCTCATCTGCAGTTTGAGGTGATTGCTTTCTAGAAAGTTTAAAATGAGCTGCCAAAGGAGTACTTACTGGTTTTGCATCTTTCATACCAAACCGCTCCAACACCTTCTCGATGTAAGCTTTATGGGACAAATGCAACTTTCCTTCAGCTCGGTTTCTATGAATCTCCATGCCCAATATCTTCTTTGCTGCGCCCAAATCCTTCATCTCAAACTCAATACTCAACTGCTCCTTCAAACAGATCTCGACATGTCTTTGCAAGCAATCAACATATCATCAACATACAAGAGTAAATACACAAATGAACCATCTTGGAGTTTCCTGTGATATACACAACTATCATACTTACTCCTGTCATAGCCATTTGCCACCATAAACGTATCAAAACGTTTATACCACTGACTTGGAGATTGCTTCAAACCATACAAAGATTTCTTCAACAAACATACATGATCTTCTTTGTCAGGAACTTCAAACCCCTTTGGTTGTTGCATATAAATACGCTCTTCCAAATCACCATGAAGGAAAGCCGTCTTAACATCTAGTTGTTCCAATTTTAGATCTTTCAAAACAACTATAGCAAGCAATGTTCTAATAGAACTATGTTTAACAACAGGAGAGAATACCTCATTGTAGTCAATGCCTTCGCTTTGCGTAAACCCCTTTGCCACAAGCCTTGCCTTGTACCTCGTTCCTTCACTATCTGAAGTACCTTGTTTCTTCTTGAAGACCCATTTGCTTCCAACAATCTTCTGCCCTTTTGGTCTTGCAACTATCTCCCAAGTGCCATTCTTGTCAAGAGACTCAATTTCTTCAAATGCGAATGCTCCCCATTCTGCTGATTCTTCACCACCGATTGCTTCTTCATAGGTTGTTGGATCATCCCTATCTATGCTCTCACCTACTGCAAATGCATATGCAACCAAATCAGCATGGCCGTATCTTTGAGGTGCTCTAACTTCCCTCCTCTCTCTGTCTCTTGCAAGATTGTCTTGATGACCTTGTGCTTCTTCTTCCTGGGCGAGGTTCTTGCACAATATCTTGATCATCATCATCATCATCATCAGAAACAACAGTCTTATTGCTTCCTTGAACTTGCACCTCAAGTTCCACCTTGTCACCAAGCTCCACCTTATCACTAACACCCTCTTCATCTTCTCCATCTAGTTCTTCATTCTTTGGCTTCAACATCGATTGCTCATCAAATTTCACATCTCTGCTGATAAGAAACTTGTTTGATCTTTCTGCTTTACACCATAACCTTGTAGCCTTTCACGCCCTTTGCATACCCAAGAAATATACACTTCTTTGCTCTAGGCTCTAGCTTCCCCTCATTCACATGAGCATAGGCTGGACATCCGAATATCTTCAAGTCTTCATAGTTAGCATGCGAACCTGTCCAAACTTCATTTGGAGTCATGCACTCAATGGCAGTCGATGAAGATCTGTTCACTAAATAAGCTGATGTGTTTGCTGCTTCTGCCCAAAACTGCTTTGGTAACCCGGTATTGGAGAGCATGCACCGTGCCTTCTCCATTATGGTTCTGTTCATCCTTTCTGCAACACCATTTTGCTGTGGTGTTTTTCTGACTGTGCGGTGTCTCACAATCCCTTGCTCCTTGCAGAACTCGTTGAACTCACCCCCACAAAATTCCAAACATTGTTTGTCCTCAAGCACTTGATTTGTCTTCCGGTTTGCTTCTCAACCATAGTCTTCCATTGCTTGAACTTGACAAAAGTTTCATCTTTGTGTTTAAGTATGAATATCCATACTTTCCTTGAGAAATCATCAATGAACGTCAGCATATATCTACCACCACCATGTGAATCAACCCGAGAAGGACCCCAAAGATCAGAATGAATATAATCCAGAATACCTTTGGTGTTATGAATAGCTGTACTAAACTTGACTCTACACTGCTTTCCAAAGACACAATGTTCACAGAAATCAAGCTTGCTTGTTTTATGACCACAAAGCAATCCCTGCTTGCTCAAAACATCCAACCACCTCTCGCTCATATGCCCTAGCCGCATATGCCACAACTTGGTAGTATCATCATCAGAACTTGAAGAACATACAGCTGCATCACCCGTCACAGTAGTACCTTGCAGCGTATAAAGACCATTAATTCTCTCGCCCTTCATAATTGTAAGACTTCCTCTTGAGACACGAATAACTCCACCTTCACCTTGATACTTGCAGCCATTTGAATCAAGCGTACCCAAAGAAATAAGATTTCTTCTCAGGTCCGGAACATGCCTAACTTTAGTTAAAGTCCTCACCATACCGTCATACATCTTAATTTGAATTGTACCTACACCCACCACTTTACAAGTGACATTGTTTCCCATAAGAACTTTACCACCTTCTCTAGCTTGATAAGTAGTAAACCACTCTTTATGAGGACACATGTGAAAAGTACACCCTGAATCAAGAATCCACCCGTTCTCCGAGCTTTCGGTATGAACCGTGAGAACCGCTCCATCATTACTTTCTGCTTCAACATTTGATGCGGTGCCTTGGTTGGTATTCTTCTCGACAGTCTTCAATTTTGGACAATCCTTCTTGAAATGCCCCTTTTCCTTACAATGAAAGCAATAGAATTTACCGGATTTTAATTTAGACCTTGACTTTGATCTACTCCTATCAAATACGCCTTTTTGGTTTCCTCTTCCTCTAACGAACAACCCATCTCCCGAATTATCTTTACCTTCAATACCTGTCTTCTTTAACTCCTTAGAGTTCAAGGCCGCTTTAACGTCTTCCATGGAAATTGTATTTTTTCCATACATTACGGTATCAACAAAATTTTCATAAGATGGTGGTAAGGAACAAAGCAAACCCAAAGCTTGGTCTTCATCTTCAATTTTGACCTCAATATTTTCCAAATCCAACTGAATTTTATTATAATCATCAATATGATTTATAATAGACGTTCCTTCATGCATTCTAAGAGTATGCAATTTCTTCTTAAGATATAAACGATTAGTTACGGATTTAGTCATATACCTTTTTTCCAACTTGTTCCATAGCCCGTCCGGTGTCTTTTCCGCCGCCACTTCTCTCAAGACCTCGTTGCTCAAACACAATAGAATTAATCCATGTGCTTTCTCCAGGTGATCATCTTTTTCTTCTTCCTTCAATGTTTCTGCTAGAGCCGTTTTCCCCTTCAAAGTTTTCACCAAACCTTGTTGCACCAAAACATCCCTCATCTTTAGCCTCCATAAATTGAAATCATTTCTTCCATCAAATTTCTCAATCTCATACTTTGCCGCCATCGTAGATCGATTTTACCCGGAGCTCTGATACCAATTTGTTATGACCAACGGCTCTTCCAAGCACAATCAATAGAGAATTGAAATAGAAATGAAAACAAAACTAAAAGAAGGCACACACACAACACAAGGATTTATAGTGTTTCGATCAAGATGATCTACATCCACTTTGGAAGATGACGATAGCGTTGCACTATGATATGAACAAGTTTACAAGAGTATAAACTCCTCTCAAGAACAAGCCTTTAATGGCTTCCTCACACTCTCTCTAGAACACTTAGTGTTTCTCTCTTCTTCTCACTAATGTTGGGATGACATTTACAATGAGACTACAAGGCTATATATAGTATAGCAAATGTCGACATACTCATTTGCTTACTGCTCACCGAACCCACTAGCTCACCCACTAGACAGCTTGTTTTCCAATAGCCCCACTAACCCAAAGCACCACTACTTCTTTAGTTTACTCCAGCCGAAAGCTAAAGTCACTAACCCAAAGCACCACTACTTCTTTAGTTTACTCCAGCCGAAAGCTAAAGTACTTCCACAAGCCGAAAGTGCTCCTTAATTATTCAAGGCATTATCAACACATACCAAACAAAAACTTTGACTTTGGGAGGCACATGCCTTATCCATGTGTGTGAGGAAAAGCTGTTGCATGTGGTTGTTCAGTAATAGCATGCTTGAATATCACTTAGAAGTTGCATCTCTACTTCTAAAAGAAAGAAAAAATCATTGTGAAACAAATTTTTGCCTATGACTTCTGGGATTAGCTTTTGTTACTAATCTCCGATAAAAAAAACACCGACTATGCATTGACTTGGTATTCCTCGCCGGGCATAAGTTTTGTTATTAAATGTTCAACGTTTTGTTGTATATCCTTAGAGACAAACATGATTTAAAAGACGTAAATGCTACGTTTATAGACAAAAAATCCGGACTGAACTCCTTAGTGCAAGGCTGGATGGATGCTGCAGCGGTGATCGAAATTTGTAAGCAACAAAAAATTCTATTATTGATTAGGTCCTCTTGTTTGTTTTCATGTTATCAGTTATCAGTTTAACTTCTTTTTGTTGTATTTGTAGCGAAGTCCTTCTTTTTATCAGTTTACCTAAACCAATCCCAATGTTAAAGTGATCTTCTCTCGTGATTTTTCTCGATTTCAGTCGGCAAGTTTAACATCATCCTTAAAAAAGAGAGTTTAATTTATGATTGTATTCTTACAAAAAGAGAAGGTTTAATTTAAGTATAAATTTTGTCATTTCAATAATTTTTGTTTTTTTACTGCTTTTAAAATTAAATGGGTCAAAAATTTTGTCCCCGGCAAGCTATCAACAATGCTGTAACACGCAAACGCAACAAGTATATGGAGAAGTTTGCTGCTCAAGGGCTTGGATTCGGTGCTCTTGATTTCAATACTCCGGGGTAACTTGGATTCCCCCACCACCCCACCCCCACCCCACCAAATTTGTGAAAAGGTGTTTTATCCGTGTCATTTTTGGTGATCTTGAAGATTAGCCCAGGTATAGATTTGAGTTGGGCCATTACCAGGATACAAAACTTGAGCATTTATAATTTGAAATGTTTCTTTGATGCTTCTGATACTCTGATGTTACGTGGAAGTCATGCAAAGAGACTAAAATTTGGTCCTTATAGATCTCAGCCGGTATGTGGATGCTTAATAATAAGATCTCAGCCGTTCAAAGTCATAAAGTCTAATCATAGAACGCTTGTTTAAAATTTGTTTTCTCGTATAAACCAAGTGGCCGACTCACATGCTATGTTAGTTAGATAGGTCAAATTTTAAAATAACACGTGCGTTACTTCTTCTTTTGTTCCATTTTTTTTTTTGTTTACTCCTCGTGTTTACATTAACCAGGTGTAATGGGTACAAATATTATAGTAGAGTTGGAAGCCTACTCTAGAAAGTAGTCCATGGTTAGCCACAAGAAGTTAGCCCTGATTTTTTAGTGGAGATCAACCCTTTTTATAACAATCTATCTCATTGACCTTATCAAATACCCATCCTTTTAGAAGTATTCACAAGCATAACCTTTCTTCCTTTCTAAGTTTGACTATTTAGTCTTTCCTCTTTGACTTATTATCTTGACTTCCCTTAATGGGTCACTAGGACTTCTCTCCTTTAAGCCCAAATTATCTCTTAAACCTTTCTTTAAGCCCTATTATTATCACATTTGGGTCATTTATCCCTTGGCATTTTCCAGGTATCTACATTAAGTCCCCTGGCTGTTTGGGCAAGGCGTTAGTCTTCTCAACAATCTATCATCTGCTTTCTTGGCTCTTCTGTCGTTGCACACTTCTTCTGGTGCCTTCACCTTGAGACTTGCATATCCACAAGTCCTCTTGTTTTTAATCCCGGATGGTTTCGGCTTGCACGCTTGCCAATTGGTGATTTCTGGCTTGTGCGCTCGCTATAAGTCACGTAGTCTTGATTCAAATCCGCTTGGGCTTGCTCAATTCTTGCAATTCCTATAGTGTGGCGTCTCTTAGGCTCGCTCTATTCTCGGTCTCTTGGACTTGCACTCTTCTTGCAAGTCCCCTAGTAGTATCTCTTCGACTCTCCGTCTCATCGGCCTCTCTTGGACTTTTTCTCTTTTTGGCGTCATTTGGGCTTGCTCTCTTCCTGCAAGTCCCCTTGTGTGATGTATCTTCGACTCACCCTCTTCTCGGAATCACTTGGCTTGCGCTCTTCCTGCAAGTCCCCTAGTGTGGCGTCTCTTTGACTTGCTCTCTTTTCAGCGTCTCTTGGGCTTGCGCCCTTCCTGCAAGTCCCCTAGAGCGGCGTCTCTTCGACTTGCTCTCTTCTCGGCGTCTCTTGGGCTATTTTATAAAGTGTTTAGCCTTTTGATCAGACGTGCGTAATCTTGATCTTGCGACGCTTATATTACTTTTGGAATCTTCTCTCGAATGTTTCTTTGGACTAGTAAGCCCCTTGGTATAGGCGGATGAATTTCTCAAGCTTACGCCAGTGGCGTGTAGACTCCTTTGAATAATCTTCGATGTTACCCTTTTGTATGTTACTTTATACATTTAGTTGGAGCTTATGCTGGACGATGCAGGTGGTTATACACTTAAAGATTGCTATCATACTTCTATACAAGGAGCAGTTGTACAAGCGTGGAATTTTTTACACGCCTTGCATTGATGTAAATGTTTTTCCACTGACTTGTGTTTTACTGCAAGTTCCCAGGCGGTGGCTGAGGCAGCTTCTCCTCCGCTGACTTGTGGATTGTTGCAAGTCCCCTAGCCAGTGGCTTAGACATATTTTCTTATTATCGCACACATATCATAATGTCGCTTATGACTTTATTTTGTTGCTTGTATGATATAACGATCCCATGTACTAGCTATTATTTAGTCCATTCATGTGGCGGCATACCATTACTTAGCCAGGTAGGTAAATCTTCAATACGGTATATCTATGTTACAGGCGGCTTCATCATTTGTTCAGAAGCCAGGTAGCCTTGCTCACCTTCGTCAGCTGAAAATGGTATCATTTTCATTTTTTTTAAAGTAGATCTTAGGCGCTTTGCATATGGCGTTTGAGCATTTTTCGGTTGAAAATAAGCGTTGGCGGCTCCTTTTGGCGGTCGCCGATGAGGTGTTTCATGGGGCGACTGAGAGTTTCACGCTTTTGTCACCCCCCTTTTTTTTTTTTTTGGAGATTTGCCTTAGAGAGGCGAAAATCATGGCGTACGAGCCGCTTCTTAGGGTTTGTTTAAGAGCCGCTTTCTATATTTATTTATGTTTATCGTGGGCGTAAGAGCCTCTTTTGGAGTTGGAGGGTTTCTACCTCCTATTTATTTTTATCAAAGGCTTGACAGCCGCTTCTTTTTGACAAAGGCGTAAGAGCCCCCTTTTTTTTTGAAACGTTATTAAGGCGCATGTGCCCTTGGAGGCGTCAGGGTCATGCCTTAGTGGGAACAAAAGTACTCCCTCGTTCTTCCTTTTTTTTTTTTTTTTTTTTTAATGGAAATGTTTTTAGGGCACGCGCGCCATTAGAGACGCTAGGACCTTGTCTTAGTGGGAGCAAAAGATGTTCTCCCATTTTTCCTCTTTTTTTTTGAGAATTTTTATCAATGGAAATGTGATTAGGGCACCCTCGCCATTGGAGACACCAGGACCATGTCTTGGCGGGAGCAAAAGATGTTCTCCCCCTTATTCCTTGAGGAATTTTTTGTTAGTGGAAATGTTGTTGGGGCGCCTATGCCACTGGGGGCGTTAGGGCCAGATCGATAATATTTGGAAAAGATGAGGGTTAAGTACTTCGTCGCCATCTTGTGGGGAGTGATGAGGAGTTTCTTAGGTACTCATGTCCCATAGAGTGGGTACTTAGAGAATTTTGAGCACTCCTTTTATCAAGGATGAGGGTTTAGTCACCCCTGTCTTTTAAGAGGCATTTCTTCTATCTTTCTTCTTTTCAAAGGCGCCAGAGACACCTTTTTGGAGTAGGGGGTTTCTACCCGCTCTTATTTTTTGCCAAAGGCTTGAGAGTCGCTTTTGTCTTCCTAGGTTTAAGAACCGCTTCTTCTCTATTTCTTTTTCATCGTGGGCGTAAGAGCCGCTTTTGGAATTGGAGAGTTTCTGCCTCTTTTTTTCAAAGGCTTGGGAGCCGCTTTTAAGGGCTTTTAAGAGCCGCTTCTTTTAACGGATGAAGGGTTTCTTACCCTTTATCAAGGGCTTAGGAGCCGCTATTTCTTTCTTTATTTTTATCAAAGGCTTGACAGCCGCTTTTTATCCTCCAGAGATGATGGGTTTCTACCCGTCTTTTTTTTTTCAAATGCTTGAGGGTCACTTTTGTCAAGGGATGGAGGGCATAAGAGCAGCTTCTTAGATGGAAAAGTATTCTCTTATTTTAGACTTGGCCTTGAAGCCGATGTCATGGCGTAGGAGCCGCTTCTTAGTGTTTTCTCCCCTCCACAAGGGTGGGAGGATTTAGACATTCGAGTCTCAAAGAGTGAGAGCAAGAGGATTTTAGCCACTCCCCTTCTTGGATAATGGGAGGATTTAGACACTCGAGTCTCAAAGAGTGAGAGCAAGAGGATTTTAGCCACTCCCATTCTTGGATGGTGGGAGGATTTAGACACTCGAGCCTCTTAGTTTTCGAGGGATGGAGAATTTCTTAGGCACTCAAGCCTCTTGGTTGTCGAGGGCATGAGGATTTTGTTTTTATAACGATACATACGAGAACGATAATAGTAATATGTTTTTAAACTTCCGGAGATGTAGGCTAACATTCCTACTAATGTGATAATGCACTCATGAGGATAACATTTATGGCCTATTGAAGCTATTCATTAGCTGTAACGATTAATTCCAATGGGTGGCTTAACTATTGGGCTATGAGCCATCTTAGGTTCACATTTTCAAATTATTATTCTATGTAAGAGTAAGCTGAGGGATATCCAATACTCAGATTGTTACGTAAAGGTATGATAATTAGACATGCTATACTAATTACGAGTTGTCATAATTCTAAGCATGGCAGTCATACTAAAGAATAGGTTTCTACTTATTCATGAAGTGTAAAGGAGAGAGTTTTGTTTACCTTTTTTGTTAAAACAAAGTCGCATTGCATACTGGCGTGCTTTGAAATGAGTCGGGGTTGGTACTGAATTATTTCCCTCTAGGTGGTCTCGTGGAGGCGAGGGGCATTGTTGGAACCGGCGGCTTGTCCTTGTTGTCAAAATTGAACTGACAGCTGAATCATAGGTGATGGCCGCAGGATATTGGTTGTTGTTGCTACCGTTTCTTAAGAGTTGATGGTGGTTGTTACAGCTTCTTAGAGTCGCCGGTGCTGAAGACGACGCATTGAATATTAACTGTTGGTGAAGACGCGTTGAAGAGGCAGTGAAAACGCGTATGATGATGAAGTCGAGTTGAACATCAGGAGATAACCGCTGGATTTAGGGGGGCGTTGAGGCCTTGAGGGTACAAGCGTCGATGACGGAGGCGACGCTGTTGAGAATGATGTACTATTCTTTCTTTCTTTTTTGTGTGTGTGGAGTTCCAACGAGCTGGTGATGTGCATGCCTTCCGTCCATTTACAACTTCAACTCTTATGAAGGACGCGGATTGATTACAAGTAACAAAAACTCCTAGTTTTCTTAGGCTCTCATTTGATTCAAAGTCGGCTGATTCCGCTTGTGATGCTTGCATCTAGGGTCTCCATGGAGCTTTTACTCAATAATGATTTGTGGAGGAACCAGCTTGCCTTATAGCGGTGCTCATTGCCAAGCTGATGTCGCCAGTTCCACCTTTCTCTGCTTGATGTCAAGTTAAAACTGACAGTAGTTTGTTGCCGCGACTTTTGAAAACAAATTTGATGATTATGGATCGTCCAGTTCGAGGAACATCAGGAATTAATTCACTTCTTATTGCACTCTGGCGTACTTTTGAATGGGATCGTGCTGAGAGATGCTGACTTTCTCTCAACAATGGGTTGCTGGTCTCAATGGGTTGCTGGTCTCGTCCTTGGCATGAGGAGCATTAGTGGCATTGTCAAGAGCTGAATTGGTAGCAGATGGAACCGATGCTCTCTCCCCATCTCTCTTTCAATTGTTCTTCCATCCTTGTCTTGTGAAGAATTTCTCACATGTACTTTCATTACTTGCCTCTTCCACTGATACAAGCACACACTTTAAGAGGATTAGCGCTAATGTATCTTAAGATGCCAAGGTGATAACATCATGATGCAAACAAATTATTAAATGAATTTGGTATGCCAAGGGATGCCAACCAACAGTTAATGTATACACATGCCTAAAGTACTTCTTAGCTTTGACAATCCAACAAGTCGTATTACAAGTTTGTTAAAACATCCAGTAACGTTCAAAATGCAGATAGATTACCAAATGATGATGTACCATAGGAGAGAAGAAAAGGGAAAGGCGAGTTAAGCACTAATGTCGAGTCCGCTGATGCTGGTTTTGAGCTAATGTGAAGCTTACTAGGGGTGCATGGAAATTAATTATTACAATCAAGTGTCATATTAAACGGAACTTAAAGTTTATAGAATTCAGAGAGCACGCAAGTAAGCTCAAGCAATAAATCAACTACTTTCGTTAGGCAATTGAATTATAGGTAGCGAAAAATGAGTTTAAAGGAAGGTAATGAAAACTTATCTTCCATCTGTGCGTAATGAGTTAATCAACACTCATAGATATTTACGAGGCGACATAATGCCTTCAGGTGTTCAGTTCTTGTTCCTAGTCAATTCACGCCTCCACCATTAATTGCAGTTCCGACTCCATGCTGTTTGTACCTAATGCTCACATGGTACTTGCACTCATTGATGCTTCGAAAGAGTTTGTGTGCTCTGAGGTTGGGTCTTGTTGGTGTTTTCATTTCTTAACATTGAGCTGGTGCCGCTGGATCCACCTCTCTCAGCAGCTGCATCACGTAAGATTGAGCTGGGTTTACTTGCTGTCGAGTTGAGCTGTCAGTAGTTGTCGTTGGGACTCGTGGAGACGTCGATAGCTGGATTACGGATCAGTTCAATTCTAGGGACATCTGGAATTAATTCTAAGATAATAAAACAAAATTTTCTTCATTAGTAATTGAATAATCAAAGGTTGAAAGCTTTATCAACTTATTCGATCATTGTTTTAAATTCAATTGACGCTAGTACAATCAATCAAAATTAGGTAAAAAAAGTTCAAAATGAGACTGAAAATTGAAAGTTCATGAAAGTCAAAGTCAGATTTATGGGTACTAGTTATAAGACTCACTAATTACAGTTATGAAAACAGATTTTCAATTAGGATAAAAGAAGACAGATAAATAAAATTTCAACCAAGAACCCTAGAAAATTATTGGGTTCCTTTACTGATTTTTAGATCGAGACAGAGGTAAGGTCAGATAATCACGGATCAAGATTCTAATTATGAGTTTAATATCTATATCAAGATGAAGTAGAAGTTACTAGGTTATCGAAATCGAGATTTCCCTTTTCTTGGGTTTTCAATTATGAGGCGGATAAGAGAATTGATCGATTTAAACAGCAAGGAACAGTTGAACTTATCTTTTGATTCGTCCTTGACGACTGAATAGTCAGATTCGATGCATTGATGGCGACTTTATCAATTCGTCATCGCTGATTCAACGGGAGATTATCATGTGGTGACCGCCAGGAGTTCGATAGTAGCGGTTGATATTTCTGTTGAGGAATCCGTCGCGGTGGGAGTTGTTCTTTGAGAAAGTAGAGGGAGATGGAGGCGTTGGTGAGTTAAGGCTCTCCATGGAGTCGCCAGTGGGTGATGTAGGCGATGGTGCAGAGAAGTGAAGCCGCCAGTTAATCTTGAGAACTGGTTGTGGACTTGGTGAGAGGAAGGAAAGATAAACGCCAACCGTATGTCCGTATGAAATAACAGTCGCCAAGTACAGATGGATGTAGGTGGTGGAGGTTGAGAAAAGACGCTAATAGGAGGCAACCACTGAGAAAGCAAAGACGACGCTTAGATAGAGAAGAGTGAAGGCGACAGAAAGTGCCTTGCTGATAGTCTTAATTCCCTATTTGTTTAGAGAAGGGGGAAACGCCTTATCTATTGGGACGTCGCCCTAAAGATGGAATATGAAACAATCGTTGGGGGGTTTAGTTGGGACGTCGCCCTAAAGATGATTTTTTTTTTTTTTTTTTTAAGTGGTAATTGAACTTTTGTCCTTACTTTTGATGGTCTACACAAATATCCTTATCACATAATAATTTTGTCCCTCTTTATCTAAAAGCCCATCAGGGGTCCAATAAGATTTTTATTTCTTCCAAATTTGCCCTCCCATCTATCTACCTATTTCTTTTAAAATCACGGATTCAATCAGTTCATATTCAATTTTACATCTGAAAAAATCATTTCTTTCTTCTCTCCATTTCTTTCAACCACAACCAGCTCCACCGCCACCACCACCAGCTCCACCTCCGTTAACATCAGATCTATTAATATGTGTATGTTCTTTTTTACCACCTCCTCCTCCGTCTGATAATTCTGATGAATTAATCCGTCAATTCATTTCTGATCTTGAATCTTGTTCTATCGATATTCAAAAACAAGCAGCTATGGAGTTCAGATTACTAGCCAAGAATAAACAAGAGAATCGGTTGAAGATTGCTGAAAACTGAGTCGAAACCGTTGATTTCATTGATTTCATCATCGATTTACAACTCATAGAATATGGAGTTACAACGATTTTGAATTTGTCTCTGTGTGATGAGAATAAAGATTTGATTGCTAATTCAGGTGCTATTAAGACGTTGATTAGAGCATTAAGAATGGGTACACCAACAGCTAGAGAGAATTCAGCATGTGCTTTACTTCGATTATCACACTTCGATTATCACAAATTGAAGATAACAAAATCACAATCGGACAATCAGGAGATGTTCCTTATTTAGTTCATTTATTAGAAAATGGTGGTTTCCGTGGGAAAAAAGATGCATCAACGGCTTTATTTACACTTTGTTCGTTGAAAGAGAATAAAATCAGAGCAATTTAATCTGGTATTATGAAACCACTAGTGGAATTAATGGCGGATTTTGGTTCAGGTATGGTTGACAAAGCTTCTTTTGTGTTGAACTTATTGGTTTCAATACCATAAGGTAAAACCGCTGTTGTTGAAGAAGGTGGTATTCCAGTCTTAGTTGAAATCGTTGAAGTTGGTTTACAACGGCAGAAAGAAATCGCTTCCGTAATCTTGCTACAGATCTGTGAGGACAGTATGGTTTATCGCACTATGGTTGCTCGTGAAGGTGCAATCCCACCGTTAATTGCTTTATCACAGTCCGGCACCACTAAAGCTAAACAAAAGGTTAGTCTCCTAAAAATCCTCATCTTTCCGTTTATGGGGTTCCGGTTTTCTGTTAATTTTCGCCGGTTTGCCGTTAAACCTTCGTTTTCATAATTAAAATAAAAAAATACTAATTTTTGCATGTTTGTTTCAGTTTGTTTATATTGCTTAGTTATGATGACATTTTGGTCGTGAAACACTACTGGAACAATAATCTCAAGGTCTATTATTTAGTATTTAGAATGGTATTTCTATTTTTTGGATCAACTATGGTTGTTGATCCATATATTTTGGATAAACTATGGTTGTTGATCCAACTGCAATGGATAAACATCCACTGTTGATCCAACTGAAATGTATAAACATCCATTGTTGATTCAACTGAGATTGGTTTTGAAGCTGGTCTTGGAGTTGTTGGTGTTTATAAAGCTACAGGTAATGAAATATGGTGGTTATTCGGGTTGAAGCAGTATCTTGATATTGGATCAACTACTGTTGTTGATCCATATATATTGGATCAACTATGGTTGTTGATCCATATATATGGGATCAACTATTGTTGTTGATCCTTTGAACTCGTGTTTTGTAGTTTAAATCATATAAATTTGTTCCAATGTTGAACTTGTGGTGCAATGGTAGCATGACTGACTCCATGTCAGATGATGCGTGTTCGACTCACGCCAAGTTCACTCCATTTTACATGGATCAACTATCATTATTGATCCAATTTTCATGGATCAACATCCATTGTTGATCCACTAAAATTGGATCAACTTCCACTGTTGATCCTTTTTTCTTGGATAAACTAGATAAACTTCTACTGTTGATGGTTTTGTTGGTGGATCTGAAACTGCAGCTGATGAAGTGGTAGCATTTTTCCATCATCATGAATAAACATCCATTGTTGATCCAACTAAAATGGATCAACTACTTTTTGTTGATACAAAAAAATTTGAACCGACAGCGGTGGTGATGGTGGTGGTGGCGGCGGCGGTGGTGGTGGCGTCGGCGGCGGTGACGGTGGTGGCGTCGGCGACGACGAATTTGTGGTGGTGGCGGATCTTCATACTACAAGAAAGCATGAGCCCCATTGGGGCGTATTTTCAAAGTGCGCCCCATGGGGCGGAGATTCAAAGTGCGCCCCATGGGGCGAACGTTTAATATACATTTGTGTTACGCCTGGTTGCGGCGCGGACATTTGGTTTATGCCTGGTTGCGGCGCGGACATTTGGTATACGCCTGTCATCATGCGCACTTTGAAATTCTTCCCGACTATAATCAGTTTTAGTCGAGACTCTCGACCAAATTTGGTCGATATTTCACTCTCTCTCCAACTAAAACCAAATATTTGGTTTTACTCCAGCCCCACTGCGATTGGTTTTCTCGACTATATGGGGTTTAGTCGAGTTTTTAGTCCATGATTGTGGACGCTCTTAGACAGTCTCTTGGGAGGTATGGAGGCGACTTTGGGGAAGGCTGGAGCCGTTTGGATGGTGTCGCTTGGGCGAAGGCGCTTTGTATTGCTGAGTTGTGAGCTTTCAGTGGCTGAACCGCTGTCATAATTCTATGAGATAGGCTCCCACTGTGGTCGCCAAAATGTAATGGGTACAAATATCATAGTAGAGTTGGAAGCCTACTTTAGAAAGTAGGACATGGTTAGCCACAAGAAGTTAGCCCTGATTTCTTAGTGGAGATCAACCCTTTTATAGCAATCTATCTCATTGACCTTATCTAATACCCATCCTTTTAGAAGTATTCACAAGCATACCCTTTCTTCCTTTCTAAGTTTGACTATTTAGTCTTTCCTCTTGGACTTATTATCTTGACTTCCCTTAATGGGTCACTAGGACTTCTCTCCTTTGAGCCCAAATTATCTCTTAAACCTTTCTTTAAGCCCTATTATTATCACATTTGGGTCATTTATCCCTTGGCATTTTCCAGGTATCTACACCAGGCTATGAATATTAAAGGGTGTGAAGAATAACATCCACATACCCGCTCCCACTTCCTCATGTCTACTCGATTTGTTATCTAAGTTTGACTATTTAGTCTTTCCTCTTGGACTTATTATCTTGACTTCCCTTAATGGGTCACTAGGACTTCTCTCCTTTGAGCCCAAATTATCTCTTAAACCTTTCTTTAAGCCCTATTATTATCACATTTGGGTCATTTATCCCTTGGCATTTTCCAGGTATCTACACCAGGCTATGAATATTAAAGGGTGTGAAGAATAACATCCACATACCCGCTCCCACTTCCTCATGTCTACTCGATTTGTTATCCTTAGTCCAAAATAATGCACATTGCACCGCTTAATTTGATGTATCACTGCTTTGTTCACTAGGTTTTTGTTTTTCTTCCCCGGTATATAAAACACAAAATTGGTTAAAAAAAACCAAAATTAACAATTTCTGGGTGAAAAAGACATCTAGATTTTGATACTGTTTAAATTGATAAAAATATAAAAATAGTCAGGATGTAACCAGTTTCATCATACTCATTTTCAAATACTTTTTCTTATTTTTAATTTACATCAGGATACATCCAGTTTCATCCTCGCTATTTTTTAAGTTTAAGCCAGAATGAATCCAGTTTCATCCTTGTTATTTTTTTTGTGTCCATCTCACCCATATAAAATTTTACTCTCCCATTTGAGCCATGTTTTAAAAATATTTGGACAAATGACCCATTAGATGAAAATAAAAGTAGATTGAAGAAATTTACACGAGGCGAGCATAATCAACATTCTGAAAAGACAAAAAGAGTTGCCTGACGGTAAAAACCGGGGCCACCTATGAGCATTGTGCTTAGCGAAGAACTCTTAAGCCGAAACCTGGCGCATCGCATGCCATAGTGGTATTATTAATATTACAATCGAGAAGATAAAACATAGTACTGGTGGAAGATTATTTTTTTAGCCCACCCAGATATAGAATCCTGGTCCCGTCGCTGGTTGTTATTCAAAAGGGGATTGAAGGACACCTCGTTGCTCGGCTCCCTTCCAATTTGCTGCAAATTTCTCATATTTCTTTATAATCCTTTTCTTAAAATTATTATAATAAAATTGAAAAATAAAAAAGTGGCTTTTTAAAAGTTGGCCAACTATAGTTCAGTAAAGCTGTGAACCGAAATAAATTTGCACTATTAATTTCCATATCAAATCGATGACAATATCTTTATTGTAATCAAAACATTAATTATTTCCTTTTCCTTATAACAAATCAATTTCAAATCGATAACAGTATCTTTATCGTAATCAAAACATTAATTAATCAATGTTTCTTTTTCCTTATATAAATATTACCCAATCAATGTAAAATTTGTGTCTCAAAAACCATCTTATCAAGGATTCCATGGCTACCTTCTCTGCAGCTCATATGAGTCTTTTTTTCAAACTAACAATTCTACTCACCATAATCATGACAAGCGGCATTGAGGCATCTCGATCTGGTATTTCGACTCTGCCAGTCCATCTCGGTGAATCAGCTTCCGCATTGATGGACATATCACACCAGAAGGAAAAGATAGTCTTATCATCATCGTTGCCGCGTTCCCGTTTTGAAGTCCTTGCAAAAGCTCGTATCCCAGTATCGGGAGATTCAGGACCTAGTGATAGACAAAAGTTTACACCGATATCTGCAAGGAATCCATGTGGATCGAGTGCACTAGCATATAGCTCAAGTTTACGTGGAAGACTTTTAGATTCTGTTCCAAGTCCCGGGATGGGTCATTAGATTTTTTTTTTAATGTTTACGTGTTTTTCTTTTCTGAAAATAAAATAAAAATAGGGTTAATTCCTGGTTTAATTGAGTGCCAACCATTTTAATTGGGGCCATCAAATTTTATTTGCACCCCAAAATTATCAGGGGCTTATTAATTCGATTATGAAAATATTATTTTACCCTTACCTAAAATTAAAAATTAAAAATCAGTTAACCTTAATTAAAAACCTTAATTAGGCTTCTCTTCTTCTTCATCTTCCTCTCCTCCCTGTTCTCTTCTCCACCACCACCATTAACGACTATTTTGAAGAATTTTTTTTTCTTCAACCGATTCATCATGTAATCGTCGCCAAAAAATCGAAACCCAAGAAAGCTATGGCTCCAATTAAACCCACCTTGTATTCGATTTTTTGTTGTGTTTTAATTGTGAAAATGAGTTTGGTAACTGAAAAGTAGCAGTTCTGAGAGTTAGGGTCGTTAGTCTGTAAATAAAAATCCCTAACGACTTTTGATATGCATGCGGATTCTATGAAAAATTGTTAGGGTATTAGGTTGAAGATGACGACCCTCTTTCTGCTACTTCAAAAATTTCTACCCTAGAATAGAGTCGTTAGTGTTAAAGGTTGAAGATGACGACCCTGTTTTGACGACTCTAAGTAAAATTATTAAATGGTGGGTTAGGATCGTCAGTATATCAGAATATACCTATGACGACTCAAACACACAAAAACTTGCCTTTTTATACAGGGAGTTTGGATTCGAGAGTCGTCTGGGTATTAAACGAATCAACTAACAACTCTAAATGAACATTATAAACAGTCGTCATGGTTTAACACACCACCTTGACGATTTTTCATCACCATTAAAAGTTGCAGGTTTGAGTCGTCCACTTGAGTGTCAACAGACTGACGACTCTTTAGAGTCGGTGGTGTATAAAACACCCGACTATAGCGACCCTCACTCTGAGTAGTTCCATAGTGACCATGAATCGACCACTTGGAGCACCATTCAGACAATTTGAAGAGTATATCAAGCTTACCTGATTGTTTTAATGGAGGAAGCCATGAAAAATGGTGGAAGATCCTACTGTTCATTTCTAAAAACCCTAGTTTCTCCTCTCAAAACTCCTCTTCTTCTTCTCAAAACATAAAAACCCAAAAAAAAAAATCCCAAAATCGGATTTTTATGTAAACACAATTATCACACTAATCAACTTCATTAATTCTTAATACTAATCACTCAAGGGCATTTTAGCCATTTAGGAAGTTTTTTTTATAAGGGGTGACCCAAATTACTAATGGGAGACCTTTTTTGTCATCTAGTGACGCCCCCAATTAAAACGGTTGGCCCCAATTAAATCAGGTTAATTATGATTCTAGGATTATTCTCTCTCTTATGCATTATGTGGATTATTATTTGCAATTTTATTAACACTAGGTGTGACTTTCAATCTATTTATACCATGATCATAGCAAAACTTTAAAGGATGCAGTGTTGTTGCTAAAAAGTTCTATTATTTTTTATTTATTTGATGTTGATTAAATTCGATATCAGGTTACTATTGTCATCATCAGCTAAAGAATATGCTTCAAAAAAAAAAATCAGCTAAAGAATACATCATTGTGCTATATTAACATCCGCTAATCAAACCCAATTGTATTCGTACACCATATAAATATAGGGTGTTCCTGTATGTACCCTCAGAAATACTAACGGTACCCCTTTATCTGCATACCCTCTCAACTAATCTTCCTACCCCATCAAAATTATTCATGCTATCTACCCCCGATAGATCACTGATATTCATTGTTTCACAACTATTTTGAGAAACAAAAATAATAGGCCTTCTTCTTTCTATCATTTAATCAGTGCACTAGGTTTTTTTGGAGACAGATTCAACCACACAAGATCAAACTTTATTAAAACCACATCAAAATCTTAAACCAGATTCCAAAACGCATCATCACTAAAACCCTTTTCTTTTTCTTTTTGATTGATGAAAACCCAGATTGACGTCAATGTTTTGGATTGTAATCAATGTTTCCTTTGTTCATATATTTTTCCGTAGAAATGAAGAAGTCTGATCGTCAATTTGTTGCTGGCGTGATGTCGCCTTGACATCACATCTAAGCGAATGGTGCTTAGCTAGCATTTAGAATGATTGATTTACTCTTAAGTTTTAGATAACCATGAAAAAGCAAATATCAAATAGGCAGCTAAAACTCTCATGATAAGCTTCTTACCGCCTACAAATTCTCTCCAACCACCCAGCAAATCCAAATTTTCTTTTCCTTATTCCATAAAGAATTCAGCTGACTATGCTTACCATTTTCTTGACCATAATCAGACATGGATAAAAACAAAGGTTAGAAAATCAATCATGATTTTTGACCTGGGAATGAACAAAAGCATTAAATATGGAAAAAATATTTTGTAAAGATTTGCATTTACACCGGGAAAATCGTCAAGCAAAAAGTTAGAACATCTAAGCTTAATTAAAGATAAAAAGAGTATAAGACGAGAAGACAAGAAGTAACAGAACTTGTATATATTTAATTCAACTGTACAACAATCTATGACGATCAACATAGTTTATATACATAAAGATGTCGTGAATTCTAAGCTAACCTGTTTCCTAACAGAATATAATTTCCTAATATACGGGAAAACTAAAGATAGTAAACTCTTAAAAGAGAAATCATGTACACGTACTATGTTGTGTTAACACCCTCCCGCAAGCATAACGGGTTGTCTTGAACCGTAAGCTTGAACTGTAAAAGAGAAAACCAATCTTTAGAAAGTGGTTTTGTAAAGATATCCGCAATTTGATCCTTGGATGATATAAACCTGACATCAAGAAGTTTCAAAGCAACTTGATCACGAACAAAATGGTAATCAATCTCAATATGCTTCATTCTTGCATGAAAAATAGGGTTGACGGTTAGATACGTTGCACCAAGATTTTCACACCATAGAACATGAGGTGATTGAGTAGAAACACGAAGTTCGGAAAGAAGTGATTGAATCCACATAATTTCAGCAGTCGCAATTGCAGGTCCCCTATATTCTGCTTTAGTACTGGAACGTGACACTGTTTTCTGCTTACGAGTACTCCAAGAAACTACCCTCCAAAAAAACACAATAACCACTAGTGGAACGCCGATCTTCAAGAGAACCAGCCCAATATGAATCAGTATATGCACTGAAGGATAATTGTAGAGAATGAGATGGCCGAAGAAGTATACCAAAGGTAGACGTTGCTTTAAGATAACGAAGTATTCACTTTACTAGACTCCAATGAAAAACAGTGGGTGCATGCATAAACTGACATACTTTATTAACAGCATATGCCAAATCAGGACGAGTAAATGTCAAATATTGTAAGGCACCAACAATACTACGATATTCAGTAGCATCAGTTAATAAGGTACAATGATCAAAGGATATATCACCAGAGGTACTAAGTGGTGTTTGAATAGGTTTAACACCATCCAGTTTTGCACGAATAAGAAGATCATGAGCATACCTTTGTTGAGAAATAAACAATCCTGAGGGTGTACGAATCGCTTCAATTCCAAGAAAATAAGTCAAGAAACCAAGGTATTTAATTGCAAACTCTTGTTGCAGACGATTAATAGTGGATTTAATACCAGTAGAATTGGAACCTGTAACAATAATATCATCCACATAGACTAGCAAATAAATAGTACCATTAGAGATGAACAAAGACGAGTCACATTTCGAAGTGACAAAGCCAATTTCCAGCAAAAAAGTACTAAGTCTATGGTACCACGCACGAGGAGCTTGTTTGAGACCGTAGAGAGAATGGTGTAACTTGCAAACATGTGTAGGAAAATGAGAATCCACATAACCCGATGGTTGTTTCATATATACCTCTTCTTGAAGTTCACCATGTAAGAAAGCATTCTGCACATCAAGTTGATGAATAGACCAATTGGAAGATAAAGCCATTGTAAGAATTATACGTATAGTACATGGTTTAACAACTGGACTAAACGTTTCAGAGTAATCAATACCCTCTTATTGATTATATCCTTT
The DNA here is from genome assembly GCA_023529315.1 of Papaver bracteatum. NCBI lineage: Eukaryota > Viridiplantae > Streptophyta > Magnoliopsida > Ranunculales > Papaveraceae > Papaver > Papaver bracteatum. Next base: position 337,116 of record JAJJWX010002943.1, on the reverse strand, counting down.
GGAAACCAAGCACGATTTACGACGTGCAATCGTACCATCAGGATTGCGTTTGATACGAAATACCCATTTACATCTAATAACTTTCATAGAAGGATCATATTTTACTAGTGACCACGTACCATTTCAAATTAAAGAATTGATCTCATCATCAGAAGATGTACGCCATTTTGGATCTTTATGAGCTTGTGAAATACAAGTAGGCTCGAGAAGAGAATCACATACCAGTGCGTACTTTGAATTTGGTTTAAAAATGCCATCTTTAGGCCTAGTCACCATTGGATGTGTGATAACAGTAGGTGCAGGCTCAGAATCTGATGCGTGCTCATTCTGAGCTGAATTTGATGTTGTAGTAGGTACGGTACTAGACTCCGGAAGGTGAGTGGTTGAAGATGTTAAGGTGGATTCTGTCACAGAAGCTGGTAGCTGCATGATTGGGGCCGATGTAGACAGTGGGACAGATGCTGTCGGCTGCAGCTGCTCAATACTGTTGCTGTCAGAAGTAGGTGATGTCAATCGCAGCTGGTCAACATCAGAAGTAGGTGTTGTCGGCTGCAAACAAATAATGTTCCCATGAGAGCTGGCGATTGGAGTAGTAGATGACACTGGCAGGTGAATGTTTGAATCAGTAGGTGTTGTCGGTTGGTCATTGGAAGACTGAGCAGAACCTGGGTTTACTGACTGCGCAGCGTAACTGTGTGACCGAGTAAATAATGCATGCAGTAATGAAAGATTCAAAGGAGTGGAAATAGGTACCTGTGAAGGAGTCGATACCGTAGAAGGCAGTGATGCGGTCGCAAAAGGAAAAGAGGTCTCATCAAAAATAACATGACGACTAACATATATCCGTCCTGTAGGGATATGAAGACATTTGTAACCTTTTTGAGATGGACTATATCCAATGAAAATGTAAGGAGAAGAAAGAGGTTCCATTTTATGAGACCTATATGGTCGTAGAAGAGGATAACATAAAAAACCAAACACACGAAGCAAAGTGTAGTCTGGTGGGAGACCAAAAAGAACTTGATATGGAGAAGAATTATTGATAGAAGTGGACGGAACAGGGTTCATTAAATAACAAGCATTGTAAAAAGAATCATACCAATACGAGGAGGGGACATAATCCATGTTTAGAATTGTAAGACCAGTTTCACGAATATGACGATGACGGCGTTCTACCAAACCATTTCGTTCAGAGGTATGTGGACATGAGAATCTATGAAAAATACCAAGTTGCTGAAGATGCGGAGTAAGTTTGCGATACTCAAGTGCATTATCAGATTGAAAAATCTTGATTTTTCGATTAAAAAGATTTTCAACATGCTTTTGAAACAGAAGGAATATAGCAAAGACATCAGATTTTTGACACATAGGAAACGTCCAAGTAAAACGACTAAACACATCAATAAATATGATATAATATTTGTATCCTTCATTAGATAAAATATGAGATAGTCCCCAAACATCAGAGACAATTAAATCTAATGGATTCAAATAAGTAGTTTTACTAGAATTAAAAGGTAACTTATGACTCATATGTTCATGACAAGATGAACAAAACTTAATAGTCTGACTAGAAACAGGAAGTGAAAACTGAGAAACAACTTTACGAACGGTACACATCATTGGATGTCCTAATCTAGAGTGACAGTCTTGTAAGGTAGAACGTTCTTCTATGTAAGCTTTAGGAGACTTAAATGAATCATCAAGTTGATAGAGACCACCCCTCCTACTGTCGCGGAGAAGAACCTTCCCGGTATATCTATCCTTCACAAGACAAAAATTCGGATGAAATTCAAATAAGACATTATTATCAGTAGTAAAAAGAGATACTGACAAGAGATTATGAGAAATTTGTGGTGCATGAAGAACATTACGAAGCTGCAATTTACGATTAGGAGTACCCAAAATAGAGGATCCAATATTAGAAATCGGAATAAAAGAACCATTACCCATTTGAATTTGATCAGTACCAGTATATTCGGTTGAAAATTGAAGACGAGAAAGATCATTTGTTATATGACATGTAGCACCACTATCAAGATTCCATGGAGGAGTTGACAACAAACCAATTTGAGCAGTATAAGCACGAGGAGTGGATGCCGGTGGTTGATGTCGAGGAGGATGAAAACTGCGATCAAAACGATTCCAATAATTCGGAGATTCATGGTTTTTACGACCACACAACTGACAAGGCATCTCTGAACGGAAGCTTCGTGTTTGATTTTGAGATTGAGAACTGGGCTGAGGACGAAGTGGGCCGAGCTAGGAAGACGAGTGCTGTGGTGAAGAAAAATTCGGCCGAGCAGGGAAGCGAGGTTGGCTTGGTGCAGATGGACGAGATGGGCCTGGTACAGCAATATTCGCTACTGGTTTGGTATTCAGAAGTTTTGATTGCTGTTCAATGCGAATCTCAAACGTGAGAAGGTAAGTAATGAAATCCTCCAGTTTCATGGCCCCCATTGAAGTTGTAAGTGAAGTAACTATGGCATCATATGAAGTATCCAAACCATCTAGGATGTAATGACGCAACTCGGATTCAGTAACGGTAGTGTCGACAGCAGCGAGGTTATCAACGATGTTGCGAGCTCGATGAATGTAATCTGTCATAGAAAGAGATCCTTTTCTTAAATCCCTAAGTTCACATTGCAAGTGATGAATGTGCACATCCTATTTTGAGGCAAAAAGAGATTCAAGGGAAGACCAAACAACATGAGAGGTATTGAGACGATGAACTTTACGGAGAACAACATGGGTTAGCGAGGATAAGATCCAGCCAACAAGAATACGGTCTTGCTTCAGCCAAGGAGCATACGCCGGATTTGGGTCTTCACTATTGGGAAGAGTTGGAGATGGACATGGATTGTCGCCGGTAACAAAACTATCTAGTTCATATCCTTGGAGATAGGGGAGAAACTGAGCACGCTATAGAGAGTAATTTGTGCCATCAAGTTTGACAGTGATGTGGTGAGGTTGTGAAAAAACAGAGGAAGCCATCATTGATTGAGATGAGTTGATTACAGTTGAAATAACAGAACTTGTAGAGTCAGCGGTAGACATGGGTATCAACTAGGCTTATACCAAGTTAGAAGAGTATAAGAATACGGGCATCGAACTCAAAACGGGCATCACGAGCTTCGACTACCAAAATTATTTATTCACGCTTCCGTTCTGCATTAAGTGGCATCACGAGCTTCGGATACGATCCTCTTATTCTTTTCATCTATTTTCTTTACCCTTTCGTCTCCTCTACCTTTCGAGATCTCCGCATCTCTTCCTTTAAAACCTATCCTTTATTTTCGTTAAAAAAAAAAAAATCCGTTCCATTAAACCTACTCCATATCCGGCGGACCTCCCTATCAATCTGTCACACATCTTTCACTTTTTCTGTCTTTTTCGAATCATTCAAGCTGCCCACTTCTTTCCCAACTTTATTCTTCTATTCACCCTAATTATCAATTAATTTTGTTTCCACTGTTCGTCTGTTTTTCCCTTACCAACAGCAAGCCCATTGTCATACCCTAATTAATCAAGCCCACTAATCCATATTTTTCTAAACCAAGCTATCAAGCATTGTTATTGTTATCATGTTTAATTTCTATTTGGATCATGTCAATTTTGATGATGTGTTCCGTTAAATTGGGGATTTACAAAAGGAAAATTATTGTCGACTTGCAAAACCAAAGATTATGTTAGATCAATTGGATTCGTCACAGCTCGATATCATCGATGAGGTTACTCCTCCAACAATACAGGTCCCGACACCTATATTTACCTCGTCAATAATAGAATCACCGTCAATACCTTCTTTGCAGGTTTCAAATGTTAATCAAGTTTTTCCTGTTGCTGAAGATAAAAAACGATCTATAAAGATTTCTATTGGTCAAAAGTACTGTGAAATAATTACTACTCCAGTTGTTACCAATGTCGACATCAACTTTTGTGCTCAACGATTTATTATATGGTGTTTTAGTCTACAATCATTAACTTACTCAAAGTATATTATTTGTTGGACTGGTCGTTTGCAATATCTACTGAACTCGAAGACGACTACTTTTCAATATGGCGGGCCGGATGTAGCACATGTTCTTCAATACTTTGTAAATTCGAGATGAACTCTTTTCATGATGGCGGGCCTGATGTAAGACATCCGTTAGATTTAGGATTAGTATTTTTATTATTATTGCTAGAGCTTAATTGATATAAAGTAGTATTTATTTGAAATTACTTATTTTTTGAAGTTATTTAGTTCTAGAACATTATTTATTTTAGGGATTTCTTATTTTTCAATTTTGAGTCTTATTTTAGGAATATGAGTTTTATTGTCTACTCTATAAATAGGGGACAAGTCCTTTGTATTAAAATACATTATTATTATCAATCAATATTGAGATTTCTCAACTATTCTCCTACTTTACTATCAAAATTCTTTATGCACGCTTCCGTTCTGCGTTAACTTGATTTGTCCAGCTTGTGCTTGTTATATAAGTGTTGATTTTATGTACATCCAATGCTTTGAAAAATAAATTAATCAGAATTATATCAAATCGTCAAACCATTTTGCATTACAAAATAACCGTTGATCCGATGTAGATCCAATGCTCCGAAAGAAAACACTAATTCGATAGCGTTGAGCGTCGACCCAACTCATGCTCGACATTAAGTATTACTAGTGTGAAACTCGTTCTACGCACCGGGTATGATGAGAATCGGTTCCCATTTGGTCAGGCGGTGCTTCGCCCAACACCGTTTCAAATGGGGTTCCAGTTAACAATTTGATTTTACACTAAAGAAATGATATTAACTTAAAATAGCTAGATATCTCTAAAAGTGCGAAGCATATGAAGTGCTTCCCGTCGAAGATGATATAATCAAGGAAATGCATTGATATATACTACCTTCATTTTTAGGCTAAAATGAAAAAGTGAAAGTATCTCTTTTCCAGAATCATGTACTTGCATTAAGAATCAATCGTCCAATTCAAATGCTCCTCCATGCTCCAACTCCCTGTAGTTAAATGAAAAATCACACTCATTACATAATTGTATCAATATATGATATTAGATATACCTAAAAAAATGATAATAATAAAAATATATTGTGAATTATTTATAATGAAAAGCATATGAAGTGCTTCCCGTTGAAGATGATGTAATTAAGGGAACGCACTGATATATCTTTCTTTAGAAATCATGTACTTACGTTAAGATTCAAGTGGCCAACTTACTGCTTTTCCAGACTCCAACTCTCTGTAATTAAATAAAAAATCCCACACATATAGTTGTATCAATATATGATAATAGGGACACTATAAAAAAACACGATATTAATATAAAATAGATTGCCAACTCTAAATAGTACAAAACATATGAAGCGCTTCCCTTCAAAGAAGATGTAATCAAGGGAATGCACTGATATATCTTTCTTTAAAAATCAAATATGTTTTCTGGCTACCAGTGTGAGGATTTTCTTGAGTTCCTCGCTTCAAGAGACATCTTAAACAATGTATTGGAATAGACAAAAGTAAAAAAAATATGCAAGAAATCCGTAAATATTCGGTCAAGAACGCGTATACTTGAGTACGGATTGAAAATCATTTGCTTGTGAAAATATACAGCTATATCTTGAAATGTTGTTGAATGAATTGGAATATTCGCTGCTACCAAGTCATAGGATGCAGTCAAAAGCTAGAACACCAATTATTATTCTAAAAAAATTCATTCTTCTATGAGTCCAAAATTTACTGAAATTTATATTATATTTTGAATACCTCCGGATATAGAGGAATCATTTTACAATTCAATTTTCCACTGCATTTGAGATGATCCGTGAGTTGCTACAAAATGTAAATCCATGCATGGATTTAGGTAATAATAGCATATTGATGAAGATCCAATGAAATATCATGTGTGTCATTAAATCTCTCTGTCTTAAAAGTTGACATATTTCAAGTTTTCACAATTCTTAAGGTAATGTGAAGATAGGGATGTTTTTGGCATTTCTCAATTATATCCTTAGGGATAAGAAATGACCATATTTCTAAAACTATACCATAAATATTTGTAAACTTTACACAGTTTAAAAACATTTTGAAGCACCTACTTTCTTTAACCTATAAATATGTTTACTCAATTTTTGGATTTTAGTCATAAATCGAAATTAATATAGTAGTTTTTTCTTTATTTTTTTGTATTTTAATAATAAATACTTGAATTATTCAATTTTTTGGATTTTAACCATAAATGTCCAAATTAATATAATAGTTTTTTTTTTCTTCTGTATTTTAGTAATAAAGACGCGAAGTTAATATATTAACTTTTTAAGAAAAATTCGACGATCATGATTTTTAAAAGATCAAGTAAACTCGGTGTAATTATGCGCAATAATTTTAGGTCGTCTAATCAAATATCTTGACCATCTACCGGTTAGACATATCGAATAATGAGGGTCATCCTCCGGGTGTGTATCAACCACCTACCCAATCTACACCGCACGTTGTCGGATCAACGCCCTATATTTCACGAAATTTCATCCGACGAATACGAATGGTTTTTCTCCAAGCCAATTAGAGTGCGCGGTTACACTCACCATCCAATGTAAGGGAGGGTAAGCTCCACCAGTGCTATGCACCAGGTATGATTGGAATCAGCCTACATTTGTTGAGGCGGGGCTTCACCCCGCACCCGTCCTAGCTAGAAAGGGTACCGATTAACAATTAGGACCAAAAAGTAGCATGCACATTCTTAAAGCACCACCATGATTCCAAAAATATAAGATATGTTGGATGTTCCAAAAAGATTATTTATTTTTAAAGATGCTAATAATATTGTTCCCTAGATAAAGTTTGGTTTTATGGATTAATTTAATTTTATTTCAATGCAATTTCGTATTTCATATTGATTATGAATTCCATAAGATATGTTGGTTTTCTTATTCATTTCATTCCAATGTAGCTGGTATTTAACCCCTACGCACCGGGTATGACGGGAATCGTCCTTCATTTGGTGAGAAGGAGCTTCCCCCTCACCCGTCTCAGAAAGGGTCCTAATTAACAAATGAAGTGGACAATGGAAACACCCATTACCATCATTAGTTAATTAATAACCGAAGCCACCTGCCATGTGTAGTTTAAAGTGTTGGGGAAATTTCTTAAAGAAAATTACTTTTGGAAAATTATACCAACTTTTGAAATCAATAAGTAAATTAGTAAGTAATTCATGGTATTGCCAACATTAATACTCTAATGACAATGGATATGGCTAGATTTAAGGGCTATCGATCAAAGTAACACCACGATTACCCTTAGTCTTGTTGTATTTTAGAATACCTATGCGACATTCATTAGTTAATCAACTTTTAAAACTTAAAAATAAAGGAACAAAGTATCATTAATATCCTACTTTCGAAACCCCGATAATGTCTTCCAGGTAGGCCAAGTCATGTCTGTACTTCACCCATTGTACACTCCTGACCTGCCTTACATACCAAAACATATATTTGTGTTAAGAATTCAATAGTCGCCTCAACTGCTCCTCCAGGCTCCAACTCTATGAAATTAAATGAAAAATCATATTCACTATTTATTTATCAATATATTATATTTAGAGACACTAAAAAAATATACATGATATTCAAATTAAATAGATTTCTAACTCTAATTCTAAATAGTGCAAAGTATCTGAAATGCTTCCCGTCGAAGATGATGCAATCAAGGAAATGCACAACGTGAACCATCTCCAGGATCCAAGTTAGTTAAATGAATATTCACATTCATTATATGTTGTTTATAAATATTTTGATATTAAAGACACTAAACAAAATATTATTAATATAAAATAGATAGAAAACATTAAATAGTGCAAAGAAAAAATCCTAGCGGCCAATTTAATTGCTCCTCCAGGCTCTAACTTCATTAGTTAAATGAAAAATCATACTCACCATATATTATATCAATATGCGATATTTAAGTCCTTATAAAAAAAATTATAGTATGAACATAGAAATATGTTGCCAACTTTGAATGGTGCAAAGCATATGAAGCGCAACCCGTCCAAGATGATGTAATCAAGGAAACACACCTTATGAACACCTCATATACTTATGTTTCAGAAATTCGACCGAAACGATTCTTTACTTGTAAAATGAGTACTATGAGCATGTGTTCAAGTGAAGACCAAAATTTCTTAGATTTCCCAACTGTTTATGCCAATTGCATGCCAATTTATTTAGAGTAAGACTTAATTATAGCGTACCCAATATCACACATTAAAAAAAAAAATCACTACCACTGAATTATATAGGTGAAAAATAAAAATATCATGGGAATGAATAATTTTCCTACTACCAAATTATAATAAAACATAGAAGAAAGTGAAAGATGAGGTGTATCTGGCTTAACCTTGTGTGAGAGTATTATTTTCAAAAGATGGAATCTTCTCCTCAGATTCAGTACTCATGGTCTCCTACTACCGCAATCCCGTAACCATTAGCGCCGAATTGATTACATATTTGAATGTACTTGCAAAACAAACATCAAAAATTAATTAAATGAGACAATAAAAACGTAAATCGCAAGGTATACAGAAGAAAAAACATTTGAATGTACTTGCAAAACAAACATTAAAAATTAATTAAATAAGCCAACAAAAACGTAAATCACAAGGTATACAGAAGAAAAAAAACTCAGTAAACGTCGATGCTTTATATACATACACCAAACCCACAAATTCCATAAACAAAGACCGTGTTTAGGAAACAATATTATTTTCAATAATCAATGATATCTTTATAACCCCTCCGTGTTTAATTGTTGCAATATTTTTTTTCCTTAATGATATTAAAGGAATTTCAACTGAGTTTAATCACTAAGAAACCCATGGTACGTGGATTTCCTCTTTTATAGTTATTTCGACGATTCAAGGTTATCTAAATATCCTCTTTTATAGGGATGAAGCATGATTTGCATCCTTTATTAACCATTGGTTCTTTTTATATTAGTAAGTTAACCATATTAATGTACTTATTAGATTGTGTTTAGGTAAATAATTAGATTTTGTTTAGATATTAATGGAACTTGTTAACATAAATATAAATACTAATTTAAAATATAAATTAATATAGTAATTTTTATATATTGTTAGTTTTTCCTTTTTTTAGATATTTATCATCAATACTAAAAATTAATATAGTCATTTCTATATATTTTTTCTTTTTAAAAGACTCAAAAAATATACTTCTTTTTATGTTGATTTTTTTTTATAATTGATTTTCTTTATTTCAGTTATAAATGGTCAAAATTAATATTAGATTTTTAGTTTTAGATTTTTTTTGGATATTAATGGAACTTGTTAATATAAATATAAATATTAATTTTAAATATCAATTAATATTGTAATTTTTATATATTGTTAGTTTTTCCTTTTTTAGATATTTATCATCAATACTAAAAATTAATATAGGAAAAGATTCAAAAAATATAAATCTTTTTTTATTCCATAAATACGTTGATTTTTTATTATTTCAGTCATAAATGGCAGAAATTAATATAGTAGTTTTCTTTAAATTCTAGATTTTTACAATAAATACATGATTTTTTTTATTTTTTTTAGTCATAAATATATGGAATTAATATATTATTTTTTCTATTTTCAGGATCTTTTACAATAGTTACATGAAATTATAAAAGATTACTTTATTCCATAAATATGTTGAATTGATTTTTTTTTTAATCATCAATGTCCAAAATTAATATAGTAGTTTTCTTTATTTTCTGGATTTTCACAATAAATACACGAAATTAATATAACAATTTTTCTAAATAATAAGGGTCGTCCGTCGCGTGTGTCCAAACAATTCACACAATCTACACCACACATTTTCATATCAACGCACCATATCTAACAAAATTTCATCCGACGAATACGAATGGTTTCTCAATTAACCAATGAGAGCGCGAGGTTACGCTCACCAACCAATAGGAGAGAGGGTAAGCTCCACCAGTACTACTTTTATTCTGGAGTGAGGGATGGTATTGAGTTTTTAGGTTGTTGATTTCACTTGTTGCTTTGGAAGTCTCCAGTAATAAATTTGCACTTTCATGGTCTTCCAAGTTTTGAGTCGGCACAAATCTGGAAGATTGAATATTTCACCATAAGACTCGGTCTAGGAAAATGAGCGCAAAATCAAACTTTAGGACAAAATTAAATCAAAGTAGGTGAAGACTTATTATAAGGCATGCAATAAAATCAGATTTTTGTGACATTTTTCTTGCCCTAAAAAAATAAAATAATTGAAATTAGACTTCTGTTATTATCCGGACTTTTTAATCCCATGTATGTCCCTGTATTCTTTTCGAGAAAAAACGAAATCCCAACCAATTAGTGTACTAAGTTAATTTTATTTTTCTTTTTGTTTTTTTGGAAAAAAGAAATTATTTATTATTATTATTTTATGTATTATTACATGAAACTAGTTGGAAGCCTAACAAGCTAGGCTCCAACGACATACTACTACATTAATTGAACAGGTTGCTGTGCTAGCCTACCAGCGAGCCTCATGGGTAACCTTTCCAAGGGGAGCCGAAGCGGGAGGGGGGCGAGATTGTGTCACAAGGGGGGCAAACTAACACTACGTTCCATGTTAATTCCTGCAATATTACGCCATTGAGGACTTGAACCTGGGACCTCCTGGAACGCATGAAACTTCGGGGAACGGGGATGACCAGCTGAGCTAGGGCCCGTTCTTCTTCTTCTTCTTATTATTATTATTATAAAAGGATGCCACACATGGCTTTTATTGAAAAGCAAATAAGAGTATTTATACATGAATGGGTGGGAGTCGGGCCACAATCTGTGCACCAACACCCTTTTGGATAGCCAAACCTATCATATGAAAAAGCAAACCCCCTACTTTGTTGTTAGCATCATACTTTGTTATTATTATTATTATTATGAAAAGGGGCCATAAAGGCTTTTATTAAGAAGAGAAAACAAATAAAAGTTTACAGAGATTTGCCATAAAGGCTTTTATTATTATTATTATTTAATATTATTACATGAAACTAGTTGGAAGCCTAACAAGCTAGGCTCCAACGACATACTACTACATTAATTGAACAGGTTGCTTTACTATCCTACCAGCGAGCCTCATGGGTAACCTTGCCAAGGGGAGCCGAAGCGGGAGGGGGCGAGATTGTGTCACAAGGGGGGCAAACTAACACTACCTTCCATGTTAATTCCTGCAATATTACGCCATTGGGGACTTGAATCTGGGACCTCCTGGAACGCATGAAACTTCGGGGAACGGGGATGACCAGCTGAGCTAGGGCCCGTTATTATTATTATTATTATTATTATGAAAAGGGGCCATAAAGGCTTTTATTAAGAAGAGAAAACAAATAAAAGTTTACAGAGATTTGGCAGGGAGACGCGCGACAAGTTGCGTCCCCGATGCCCCTTTGAATAATAATGCCTAACCTAAGGAAAAGAAAATTGCCCAAGTTATTGTTGACATCGTGACTCGCCATGCAATTCTTCAATCTTTTCAGGAGTGTTACGGTGTCTTCGCTTAGCTCCCCAAGAGTGGTAAAGGCTAATACTCCAAAACCGTAGCCATGGGTAGAACATAGGTTAGCGTATTTGGTGCGTTTTCGTGTGATTTCCGCGGAGATAGCATGGCCTGGTGTGAATATCCGATTGCCCCCCTTAGAGAAAGGTGAAACACCGGCGACATCTAAGCAAATATCCTTGCCATTTTCCCAGCTATATATCAGAAGATCTGCAGGTTTAAGGGTAAAGCCCAGTGGTGCTTCTTTCCTTGCCGATACTCCCGCTTTATAGCACAGTTCAGCGAAGAGGTCTCAAACCATATCGTGGCGATATTTGAGCCCTACTTCACTAGCACAATGAATGGCGTGATCTCCAAACCGATCCATAACGCGGCTACAACATGAACAAATATTGCCCTTTGCAAAAAGAGGTATACCAAGGCGATATTGCAACACCGATCTAAACTGTCTAGAACCTAAGGCCTGGTTCAAACCACAGATTGGAAGTGCTTTTAGGTAATCTTGAGCATGCGGTTTCTTGTTGCACTGCCACAAGATTGAGTCACGCTCATACATGACGAAGTTAGATGGTACATCCCTCATGATAGCATCATAATAACGAGTGGCCAGTAAATGCATGGGTTGTGGGGCGACTTCGTTAATATTTAAAGATGAGGGAGTTAAACCACATACTTGTATGTAGTGATCTAGTGCATTCTGAAAATGTGGGCTAAGTTCTGGACTGCCTTGTTGGAGTTGACGCTGCAGGTGCTGTGTTTGGTAGCAAGAGGCTAAGTAACCGTACTGGATGGTATCCCGTAAAGTATAAATCCCTAAACTACCGGATTTGATTGGAAGTGTAGCGATACGTTGTTGCACTTGACCAAACCCCGGTCCATCACTTGTAACCAAGTATTGCAGGAACTGAATGAGGGCGTCGTCGTATCGTTGTTGTGCCCCTTGCATGCACTGAGGCCTCGTTGTACGCGCTGAAAAATACATCTTGGAGACTCCAGCGCAATTCCGGAGAAGGAGAAGCTCGGCCTGGGCTTGACGCAGTCCATTAGACGCAGCGTTTTATCAACTCTGTATTGGTTGATGCTAGTGCAATACTCTTCACTCAAACTCGCTGGACCTCCAAGAATACTTACACCAGATGTAGGCATGCTTATAGAAGCAGGGAAGAGGTCCGTGCATCGTTGGTCTGGACATGGCCAGAAGAGCTCCGTCTTTTGCAAATTCAGGTGAAGGCCCCGATCAGGTCCCTCTTCCCGTATGATTTGGAGAGCCTTGGAAACTTCTGTCGATTCCCCAACTAATGTCCCGTCGTCCAGGTACCACCCATTCAAGTCTAATTCACAGGTTGCTGCAATTTTGCAAATCACCGGATGCAGAGCCAAAGAAAATAGGAGAGGCCCCAACGGATCTCCCTGCTGGACTCCCTGTGAAGATAACAAAGAATTCTCATTGTAATACAGCCTCGCCGGGTACGCATAGCAAAACTCCACCCATTTAGCAATACTGGGACATTGTTCTCGTACTTCTCGGATCAAAACAGTGCGGCTGACTAAGTTGAAATCATTAGTAAAGTCGACTAATAGCATAGTCATGTCAGTACGAGAACCCTTGAGTTCGAGCAACCTGTTCACTGAGTGCAATATGCCTTATCCCCCATAAGGAATGCCGACGCCAAGCTGATGGTTACCCAGATATCGTGTCATGTCCTTAAGCACAGCAGATGCTGCTAACTTAGAGCACAACCGTCGTCATATTGTTCCTACCGCTATCGGCCGGATGCTGCCATCAGGTTTGAGAAGCGGTGTGAGTGGAGCACTAGCGATGAATTCACCGAGAGCTGGAGGGAATCTGGCATCGAGCCATAGATTAGCAACAATGGTGATGGACGAAAGTAGTTCATCATCTATCGCCGCAGCCGCTCCGCTTGTTGCATCAAGCAAGTGCTGTGCACCGAGGCCGTCTCGTCCACAAGATGTTCCTTTCGGAAAGCTGCGCAGGGCTTTAGCTACGGCTTGCACATCAACACGGACATCAGCTACACTAGGAGCATCTGCAGGTATGGCAGGAGGAGGAGAGTAAGGGTGCTTACGCTGTAAATCATCCAGGGTCGCTGGGATTGACTCTGCAACACCACCAGAAGACAGAATTCTTCTTCTTCTTATTATTATTATAAATATTAATTTTTAATTTTTAATACTATTACATTAAACTAGTTGTAAGCCTAACAAGCTAGGCTCCAACGACATACTACTACATTAATTGAACATGTTGTTGTGCTAGCCTACCATCGAGCCTCATGGGTAACCTTGCCAAGGGGAGCCGAAGCGGGAGGGGGGGCGAGATTGTGTCACAAGAGGGAAAAACTAACACTACCTTCCATGTTAATTCCTGCAATATTACGCCATTGGGGACTTGAACCTAGGACCTCCTGGAACGCATGAAACTTCGGGGAACGGGGATGACCAGATGAGATAGGGCCCGTTATTATTATTATTATTATTATTATTATTATTATTATAAGATAATAAATCAATATATAGTAATTATTATTAAGAATCAAAATCAAAGTTACAAGAGATGATAGGTAACCTACTTTCACTACTCTACCTCCTTTTCCTAATCGTTTTGCTAAGTCCAAGAAATAAACTCTAGGCGAGGAAATCATGAACATCTTAAAGAAGCTAGAAATCAACGTTCTACTAATAAAGGCCATCAAGACAATACCAATGTATGCCAAGTTTATGAAGGAATTATGCACACAGAAGGATGGATTGATTGATTGATAATGAAATTACCAAAGTTGGCGAGAGTGCGTCGGCTATGCTATTGAAGAAGATACCTACAAAGTGCATGGATCCCGACGATTTCATGGTGCTAATTACTATTCGTACCAAAAGGTTTGAACATGCTTTACTGGACTTGGGATCTTCTATACGTGTGATGTCAGCTGATATTTATGACTATTTGAATCTTGGACCATTGAAAGAGACAAGAGTCATTATCCAATTAGAAAACAGGTCTGACATATATCCAAAGGGACTTGTAGATGATGTTCATCTAGTGCAAGTGAATGATCTAATTTTTCCATTTAATTTCTTTGTGGTGGATATGGACAACAATGAGAATCGGTTATCTTCTTCTTTACTTATTGGGAGGACGCTTATGAGGCGAATACGAAGATTTATGTTGATAAGGGTACAGTTACTATGGAATTTGACAAGGAGATAATACACTTAAACATATTTGAAGCTATACTCTACCCAGCTTATGTGCATTTTGTTTACTCCATTGATGTGGTTGATTCATTAGGGAAACAACTGGTGGAATTCAGTCAAGAGGACGAACTTGGTGTAGTATTGCAAAAGACCATTGAATTGGACGTCCATGACTTGTCTAACTTGGATGTTGATCATCACATTGATAATTGTGTTGAGAAAGTGAAACAAAATCTGGTTCCATTTTGTTTGCCTTTTATGTTTGTTTAAGCAGACAAATTCTAGGGTTTATTGTTGTTTATATTTTGTTATAAAGTTTATAACTTCCAGAGAGAAGAATCTATAGGATTTTTAAACACAATGCGCATCACGGGTTACATACTAGTTATTGTTTAGTTTTTAATTCACGAATCTTATGGAATTTATGTCAGATATCTTTTTGAATATTAATATATTCAAATTAAATAATAATGTAATCCATATAAAATCATATACTACATAAATGAATAAGATTTTATACTAATCATACACATCTTATGTATATATAATCTTATGATCACTCTTTTCCATAAACCATATTGTATTTGTGAATTTTACTGAATAATTATAATGTTGACATTTATCGACTTAGTATTTTGGATTCTCATATTATTGAATCTCACTCATGAGGAGTTAATTCAAGGAAAAACGATTCAAAATGTAGAGAATAAATCAATAATCAAAACAATTAAGGTGAGATGTATTATTTTTAGTTACACCGAGGAGTATATATCATATTAATTTGATGCTTCCAGACGTATACTTTAACTTTTGCGTACATACTTATCTCCTTGATTTTTATCTTACAGGTTGAAACTGATGAGATCATCAATTGTTATGATATTTATAGACAACCGAGTCTTAATCATCCTTTGCTTTGTAATCACACAATACAGGTTTGATACTTGTTTTTACTTTATATATTTTTCCTCATAATATATGTTTTCAAGATTGTAAGAAATTTCTTACAAAAAAAACTTCCTAAGAATTTACCTTATTTTTATTGTAATTAATGAAACAGATGGCGCCAAGTTCTCATCCGAAAGGAATGAAATCGGATAATTCCGGGACATTTCAACTTACACAAACTTGGCATAAGTATGGAATATGTCTAGAAGGAACTATACCTATTCGAAGGAAAGGAAAAAACTACGATCCCACACTTTTGCGTAAACATATCCCTCTAAAATTATCACCTTATAAGACTAATGTTACATCACAAGACGATGTTGATCGTAGCCATGGTCATGAGGTATATATAGTCACATATCATTGTTGTTATATTTTTTTTTGTGTGCATATATTGTAGTATTAATCCACATATGTGTTTTTACAGTATGCAACCATTGAGGTGGAGGGAAATTTTCTAGGAGCACAAGCAAAAATCAATCTTTGGCAACCAGTTACTGAAATATACGATGAAATGAGTACATCCCAAGTTTGGGTTACAGCCGGTCCCGACGACTATATCAACACTATTGAAGCTGGATGGAAAGTAAGTATCCATCCAAAATAATATATAAACGAATTTATAACCTCCTGTGGGGTACCATTAAACTTCCACCTTCTTAATTAGGTTTCTCGGAAACTACACGGTGACGACTATACTAGGTTTTTCATATCCTGGACGGTAAGTTAAAATCACCACTTTTGTTATATAATATCACCTGGTGATGAAGATGTCTTGGAAGGCCATTGATTATTGTTTAGTATTGTTTTCTTAAAAAGATCTCGCTATTAATTTTAAGTCGTTTTAGAATGATGGATACAAGAGATCGGGTTGTTACGACCTCATGTGTGATGGTTTTGTGCACATATCGTCAACTATTGGCCTTGGATGCAATTTCACTGAGGTGTCCACCTTCAACGGTAGCCAAAAAGATGCCACCTTTAGTATCCACAAGGTAATAAAATAGAAGTGATCAAACTTACATGTCCTATTATCAACTTCTAAAAGTAAACATTGATTATTTGGCAGGACCAAAGTTTTGGACACTGGTGGGTAGAATTACAAGGTATTTTTGTTGGTTATTATCCAAGTATTCTTTTCACAAAATTATCAAAAAGGGCAACACGAGTAATTTGGGGTGGAGAAATCACTAATTGGAAAAGTAAAGGACGGCATACATCAACTCAAATGGGTAGCGGTCATTTCCCTTCGGAAGGTGGTTTGAAAACATCGAGTTATTTTAATTGGGTTCAAGTAGTTAATAAAAATTATATGGCCAAGGACCCAGAAAATATTGTGATACAAGTTACGAACCCAGATTGCTATGGTTTGAAGATTGACGATGACAAATATGGTACAAATGGTTACGGTTTTTACTATGGAGGGCCTGGTTATAATGATAAGTGTAAGTGATTAAACATACATGGTCTAAAAGTGTATTTCTTGAAATTTTAACATCAGGATTGATGAATTTTATACAGTTGGCCCAACATTATTATTTATAAACTCTTGCCTTTATTTATAATTGAGGTTTCTTAATCAACGTTATTATAAGAACTCGTGAACTACTATTAATATATTCATCTAAATATCTATTCAGCATGAGTAGATAGACAATCCCTTGAAATGATCAAGAATTATTTGGACGAACGGTAAAGAAGATCCTAATTTACGCAGGTTGCGGGCTAGACAAGTTTTTGATTTATTTTGAATTCGAGATTAAAGTTTTATTGATTACACAAATAGCTCAATTGATGGATATTTCAGATTATCATCCTTAACTACTTGACATGGTATGAGTATTGGGAAACCCCTCCTTCCAGGTTACAACTATATGCAATAGAGCATAGTTTGGTGTTTTAGGGGGAAAATGCACTTCCAAAAGAGTACTTTCGATTTGAGAAATCAACATCATACAATGTTACACTAAATAAGATGTCTTTTTTGAGGGTCTTATATTTGAAGAAAAATAAGGTAATTACTGCAGATCATTGTTTACATGATAGAAATATTTACCACTAAAAGAAAACCTTAATTAGCCAACTCGCCAAAATCGTTTTCTAAAGTCGATTTTAGCTAAGGATGGGCTTTGCCGAGTGAATTTGACAGTTAGAGCTATATCAGGAAAGGATATCATGAGATAGTCCTTGTCCAACACGGTAATCTCCCAAAATTTAGCCCACTACAAGTTTGTGAGAAAAATTGGATGTGACATAAACTTGATACTTCGAAAATAAGGAGTGGCCATGTGGTTGCTTAGGTTTGACTGACTCTATTTAATATTTGGAAACTTGTTATTGATCAATTGGATAAAGAGTCATCTAGCTACTCGATCTGGTAGAGGGAAGACAGTCGGCTGTGTTTTCAACGACTATATTAGAAGATTGCTAACAACTTATATTCATAGTTACTAAGCACTGGGGTCATTTTAAGGTCAAGTGAATTTTAGTGACAACTTGGTGGGTTCAACCGAGATATTCTCTAACAATCTCCTCATTTGTCAATTTTAATGAAAAAACTGTATTACTATATCAGAAGAGAAGATTCTCAAGCATAAGCAAACTATGTGCAATCAAAGTTTCAACAACCATTAGTCAATCAAATCAATCGAAAATTAATAACACTGTAATTATCTAGTTTCCCACCAATGGTACTCGTAAAGATTTTTGATCCTACAGAAGTCTTTAAATGAGCGGTCGTAAGAGATTTCTCATAATTAGGGTACTTTCCTCTCCGGATAGACAACTCCACTAGAAACAACAAAAAGATGAAGTTTTCCTGGCTCTTAGGATAGTTTGATAGAAATTAAAACTTAGGTATGATGTTTGGACACAAGGAAATTTCCAAAACCGAAATTATACTCAAGATATGCAATAAATACAATTCGGTTTTCCCAATTCCAATAAATACTTTGTCCAATATTTTCGAAATCTCTCAATAGAAATATCCAATTAGTAAATGCACATTGCTAATTTTTATTCTCTAGAGATATGCATTTAATTGCTGGTAATTAAAGCATATAAAACTAAAAACCTTAATAAAAAGATTCTTACTTTATTTTGAACAGGATCTCCTTATGTACTGGGAATATCTTTGAACAATAAAAGATAAGAGTTATTGTACATGTTCAAAGTATGTTGACATTTTATTTTATTTTTGTTAAACCAAAGTATGTTGACATCTCTTTATGTAAATCCTTTATTTCATATTTACATTCTTGGAATCGATTATTCCACACTTCCAAACAAGTTTAGAATTGGTTCGTCTGTATTACAAGACTATTATGTGATTGATCAAACTATCAAAACACATTCATAGGTTCAATCAGTTTTACCAAACACAAGGATCGATTATACCTTACTTATGGAAACACTTGTGATCAGTCACAAAAGTTACCATGATCAATTACATCAATTACCAGGGACGGTTACCATATACTCATGGTATTGCTTGTGATTGGTCACACCAGTTATACTAGTATCGGTTACACCAATTACCAGGATCAGTTACACCAATTACTAAGATCGCTTACACCAATTACAAGGATCGATTACACAACTCTCTGTGATCAGTCACACCAATTACAAATATTGATCATACCATCTCATGGTAATTACTTAGAATCGGTTACACTAATTAATTAAAACTAGTCATACCAAATCATAAGTCAGGAATTGTGATTAGTTATACCAAGATACATAACAAAGTTACGATCGGTTCTACTATCTCACACATATTGGTAATCCAAAGATTTGCAATGAATAGCCGTACCAATAAACCTAGTGATTTCCCTTTCGATTCATAATTAAATAAGTTCATGAATGTACTTCCTTTAAACAAATGTAAAACATTGCTTCATGATGAAATCTTCACCATAACCCATTCACATAATCATAACAACAATATAAGATTATGCCGATGTCATATCTATGAAGTTTAAAAGATAAGCGTTATACTTAGTAGTCTAATTCACTAATACTATGATCATATGATCATGTCTCATTACTTTTAGAGCATAGCTCAGTTCACTAAGCGTTGGTATGCCAAGTTTGGTTGTCATATTTTAGTGAATCAAAACTCATGTTAAGAGTCGCTTGATTATGTACTAGAGTCAACTTCGTATAGGTTAGCTTGAATGTATTAGGATATGAGACTTTACAAGTATTGCGGAGACTTGAAATGTGAAGAATCAAGGAGCTACAATGACAATAATCATCCTTCCACTTCAGGTTAGTGATATTTGACTTGAACTGTTTCATTCCCTAACGTATCTTTTAAGTCGTGCATATTGAAGAAAAAAAAACTGCGAAGCATATTTGAACTCTAGATAGACATAGTATTAAGGAATACAATATGAGGTTTATTGCTTAACCATTAAACTTTGTAGATAAGACATCGCCATAATCATTTGAATGCTATTGTGATTATCTATGGGTATGATGTGATGATTTCATCCTAGGGAACAATGTTCTACATGTGTTCTAAGGAAGTAAGTTCATAAACTTGTTTGTGAATCGAAAAGGAAATCTCAAGGCGTTATTGGTTTTGTTATTCATTGCATATATTATGAAAAACCAATATGTGTTATTGAGTATAACCATTTACGACTTGTTGTGTTCTTGGTAGAACTATTCATAAAGGCCTGACTTATGTATTGATATGACTTTTATTAGTGAAACCGATCTTAAGTAATCACCTGAGATGGTATGGTCGGGTTTGTGATTTTCTGTTTGACCAAATATAGGAAAGGGGAACCGATCCTAGTAAGATGTGCAGTACATCACAAAGGGGAACCGATCCTTATATGAGGTGCAACAAGGTTTATAACATAAAGGGGAACCGATCCTATGAACATGTGCAACACGTTTTTAGGGAAAGGGGGACTGATTCTATGGAAATGTGCAACACATATAAGTTAGATACCATATATATATATGTGTGGGTAACCGATCCTAGTACCTAGTCAACCAAATTTTGGAAACCTAGTGTGACTATGCACAGTACTCACATGATTGTGATTGAATGTTATTTGATCAATCACATAGTTCTTGAAAGTCAGATGAACCAATTCTAAACTTGTTTGGAAGTGTGGAAAATCGGTTTCAAGGTTGTAAGTGTGAAAGAGAACTTACAAAGTTAAGATGTCGACATACTTTGAATACGTGCTATGAATGTTTATTTCTTTAATTGTTCAAAGTTATTCCTTAACAACTTAAGGAAGAGAATCCCAGGATCGAAACATAAATAAGTTAAGAATCTTTAAATTAAGGTATTTAACTTCGTTTTGTAGGGAAATAAGAATTAGTAGTGTGAATTTACTAATTATAGAATTTCCGAGAAATTTCTATCATTATTTTTGGACAGAGCATTTCCAGGAATTATGGAAACCGAATTTGTGCTTTAATGAATATCTTGAGAATATTTTCGGTTTTGGAAATTCCTTGGTGTCCAAAATTCCTTGTCTATAAATACTTGAAGTTTACCTTTCTTGCAAACTAATCCTTCGTAACAACAAACTTCCTCTTTTTTGATGTTACTGGTGTAGCCGCGTATTCGGAGAGGAGAGTAACCTAATTAGTCGAAATATCTTACGACCGCTCAGTTTAAAGTCTTCTTTGGGATTGAGAAGCTCTACAAGTACCGTTGGTGGGAAACTAGATAATTGTGGCTTATCTTTTGTTTTCTTTGATTTGATTGACTAACGGTGGTTGAACTTTGATTGCACCTAGTTTGTTTATGCTTGAAAATATTCTCTTCTGATATAAGATTCACTCAAACTAGTTTAGAGTTTCGACAGGGATCTTTAGACTATTGCTAGTTCTAAAGAGGATCTTGTGATAATCCATTATTAACAAACTCCGTTCTGTGCGTGATTGATCACATGAGATTTAAGTGATTGTGTGCAGGTGTTTATTGAAGATCTAAGAAGATTTGACGACGAAGAAGATATTGAAGATTTCTGATTTGTGGGTTCATAATATTTGGTGTGCACAATACTTGTTTTGGTAAAAGAGGATCCAATTAATAATCGATTTATCTTTGTGATAGATTGGATTGAATAATTGAGTAGATCAGCATCAACACAATTCTTTAGATTAATAGTGTTCTTGGCTTAACCTTAAATGATTACTTCGGTAATTGAATATAAGATAGATCTAAGAACTTTACGAAGTAGTTTATGTTAAGATAAACGGAAGAGCCTTTGTCCGACTCATATCACTTGGTTGAATAGAGTTGATACCAAAAATATTTGTTGTTCCTTTACTGTTTGGAATACGAACCAAAGGAATTGTTCCAAGTACGTGACTAAGGTCGGAGGGGTGGGAATACAGACGGAACTAGGTGAAATATAGGTTTAGTTGCTTGGTAACAACTATAAGAAGTTAGGTGTAATTTTGTATAGCGGCTTAATCCTGAGAGTATTCAATTCTGGACAAGGTCCCGGGGTTTTTTAGCATTTGTAGCTTCCTCGTTAACAAAATCTTGCTGTGTCATTTACTTTATATTTCCGCATTATAATTGTTTTATTATTATTAAAATAAATTACACAAACGTTAATTCCTGTTTACCTGATAAGTGAATCCTATTGTGTTTGGTTAAGTCCGAACCTTTTTATCAAATTACATACTTCGTTGCATGTTGTATTGTCTCGACTCAGTCTATAGACATTCACTTTCGAAGAAAGGACTTATAGGTAGGAAAAGTTTTAGCTTGAGGTATATTTGGGTGCCCTATCCTTTTCAAATGGTATCAGAGAAGGCAAACACGAAAAGATCTAACAATCTGTGTTTGGTGCGATCCAACCTATAAGAAATGAACTCGAGTTCTCATGAATCAACTTCAATTAACATACTGCCAAGATTTGACGGAACAAACTATCTATGGTGGAAATATGCTATGAGATATTTTCTTCAATCACGAGACTTTAATACTTGGTTATTAGTCGTCGATGGTTATATTCGTCCAAAGATAGAAAATTTTAGAAACTGAGTTTAAATGCTTAATAGAGTTTTCAAACGAAGAAAAGGCTCTTGCAAAGCAGAATTCAGAAGGTTTGAATACTATAATACATGCTATAAGTCGTGATCTACAACATCATGTATCAACATGTCAAACTTTGAAAAAAGCTTGGGATAATCTTCTGATCGTATTCAAAGGAAATTCTTCAGAGAAAGAAGATAGACTTCAAACTCTCACTTCCGATTGGGAAAACCTTCGAATGGATGACAATGACACTTTTGAAGAGTTTCACATTAAACTCTCTATGAGCAACTGCAGTCATAGGAGTATAACTAAAGACTAAAGACTAAAAAAACTAAGATAATTTGGTTTAGTTCGTCGAGCGACGCTACGGTGTAGGAGTAATTTTGGTGGAGCGGAGTTACATAGGTTCGTCTGATACGGGGCGTAGGTATAAATTACGCTTAGGTGGAACGTAACTATAATTTACGCCTGGTGTCGGGCGGAGTCTAAAATTGCGTTTGGTGTGAGGCGTAATATATAAAACCGCCCGATGGAGAGACGTAACTTGAAACTACGCCTGATCAAACGTAACACGTTCACTATGCCTGATGGGGCGTAAACAAAAATTTCGGTAATAAATTAAGCCCCATGAGTGGATAAATCACACGACATATCCACTGTCTCATCTCACGTTCTTCTGCATAAGATCACACGACATATCCACTGTCTCATCTCACATTCTTAATTCAAGTGGATAAATCTTATTACATTCAAACTCCTATAATAAGAAATTTTCTTTAGACAGGGTTAGTGCAAGTGACGACCTTAATATGCGAAAACTACAAAATAAATTGCACTGTTGATGAGATTTCACATAAGTTATTGTTGGTCATTTAAATTACGCCTCATGAGTAACAGGCGTAGTAATAAATTATGCCCCATTCCGCATCATGCATAGTTTATAATTACGCCGGTAGTCAGGCGGTATTTATAAACGTGCCTGACGAGGCATAACGTTTAATTACGCCTCAATGGGGCACAATTATATGAAACAACCTGGTATCAGGCGCAACTAGATATTACGTCCCGTCGGGCGTAACCTGAACTCCCACCCCAATCAGGCGCAAAGATTACATCCGCCTCACCGTTAGGCGTAACTTGCAATTCCTCCCCAATCAGGCGTAGTCGTGAATTACGCCAGACCATAACCAAACCAAAGACCAAATATACTCTGGTTTTTGGTTTTAGTCTAGGATTTGCTCTTTACTCCGCCCCGTAGTGCTTGGTTTTTCGACCAATTTTTTAGTTATACTCCTTAACTGTGGTTTCTCTAAGATAATTAATGCTTTTTTCTTGTTAGGAAAGACTATTTCTGAAAAAGATATATTATGCAATAATCTCAGATTGTTGCCATCTATATATGATTCTAAGAATCATGCAATCATAGAAGCAAACGATATTTCAACTCTCTCACGAATCACACTTGTTGGAAAGTTAAAGATATATGATCATGAATCATAGTCTATTCAAGGTAAAGGAATCGCTTTTAAAGATGCAAGAATTCCGAAAGCTCCAATGGAGATGAATAGATAAATGGATAATTCAGATGAACAGATTGCATAAAATTCTGATGATGAAATTGAACAATCATTGTCATTGATTACTAGAAAGTTTCGATATCTCTTAAAGAAAAGAAATAAGAGATTCGTTAAGGATACTTATCGATCTTCTCGCCCACATGATCGATTCCCTGTCAAAAAGGATCATGAAGAAGATGATGAATATCAGCTGGTAGGCTCGGAAAGATACCTACTATTGTATAAACTGCAAGTGCACAGTGTCGACAAGCAACACAGGGCAAGCACAGGTCGAACCACAGAGACTTGGAGAGTGTAGAAGTTGATTCTAAATCCTGATTCAGAGAGTAACCAAAAGGGGTTTGTTTTTGTCGATACGACGATATGATTTTCAAGTGACCTGAAATAATAAAAGTAAAAGATGCAAATAGCAAGATATGTAAACAATGATAATATGGATACTAGGGTATTCAAATCCACCAATAACCTATGATATGCATTCAACTTGTAATATTATTCTTGTCCTTATAGTAGATTCAAGTCTACCGTATAACTAAGGTATTTCTCCAATGGATAATTTAATCACAACTAAAGTATTTCTCCAAAGCATTAATTGTCTAATTAAGCACAACTAATCTAAAGATCAATATTTGGTTAAGCATGAGTTGTAGCATAATCAACATAGAGATATTCTAACTACAATGGATACATGGCATACATTGTGAGAGCAAGATGTTGAAAAACTTGGATTAAATTATATATTTAAACAATTCTAAACTTTCAAGAACAAGATACAAGATATGAATACATACCAATGAGATTAGGGCTTCATCTAAACCCTAGTAAATGAAACTAGAACATGAAGAACATTACAACAAAACTTAAATTTGATAAACTAACATGAACAAGCTATTCTTGGATGGTTTTTCAACACAACAACCCTCTCTATTTATACACAAAATTCCCTCAAGCACTTGGATCCGAATTTTGGCACTCATCCACTCAACAAAACATGTTTTCTTAATTGATGGAATGTATTTGGTTGTGGGAAACAAATTGGGAGTGATTGAGTGAGAGAATGGGGGTGAGGTGGATGTTTTGGAAAGAATCGAATGGGGGTGAGGTGGATGTTTTGGAAAGAATCCAATGGGGGTGAGGTGGATGTTTTGGAAAGAATCCAATGGGGGTGAGGTGGAAATGGATTTGGGTCTTGGGTTTTGGATCATGGGTTTTGGATCATGGGTTGTTTAATCCCATGAATTTGTAAACAAGTTGCCACTGATGCGCGAGCGGGTTGCAACGCTTCCAACTTTCTTCTCTTTGTCTTCTCAATTCTTCCAAGCTTTATTTAGTACTTAAAAACACAAAATTAATTAATACAAATATTTATTCTTGAAAATGGTAAAAATGCCGAATTTGGGATAATATATGACTTTGAAGCGCGAAAGATGAGTTAAGTGCCAATGAAAAGGTGTATGAATATGCAATATTTGGCACTCATCAAATACCCCCAAACCTGAATTTTACTTGTCCTCAAGTGAAACAAATCCGAAATCCTAACTATACCACCTGTCATTGGTCTCTCGAATGCATTTAGCGTATGCACTAAGCCTTTAAACCCCTAGGTGTCCCTAGTGGACGAGTTGTAGTCTCGTGAGGGCCTACCAAAGATGTACCCACAAAACCTTCTCCAAATTGAGCATCCATAGAAATGCCTTCGTCTTCGGTCTTCAACTCGTAGATGATGAACTTGAATTTCGTAGAACCTTGATAATTTGTGACCATTTTTTTTTTTTTTTTTTTTTTAAGACCCGCTACACAAACTGATCATAATTTTTTTTTTTTTTTTTTTTTTTTTTGACCCGCTACACAACGATCATCGATACCAAACACAAGATCCGAGACAAAATAATTTTTTTTAGGGACCCGCTACACACTGGTCATCATTTTTTTTTTTTTTTTTTAAGACCCGCTACACAAATGGTCATAGAAAACAACAACACAAAAATGCAAAAGACTACAAAGGATCCTACAAAAGACCCGCTCCACACCGGTCATCATTTTTTTTTTTTTTTTTTTTTTTTTTTTTTTTAGACCTGCTACACAGCTGGTCATAGAAGAATGCAAAAGACTACAAAGGATCCTACAAAAGACCCGCTACACAGCTGGTCATAGAAAATAACAAAAACAAAAAAATGCAAGACCCGCTACACAACTGGTCATAGAAAAGACTCACAATGCCATATGCAAATACTCCCCCAAACCTAAATCTAACATTGCCCTCAATGTTTCAAAATATGATAGAAACAACAACAAACCATGAGAACAAAACAGATTCAAAGGAAAGAGATTACCAGATGCCAAACCAAAGACAAGTGGAGTATGTCTAAAGCAACCAATGAGGGAAGATATCTGTGGTATGTACAAGGGGTGAACTTTTCAAATCCACGTAGATCGGATCAGCAAGATGAGTTGTTTCAATCTCGTGGAATTGGTTCAAGGAACGGCTTCAGTCTCTGCCCATTGACCTTGAAGACATTCTTGGTTGTTACATCTTCTAGTTCTACAGCCCAATGGGGGAAAATTGTTCGCACCACGAACGGGCCTGTCCATTTAGAACGTAATTTTCCTGGAAAAAGGTGCAGTCGTGAGTTATACAATAGAACTTTCTGGCCGGGAGTGAATGACTTGCGCAAAATGCGTTTGTCATGGAACACCTTCATTCTTTGTTTGTACATTTTTGCATTATCATATGCATCATTTCTTAACTCTTCCAACTCATTGAGTTGAAGCTTCCTTTGGGTGCCACTTTTATCTAGATCAAAGTTCAGCTTTCTTTACAGCCCAATATGCACGATGTTCTAACTCTACAGGGAGATGACAAGCTTTACCGTACACAAGTCTGTAAGGGGACATACCAATGGGGGTCTTGTATGCAGTTCTATAGGCCCATAAAGCATCATTCAATCTTAAAGACCAATCTTTTCTAGACGGGTTAACCATCTTTTCTAGAATGTGCTTAATCTCCCTATTTGAAACCTCTACCTGGCCACTAGTCTGTGGATGATATGGGGTTGCGACTTTGTGAGTTATGCCATACTTGCGAACTAAAGACTCAAAAGGCCTATTGCAGAAATGTGAACCACCGTCACTGATTATAGCTCTAGGGGTGCCAAATCGAGAAAATATGTTTTCCTTTAAGAACGAAAGTACCACCTTGTGGTCATTAGTTTTGGTTGCAATTGCTTCTACCCACTTAGAAACATAGTCAACAGCAACAAGAATGTACAACTTTCCTTCAGAGCTAGGAAATGGACCCATGAAGTCAATACCCCATACATCAAATAGCTCAACAATCAAAATGGGTTGTAGGGGCATCATGTTTCGTTTTGATATACCTCCCAATTTCTGGCACCGGTCACAAGAAATACAAAATTCATGGCTATCCTTAAACAATGTTGGCCAGTAAAAACCACTCTGCAAGATCTTTGCAGCAGTTTTCTTTGCACTAAAGTGGCCTCCACATGCTTGATCATGACAAAAAGAGATGACATCCCTTTGTTCAGAGTTGGGGACACATTTCCTAATGATTTGGTCAGGGATTTTGAACAGATATGGGTCATCCCATAGGAAATGTTTCACTTCGCCAAGAATTTAGACCGGTCTTGTTTAGACCAATGAAGTGGCATCCTACCAGTAGCAAGGTAGTTCACGATGTCGGCAAACCATGGCATTTCGAAACTAGCATCGTTGTTCATCTGGGAAAGATTCTCTAATAATCTCTGATTCATCAATGACTCGACATTCAATCTAGATAAGTGATCATCAACAACATTCTCTCGACCCTTTTTATCTCGAATTTCGAGGTGGAACTCTTGTAACAAGAGTATCCATCGAATTAGACGAGCCTTGGCATCTTTTTTAGATAAAAGATATCTTAATGCGGCATGGTCAAGATAAATGATGATTTTAGATCCTATCAAATAAGATCTAAACTTATCTAATGCGAACACAACAGCTAGCAGCTCTTTTTCGGTTGTTGAATAGTTCATTTGAGCCTCATTCAAAGTTTTGCTTGCATAATAAATCACATAGGGTGTTTGTCAACTCGCTGACCTAAGACAGCTCCAACAAAGAAAATCAGATGCGTCACACATGATTTCAAATGGCAATTTCCAATCTGAGGTCGGACTATAGGGGCCGAAGTTAGAAGAGTTTTGAGCTCCTCCCAAGCATGCACACAAGTATTATCAAACACAAATGTAACATCTTTACTGAGTAGATTACACAATGGTCTTGAGATCTTACATGAAATCTTTAATGAATCTACGGTAGAAACCAAAGATGGCCTAAAAATGATCTAACCTCCCTCACAGAGCGAGGTTGAGGCAAGTGTTGAATGATATCAACCTTGGCTTTATCTACTTCTATGCCTTTTCTCGAGATGATATGCCCTAGAACAATGCCCGAGTCAACCATGAAATGACATTTTTCCCAATTCAAGATCAAATTCTTTTCTTTACACCGAATAAGCACACGAGTAAGATGATGCAAACATTCATCAAAAGAAGAGCCAAAGACAGAAAAAATCATCCATGAAGATTTCAAGAAACTCATCTATCATGTCCGAAAATATGCTCATCATACATCTTTGAAAAGTAGCAGTGCATTACACAACCCAAAAGGCATACGACGATAAGCAAATGTTCCATACGGACAAGTAAATGTGGTCTTATGCTGATCTTCTAAAAGCTATGTGAATTTGGTTGTAGCCTGAATAGCCATCTAAGAAACAATAGTACCTATGTCCCGACAACTTTTCTAGCATTTGATCAATGAAGAAGCGGCAGCGGAAAATGGTCTTTCTTAGTTACCGTGTTCAATTTCCTATAGTCAATACAAACTCGCCACCCCGTAGTTACACGGGTGGGGACAAGCTCATTCTTCTCATTTTGAACTACAAGAATGCCGGACTTCTTGGGTACCACTTGAATGGGACTGACCCACTTGCTATCGTGAACTGGTATATGATACCCGCATCAAGAAGCTTTATGATCTCACTCTTAACAACCTCTTTCATGTTAGGATTGAGACGCCTTTGCATCTCCCTAGATGGTTTGGCATTGTCCTCAAGGTTTATATGGTGCATGCAATCAAGTGGGGCTTATGCCTTTAAGGTCCGAGATGGTCCATCCTAATGCTTCTTTATGCTCCTTAAGCACTTCTAAAAGTTTTCTTTCCTGTTTTGTATCTAAGGCAGATGAAATGATTACAGTGCAAAGTATTAGAAGGTCCCAAAAAACATATTTAAGAGTATCAGGCAATGGTTTCAACGAGCTTTGGTGGCTCAACAAGAGATGGAACAGACTTGGATTCCAAGAGTGGAAGTGGTTCCACTCTAGCTTTCCACTTAGACGTGTCCATGAGTGGTGTGGATTCAAGCAAAGTATTCACTTCACTTATGTATTCATCATCAAACATATCCAGGTTGAAATTATTCAAACAAGCATCCAAAGGGTCAACAGACATGCTACTAGGTAGCGACTCCTATTCAAACTTTCAATCATGTTGATTTCATGCACATCATTATCATCATCAAGATCTAAATGTTGTTGGCTAGAATTGAAAACATTCAACTCCACAGTCATATTACCAAATGACAACTTCAAAGACTCCATTACGGCAGTTAATGATTGCATTGGACGTCGCTAAGAAAGGACGTCCCAAAATGACAGAATGAATGGACGCCGTGGTTTTGCACAAAGTTGAGTATCTAAAACGATGAAGTCCACAGAAAGTAAAATTTATCAACCTTAATCAAAACATCTTCTACCACACCACGTGGCACTTTTACGGATCTGTCCGCCAATTGCAGAGTTATAGGTGTTGCCTTCAACTCTCCAAGACCTAACGCACATATACTCAATATGGCAAAATTCACACTTGCCCCTAAGTCTAGCAACGCCTTCTTAACCGTATGGTCACCTATTTTGCATGTGATAGTTGGACTACCTGGGTCTTTAAACTTAGGTGGTGTGTTGCTTTGAATGATTGCACTCACTTGCTCGAGTGAGAAAAGCACGCTTATGCACATGAAGCTTTCGCTTTTGTGTGCATAGATCCTTAAGGAATTTAGCATAAGCGAGGGACTTGCTTGATTGCATCAAGAAATGGGATGTTGATGTTAACTCGTTTGAACATTTCTAAAATCTCGTTGTACGTGTACTCTCTTTTGTTGCACCAATCTTTGTGGGAATGGAGCAACAGTACATGAGATGGTGTAGAGACATTAGAATTATGGGAATTCTTATGTTGCTCGATTTGTTTTCAACAATAGGTGTTTTCTCTGTGGTATTTTATGCACTCGGGTGAGTCCGATGTAGACTCACTGATCGTGGTACACCTACATTGTTTTCAACAACTTTACCACTACGAAGAGTGGTGACAAAGATTTACTTGATTATTGGAGGCCTCATTTCGAGTTGAATTTTCTCATTCGATATACATTTTTTGGATTTTGTTGGGGTTGACTAGGAAGTTTGCCTTTGTCTCTTTCATTCAATGCTTCACAAATTTGACCCATTTTAAGTTCTAGACTTGAAAACGTTGGTCTGTGGGTCTTTTGAAGTTGTACCAAATTTTGGGTCAACAAACCGAAACTTTCTTCAAGCTAGGCTTTTTCTCTCAGGGTACTCGAGAATGTGGTTGCACTTGGGGGTTTCTAGGATAAGGGTATCCTTGGTTATTATTTGATGTTCCCCTTGCACATGCCCCTTAGACCATGAAAAGTTAGGGTGATTTCTCCACCCCGGGTTGTAGGTCCGAGAATATGGGTTGTTCTCTTGCCTTTGGTACAATACATTGGCTTCCTCGGTTTTAGATTCTTGAAATGCATGGAGGTCTGGACAAGTGTCCACTAGATGGTCCGAACTATGGCATGCGGCACAAGTGGCCATTTCAATTTGACTACGGAGAGTAGGGATATTAGTTTTTCCATTCTTTTCTAGCTCTAGCTTTTCTATTCTCCTGGCCAAGGATGCCATCTTTGCACTTCCTTCAAGTCGAGTCAATTCTATGAACATTGGATGAAAGGGTAATCCTATTTGGTTCACGGGGATTCCCACTCGCGAGTCTTTTCAAATACTTCGATTAAGAAATCCCAAGACTCATCAAATAGCTTTTTCAATAAATTGACCATTGCACATGGTCTCAACTGTAGTTCGGTTTTTGACATCTAAACCTTCATACAAAATTTGCACAAGTCTCCATTTTTCAAAACCATGGTGAGGACATTGGAGCAATAATTCATTGAATCTCTCTAAATATTTTGCCAAAGTTTCCTCCTCTAATTGCACAAAACTATTCGACTTTGACGAATTGTCGTAGTCTTATGGTTTGGGAAGAACTTTTTGAAGAACTCTTTCGTAAGAGCATCCCATGTATGAAATGACTGTGGCTGTTGAGCACACAGCCAAGTCTTGGCTTTGTCTATCAAAGAAAAAGGAAAAAGTTTCATTTTGAGGTGCTCATCCGTCATTTGGTTGATCCGAAGAGTCCCACAAATTTCCTCGAACTCTCTCACATGGTGGTAGGGATTTTCAGCTTCAACCCCTTTAAATTTAGGCAACATATTGAGGATACTTGCCTTTAGCTCAAATTGTCCATCAATAGCTGGTAAGACAATGCACGAGGACTGGGTTGTCCTCGTTGGGTACATGTAGTCCTTTAGACTACGGACTCAAGCCACTCGGTTCTCCCATTGTTTCGGATGGGTTTGGACCGTCTCGCCTCGTAACTATGTATTTCAATTAACTCTTCTTGACTCGATTCTAACTAGTCGGCGTGTATGGTCTCTAAAAGACACAATCATAGCCTAGCTAGCACATCAAGCATGTTAACCATTCACCTAGAAGGAAAGTTCTATGCAATCACAAACAAGGATGACTCCACCACAAGAAACCTACCGATTTCTAGCAAACAAAAAGCATGATGGCTCCACTTAGATTGTTTTCTAGACCAGCTTCTAATCCTTCGAAAGGGAATTCGTTACAAACTGAGCAAACCCTCCGGAATCAATCCGAGTTTAAGTAAATTGAATAGAGGCGAGGAAGTGCTAGAGCTTTGATACCCAAGGCCTCACCGTATTACAAGGGCGGCAATCACGCATTCAATTTACGTAAACCGTCATGAACTTCAAGTATGCTTAAAGAGTAACCAATATTTTTCAAAAGACTTTCCTACTAAGCTCGTTACCTTATAGGTCTTGTTCTATTCAAAATTTTAAAGCTTAGGTTCGCGTATGTATCGTTTTCCTAAGGCGGGCAAGAAGAGAACGGTGATGAAATCCGAACCCTTATCTTGTATGGCCAGTCCTTGCCCTTTACTAGGAAAATAAAGCAGCCGTATTCAATTCCTCAACATATATGAAAACGAAGGAATACAAGAATCTCGCTAACAAGGGATTCGCGAGTGTTTCGACAAACTTACCTCCCGTTCCAGACGGGGATGAACCGTTGTTGTCGACTCGGGCCACGACTCCTATGTCATGAACGAACCCGAGGGGCCGAGGTGATATTGTAATCACCGTCCTTCTCTCGCAAACAACAGTTGATATTTAATAATACCCTTCCGTAGGGTTTAAAAATAAAAAATAAAAATAGAATGTCCAAGTCCAAAGTCCAAAATAAAGTGCAAAAGAAAAAGAAAATTACAAGAGTAAAGGAATCCTAATACAAACTAAAAATAAATAAAATAAACTCTTTTTTTTTTTTCTTTTTTTTTCTTTTTCTTTTTTCTTTTTTTTTTTATTAAAATAAAAACTTCTTCCGCTTTCTTTCGCTTCCTTTCCTTCGCCTTTACAACAGCTACTCAGGCACCTGTTGAGCTCAAAAGAGGTAGTTAGGGTTTCAAGTTTTAAAGCAAAAGCAAAATAAAATAAAAAAATAAGTGTAAAATCGATCAGAATAGTAACAAAGAATGATGAACTATCGTCACTACAAGAATGAAGAATGAATGAACTATCGTTGCTACAAAGTGAATAAAGTGATGATGAAGAACACGAAGAACAGACGCTTCAGAACTGTCGTTTGAAGAGCACGAAGAACGACACAGATAATAACTGTCGTTGTTTAACAAGGACACAATGAATAGTCATTGTTGAATTGCGACAGTTTTATTTATGCGATGTTCATACGCGTTTTTTTTTTTTGGTGTTCCCTTATGTTCTAAGCTGAGGAGATGAAAAATAATAAGTGTTTGAAAAATATAGATGAAAAATACAAGAATGTAATTTTTTTTTTTTTTTGTGTACAGTGTTTTATCTACAGTAAAATGCTACAGTTCCAGGAGACAATTTATGAACAGTGACAGGAGATGAAAAATGAACTACACCACTACCGAAAAACGGCGCCAAAAAACTTGGTAGGCTCGGAAAGATACCTACTATTGTATAAATCGCAGTGCACAAAGGTCGACAAGCAACACAGGCAAGCACAGGGTCGAACCAAGACTTGGAGAGTGTAGAAGTTGATTCTAAATCCTGATTCAGAGAGTAACCAAAAGGGGTTTGTTTTTGTCGATACGACGATATGATTTTCAAGTGACAAACAATGATAATATGGATACTAGGGTATTCAAATCCACCAATAACCTATGATATGCATTCAACTTGTAATATTATTCTTGTCCTTATAGTAGATTCAAGTCTACCGTATAACTAAGGTATTTCTCCAATGGATAATTTAATCACAACTAAAGTATTTCTCCAAAGCATTAATTGTCTAATTAAGCACAACTAATCTAAAGATCAATATTTGGTTAAGCATGAGTTGTAGCATAATCAACATAGAGATATTCTAACTACAATGGATACATGGCATACATTGTGAGAGCAAGATGTTGAAAAACTTGGATTAAATTATATCTTTAAACAATTCTAAACTTTCAAGAACAAGATACAAGATATGAATACATACCAATGAGATTAGGGCTTCATCTAAACCCTAGTAAATGAAACTAGAACATGAAGAACATTACAACAAAACTTAAATTTGATAAACTAACATGAACAAGCTATTCTTGGATGGTTTTTCAACACAACAACCCTCTCTATTTATACACAAAATTCCCTCAAGCACTTGGATCCGAATTTTGGCACTCATCCACTCAACAAAACATGTTTTCTTAATTGATGGAATGTATTTGGTTGTGGGAAACAAATTGGGAGTGATTGAGTGAGAGAATGGGGGTGAGGTGGATGTTTTGGAAAGAATCCAATGGGGGTGAGGTGGATGTTTTGGAAAGAATCCAATGGGGGTGAGGTGGAAATGGATTTGGGTCTTGGGTTTTGGATCATGGGTTTTGGATCATGGGTTGTTTAATCCCATGAATTTGTAAACAAGTTGCCACTGATGCGCGAGCGGGTTGCAACGCTTCCAACTTTCTTCTCTTTTGTCTTCTCAATTCTTCCAAGCTTTATTTAGTACTTAAAAACACAAAATTAATTAATACAAATATTTATTCTTGAAAATGGTAAAAATGCCGAATTTGGGATAATATATGACTTTGAAGCGCGAAAGATGAGTTAAGTGCCAATGAAAAGGTGTATGAATATGCAATATTTGGCACTCATCATCAGCCGCAGTGATTCAAGTGTAAAGGGTTTGGTCATATTGCTAAAGACTGTCCCAATCTTAATAAATACACTAAAAGCAAGGCATTGGCTGTAACTCTAGATGAGACCTCTGATTCATACGATTCTGAAGAAAAGGAAACATCTAATATTGCATTAGTTGTCAATCTTATTTCTTCCTTCTCCATTAGTGATTTACCCATTTTAAGAATAGACATGTATTCCGATGTATTAAATCACCTAATGGTAAAGGGAAAAATAAGACAAGATGCAAAAACTATCTCAAAAACATAATTGCTAAGAGTTGCATATGCAATTACAATCAATTCCAAGATACTTTGTTAGTTCAAGGTAACAAAAGGAGATCTTTTGATACTATACTAGATCGAGAACACTCTGGTTGTTCAAAATTCCATAATGAGAGAAAATCTCATACTAATGCCACTTGATCAGTATTAGAATTCTTTCCTCACAATGTGTGCCAAATCATTGTGCGAGGAAGAAGAAAAATCAAGGCACTTTGTGTAGATTATGGAAATAATATATAGTATTTGAAGATATTTGATATATTTGTATTTTAGGAATATTATATTTTCGGTAGTATGAAAATTATAAAAAAGATCTTTCTCCTAATTTGTTTATTCCTTGTCCGAACTATGGGTCTGGATCAAATGGTTTCTCTAGAGAAGATACTAGATCATAAAGATCATCTTAAAACTAAGTCTGGATTATCTCTTGATATCAAGGGTAAAATCAGGAAGGGAGATTGGCTTAGCAAGAAGGAAAGAGAGAATACTCTGAAGAAAAATCAGTGTATTGAGGCATTGACACACTTTTGTGTTTAATCAAAGACAGAATTGCATGTTCTTGCAGAATCCTTCACGAAAATTTCTCATCTACAAGAAATTCTGGTCAAGCAATAAGGTTTTCTACTTGAAGAAATTCAAAAGATGAAGAGTAGTAATTCGCCTTCATTCAGCTATGATATGAAGGACTAAGTTTCAAGAGAAAAATAAACATCAATTGTTGATTTATTTTATTGCTTGTATTGGTCTATTATGAATAAAATTATTTGATTTATAATTTTTCTTATGATAGTCTTCAGTTTACATAGCCTGTTATTGAATGATTTTATCTTATTTCTATGTATATTTATGAGATGTTTGATTTCGGTTTTACTACCTTAATATTCGATCTCATATATTGTGAACCCTTATGGTTAGGGTAACTTTTTGATTTAGCAGGATTGGGTTCTAGCCCATGTTGGTAGGCTTTATCAAAGGATCATGAGGGGTTTTGGTAGAAATAATATGTGAAAAAGTCACAATATGTTGAATCGGTTTTGGTTTAGCATAAAAGCATATGTGTTTAGACGGTTTTCAACTTTTGCTTGCAATTGTTAAAACCGATTTTAAACCTTTCTCTGGTAAAGGTTAGTTGTTGTTATTCTTTTATTTTTGCATAAGGATGACAACATGATGATATTACGATATCAATTCTCCCTGGAAGAATATGCATCATATTGGAGAAGTGGATGCGAATTTTGAGGTAACAATCTTGTTAGTTAATTGTTTTCTTGTTTAAGAAAAACATGAGTTTATTTCATATATATTTATTGTTCTTGCTTAACAAAATTTCGGTTCAATTGATGTTTTATTCCATGATGTGTGTGTGGATGTATGTGTGATTCAATTGGTTCCGGTTAAGAAAGCTATTGTTATCTTGCTTTATTGTGTGGTATCAATTATTTAGGCTTACAAAATTTTGGTGCAATTTTGGTACTTTTAATGTCTATGTTGTTTCAATTGCTTCCGGTTGAGGTGAATAATTATGCAAATTGATTTATGTTGGTTTGTATGAATTATTTATGGCTTAACGAAATAAAAGGTGTACGGGATGAGTTGTTTAGTCCAATTCGATTTCGGATAAGAGAAACTAAGTTAATTCTGATCTTAGTTAGACTTATCGAAGTGAGATTTTGGTTATCCAAGTCTAATCGAATGCCTTAACAAGAAATGCTAGTTAACTAACGTAGCATTTGTCTTGTTTAAAATTGAAAGGTCTAAGTTTATGGATAATTAGAACGTGATGAGAAAAATAGAGTTATCTTTATTTTGGTCTTATATAATTAAGCGATTGTGTTTGTACAATCGGTTTAACAAAGGGACTAAGGTGCTTAGTTGTTTTTGGTTTCAAAATAAAACTACTTGTAGTTTCGGTTTTGATATTAGTTATCAGAACATGATGTGTGTAACCCTCGTGCATTACTCTACAGGTTGCAAGTCTTTAGAGATTTATAAGATTCTTTTCGTGTTGTCCTTTATTTTTTCGTTTCTTTATCATTTTGTGACAAAAAGGGGGAGAAATATATGGAGTAAACAAGTGATACTGGCATTGATTTTATATTGATTGGTATCGCTAAGGAAAAGAACATTGGTGCTTAAACGTTTTATCTAAACGAAAGAGTGAAAGCACAGACTAAGGGGGAGTAACATTTCATATGAATTGGTATAACAAAGACGTGTGGATTGAATATCTACCTATCTTCCTTAGGGGGAGTATTAGCTTTGTTATTATAATGTCAACAACGGCATTTTCAAGGATTAAATGTAAGTTGTTTACTGTGCAGTTGAATTCGGGAATCAAGCGTATGTGTAATGAATTATTATAATTTGTTT
The DNA here is from genome assembly GCA_023529315.1 of Papaver bracteatum. Lineage (NCBI taxonomy): Eukaryota > Viridiplantae > Streptophyta > Magnoliopsida > Ranunculales > Papaveraceae > Papaver > Papaver bracteatum. The sequence continues at coordinate 299,505 of JAJJWX010002943.1, read as the reverse complement.
ATCCATATGATGTAAGATTTTTGTCACTAAAATTGACAAAGGGGGAGATTGTTAGAGCATAGCTCGGTTGAACTCACCAAGCGTTGGTATGTCAAGTTTGGTTGTCAAATTTTAGTGAATCAAAACTCATATTAAGACTTGATTATGTACTAGAGTCAACTTCGTATAGGTTAGCTTGAAAGTATTAGGATATGAGACTTTACAAGTATTGCGAAGACTTGAAGATGTGAAGAACAAAGGAGTTACAATGACAACAATCATCCTTCCACTTGAGTTTAGTGATATTTGACTTGAACTATTTCATTCCCTTACGTATCTTTCAAGTCGTGCTTATTGAAAACAAAACTGCGAAGCATATTTGAACTTTAGATAGACATAGTATTAAGGAATACAATACGAGGTTTATTGCTTAGCTATTAAAATTTGTAGATAAGACATCTCCATAATCATTTGAATGCTATTGTGATTATGTATAGGTATGAGGTGAGGATTTCATCCTAGGGAACAATGTTTTACATGTGTTATAAGGAAGTAAGTTCATAAAATTGTTTGTGAATCGAAAAGGAAATCGCCAGGTGTTATTGGTTTTGTTATTTACTTCGTATATTATGAACTACCAATATATGTGATTGAGTATAACCATTCATGACTTGTTATGTTCTTGGTAGAACTATTCATAAATCTCTGACTTATGTATTGGTTTTATTAGTGAAACGGATCTTAAGTAATCACTAGAGATGGTATGAACGAGTTTGTGATTTTCTGCCTGACCAAATATGGGAAAGGGGAACCGATCCTAGTAAGAGGTGCATTACATCACAAAGGGGAACCGATCCTTGTATGAGGTGCAGTAAGGTTTATAGCATAAAGGAGAACCGATCCTATGAACATGTGCAACACGGTTTTAGGGAAAGGGGGACAGATCCTATGGACATGTGCAACACAAATAAGTTAGGTACCATATATATGTGGGGAACCGAACCTAGTACCTAGTCAACCGAATTTTGGAAAGCTAGTGTGACTATGCACAATACTCACATGGAAGGTTATAACCGCTAAACCCATGATTGTGATTGAATGTTATTTGATCAATCGCATATTTCTTGAAAGTCATATGAACCAATTATAAACTTGTTTGGAAGTGTGGCAAATCGGTTTCAAGGTTGTAAGTGTGAAAGAGAACTTACAAAGTTAAGATGTCGACATACTTTGAACATGTACTATGAATGTTTATTTTTTTAATTGTTCAAAGTTATTCCTTAAAAGCTAAGGAAAGAGAAATCCCAGGATCGAAACACAAATAAGTTAATAATCTTTTAATTAAGGTATTTCACTTCATTTTGTAGGGAAATAAGAATTAGTAGTGTGCATTTACTAATTATAGAATTTTCGAGAAATTTCTATCATTATTTTTGGCAGAGCATTTCCAGGAATTATGGAAACCAAATTTATGCTTTAATGAATATCTTGAGAATATTTTCAGTTGTGGAAATTCCTTGGTATCCAAACTTCTTTGTCTATAAATACTTGAAGTTTGCCTTTCTTGCAAATTAATCCTTCGTAACAACATACTTTTGTTTTTTGTTTTTTTGTTACTGGTGTAGCCGCCTATTCGGAGAGGACAGTAACCTAATTAGGCGAAATCTCTTACGACCACTAAGTTTAAAGTCTTCTTTGGGATTGAGAAGCTCTATGAGTACCGTTGGTGGGAAACTAGATAATTGCGGTTTATCTTTTGTTTCCTTTGATTTGATTGACTAACGGTGGTTGAACTTTGATTGCACCTAGTTTGTTTATGCTTGAATATATTCTATTCTAATATAATATTCACTCAAACTAGTTTAGAATTTCGACATGGATCTTTAGACTGTTATTAGTTCTAAAGAGGATCTTGTGATAATCCATTGTTAACATACTCTGTTCTGTGCGTGATTGATCACAAGAGATTTAAGTGATTGTTTGCAAGTGTTTATTGAAGATCTAAGAAGATTTGAAGACGAAGAATATATTGAAGATTTCTGATTTGTGGGTTCATAATCTTTGGTGTGCACAATACTTGTTTTGGTAAAAGAGGATCCAATTAATAATCGATTTATCTTTGTGATAGATTGGATTGATTAATTGAGTAGATCGGCATCAACACAATTCTTTGGATTAATAGTGTTGTTGGATTAATCTTAAACTATTACTTCGGTAATTGAATATAAGATAGATCTAAGAACCTGACGAAGGAGTTTATGTTAAGATAAACGGAAGAGCCTTTGTCCGACTCATATCAATTGGTTGAACAGAGTTGATACCTAACAGATTTGTTGTTCCTTTACTGTTTGGAATACGAACCAAAAGAATTGTTCCAAGTACATGACTAAGGTCGGAGGCATGGGAATACAGATGGAACTAGGTAAACTATAGGTTTAGTTGCTTGGTCTCAACTATATGAAGTTAGGTGTAATTTTGTATAGTGTCTTAATCCCGAGAGTATTCAATTCTGGACAAGGTCCCAAGGTTTTTCTGCATTTGCGGTTTCCTCGTTAACAAAATCTTGTTGTGTCATTTACTTTATATTTCCACATATAATTAAAGTAAATTACACAAACGTTAATTCCTATTTACTTGATAAGTGAATCTTATTGTGTTTGGTTAAGTCCGAACCTTTTTATCAAGTAACATACTTCATTTTTGTATTGTCTCGACTCAGTCCATAGACAATCACTTTCGGAGAAAGGACTTATAGGTAGGAAAAGTTTTAGCTTGAGGTATATTTGGGTACCCTCGGCGTTTCAACTACTAGAGTAATATGTCTCATACACAGCTTCACAATTATGTTTTCATTATAGCACAACTTGAAAGATACGCTAGGAATGAAACAGTTCAAGTCAATATTACTAGCCTCAAGAGGAAGGATGATGTCGTCGTTGTAGTTTGTTACTTCTTCACGTTCTTTAAATCTTCGAGTAATACTTGTATGTCTCAACATCCATATAATTTCTAGTCTAACCTAAACAAAGTTGTCTCTCGTAAATAATCAAGCGACTCTTAGATGAGTTTTGATTCACTAAAATATGACAACCAAACTTGACATACCAACGCTTGGTGGGTTCAACCGAGCTATGATCTAACACATACTAAAGTTGATGTTCAAGACGTTCATTTATTCTTTGAAGACTTCAATAAAAGGTTTCAATATCTGGATCTTGTGGAGTGCCTCCAGAAGGAGCATCAACATGCATTCTACATTCTCCTTAACCTCTCATTCTATTGATAATTGAATAATTTTGTGGTTTAGGAACTAGACTTTGAGAATCATTGGAAACAATCTAAAAATTGTTACAAATCCTGGTAATATGACATGGAAAACCCATGCTTTTCCTGCTTCTCCAGATTCTTATCATCTATCTGATAATGAAACCACAAAAATCAAAGTTTGGAGTACCAATTAACATATTGTATGCTAACGTAACCATGTCTTGACTCCATTTTACTTTGTGCATGTTGATGGGTGCCAGATTTGGTAAAATAAGTTTTCCAAAGAATTTAAGATACTCTGGAAGTTCCTTGATAAGAAGATTTTTTCCTTCCAAGGTTTCCCCACCAAGAATTTTAACAATTTTATCCTTGTTAGTAATTTCATCACTATCATGCCGGGGTAGGAAGGTGTGTTCAAGATTACAGTTGAGAAGATAAGCAATAACACTTCTGTTAACTTCAAAGTAATGCCTTCGTATCACAGTGAAGAATTTATATTTGTCAGCATTCATACAATGCATATTGCATAAAATTCCTTAACAAGACTTGGATACCCTTGATAACTACCATCATGTACATAACCCCAGTCTCTGCTATCAATCAGACTTATGCAATCCGGAATTTCAACAAATACATATTTCATTTCAAAAATAATTTCCTTTCCATGAACCAAATTATACTTGTCTTGACAACTTTGATATACAAAACAAAGACTAGGATTTGTGTCATAAATCATAGTTGACAGAGAATCAATGCTCAAATCAGAGAAAACAAAGTTTGGTACATTATTTCTAGGAACTTGTATACTGCATCAAAGTTCAACTTGTATACTTTTGAAACTCATAAGTGAGAGAACTTTCACAACCTTCTTCCTCGGGACAGTAGTCATAGTTTTCCATCCATGCTTTGGTTTCCTCAGTCACCTCCTTATTGGGAGATATGATGACCATATATGTAGCACTTGGAATAAATTCCATTATCATAATCTTTATGAACTTTTTTTTTATCTATTTCATGATTAATGAGGAATATTTTTTCCGAGACTTTGTTTTTCTTCGCATAAGCGTTTTCTTCAAATGTTATACGAACAGTGAAAGAGTAGATTTAAAGAAATTATCATCCTTCATATCAATCAAATTAGAATATATATAATTTACATCAGGTGCAACAATCGTATTGCACGACACGCCAGGTTTTCTCTCTTACTTAGTTCACGATAAAAAATCTTTAGCTTTCCAACAAGAGTATTTCAGGAAAGTGTTCCAAGGTTATGTCCCTCAGCGATGGCATATTTCTTAGAATCATATCTAGCTGGCAGCGATCGGAGAATTTTCATCACAATGTCCTTATTATTAATAGTCTTACCTAACGTAAAAAATGCATTAACAATTTCAGACAATTTGTTATTAAAATCATCAAATGAATCTTCATCAGCCATTCCAAGGTTTTCCCAACCAAGAATTTAGGTATTTTAGCCTAGCTTCTATCTCAAAGGTATTCCCTTCAAATACAGTTTCTAAGATATCCCAAAGCACCTTTAGACTAAGTGCTCATAGTCACATGATGCTGAAGATATGGGATAAAGTCATGGATGATTACATTTAATCCGTTAGAATTTTTCTTTGCAGCAAGAATCTCAACATCATAATACGCACTAATATTCTTTGCAATTATTAGATACACCGTCTACTGTAACCATTGGAAGATTATAGACATTAACTACACGAACCCATGATTGAAAATCACACACTTGAAGAAAGACGCGCATAAAAAATTTCCACCATAGTCATCAAAGACTGGCGGTACATTTATAGAGATGGCATTTCTGTCCATAGAGTCATATTGATACAAACACAGACTTATAAGGTCTTAGCGTGTTTGCCTGCTCTGATACTAATTGAAAAATCAGAGGTATAACAACCACACCCAATAATTCGTTCGGCAATCTGTATGGACTAAAAATACGATATAATTCCGAGAGCACCAACTTATGAAGAGTGCTCAATCAAGAAAGATATCAAAAACTGAATAACACACAACATGTGATATTTGAATTATATAAAAAAATATAATGCAGAAAAGAAATAACACAGACACCAGAAATTTTGTTAACGAGGAAAACCGCAAATGCAGAAAAACCCCGTGACCTAGTCCATCTTTGAACACCACACTGTATTAAGCCGCTACAGATACTAGCCTACTACAAGTTAACTTCAGATAGGATTGTAGTTGAGCCCTAACCAAATCTCACAACGATTAAGGTACATTCGCGTTCCTTACGCCTCTTGAATCACGCCGGATTCTTCGCACTTGATTCCCTTAGCTAATCTCAACCACAACTAAGAGTTACTACGACGTAAAACCGAAGACTTATAAGCAAATTTGTCTCCCAGAGACATGTCTATCCTTTATTATTTTGTTACCTCTTTTGATAAATCAAGGTGAAAAGGAACCAACTAATACACCGGTCTTATACTCCCGAAGAGAAGCCTAGTACTATTAGTCACCTCACAATAACTTAACTATATGGTGGTAGAAGAAGTTACTGCCGAATAACAAAAGTCTGAGATGAGTAACTGATGTAATTACTTTTTATATCTTAAGTATCGGAGATAAATCTCAAGCAAATCTTAGAGAAGATAATACCCAAATATGATAGAAGAAGTAAGATCAGAATACGCAACTGCAAATAAAATAGTTGGATCTAGCTTCGGAATCCCAAATGTAATCTTCAAGTTGTTAACCTAATAGGGTATCAGAAATACTAGGTTAATGGAGAATCAACTCTAGTTTGCAACTAGGACACAGGAAAGTATCGGGATTACCTTTTCCAATTTCTAGAGTCACCATACCAAATTAAAGGATTGGTAACTAGATTTCGCAACAACTTTGTCTCTGTTGCGAATTTGAGTTTCAAAATTTTTGCAACAGTTAATCTTCGTTATAAAAATTGCAACTGTTTAAATTTGTTACGATTTGTAATATATTGGACTTATACGTGTGCGAATCGGGATTGTGGCTGCCCAAACTTTTTGGCTGACTCATTATTCAGCCCATTCAGATACTTGAGAAATCTCACTCGGTTCTCTATTTTTTTTTTTTTTTTTAAATTAGGACCGATTTATTAACTCAAAATGTTGTTACATTCCTTGGGAATTTTGTTCCCATGGTGTCCGCATGTGTAATGTGTGCAATAAACGGTGGGCACATATTTTGCCAAACCTTTGTATGTTGCTCTGTCGGGGTCCGCGCTTGATATGTCACAACCTGGTTTGCGAGTTTATCTGCTACCTGGTTCGCCTCCCTGTATGTGTGTCGAAGTCTTGTGTGTGGTATGTTTTGCATGAGGGCATTTATTTTTGCTAGCATACTATTTAGGTACCAAGAGTGTTTAATGAAATCCCGCTCTTTTAATTGGATCATTGTCTTATATTCCATTTCGAACAACACGTTGGGCCACTGTTGTTGTACTGCAATTCATGTAGCTAATAGTAGTCCCCATGTTTCCGCTGTCGTCGATGTGGTTACTCCTAACGGTGTTTCCATCGCAAGTAGTATTTCTTCTTCGTGGTTTCTATAGATTACTCCCTCTGCTGCTGGTCCTGGGTATCCCTTTGCTGCTCAATCGATGTTAATTTTTATCCAATTTTCTGGTGGTGCCTCCCATCCTACCATTATGGTTTTCGTTGTTCTATGTATTTGTTGTTGTTGTTGTCGTGTGCTCTCCATATGTGGTAGGATCGGGATCAAGTGTTGTTGTGCCCATATATATTCTTCACACATTACATTTATTATTTGAGTTATCTGAATCAGTGATTGTTTGTGTTGTCGATAAACTGTTTCATTTCTTGCCAACCAGATATGCCACATTGTAAAAGCAAACAATGTCTTTGTGGGATGTCGTATATTTGGTTCCAAGGTTTGCCTGATAGTTTTTGGTATTTGGTTGTTCGGGATTGGGTTTTGGTTTGCCAGGGTGTTTTGGTTATTTTGGTTTATGATTTGCTGCCATACCTAATTAGCTCTATAATATCGGAATAGAAGATGGGATGTGGTCTCTGCTTCAGTATTGCATATCAGACAAAAGTTTGTGTTCATTGTGTGTCTTGCTGCTAGAGTGTAGAAAGTTGGTAGGCCTTCTAGGGTAGCTTTCCATAGGAAAAACATAATTTTTGGGGGGCATTTCAAGTTCCAAATGGTCTTGAATGTTGATTGTGGTGTTGGTTGGGATTGGGGTGTTGATGTGCTGGCTGGGTTGGCGGTGGATTGTGGTGGTAGTGTGATATCCATGATGTTTTTTACCATTTGGTTTGCCTGTGGGTGTTGAGTTGTTTGTTGGTTTTGGTTTTTGTCGGGTATATTTGAGATGAGAGTTTGGTAGCCAGTTATGGCAGTATATTCACCATTGTTGGAGTATGGCCAAATGATGGTGTCTACCATTGGATCTATAGGTAAATGGATATTGACTATGTGTTGGGTGGTGGTTGAGTTGAAAATGGTATTGAGTAGACTGTGGTTCTAGGTATTTGTGGTATTGTCAATGAGTGTTGAAACCCGGATATCTGGTAGAGGTGGGTGTATAAGCTTAGTGGTTTGGTATGGGATCCAGTTATGGAGGATTGATGTGTTGCGGCTGAAAAAGCGGGGGTCTACACCACCCAATATTTCGATTAGCAATATGTATGGAAAACTCCGAGTTGTTTTCTAGAGAATCAACAAGACTCAATCAATAGAAAATATCTCAAGGAGTTATTATCTCAATCTCTCGATTTGATTTACTCAAGCAAATATGATTCGCGAATCTAATCAAAGAGAGTAAACTTGGATGGTACCAAAGACCAATATCCAAGTGTCAATCAATTTAAATCAACAACCAAAATGGTCGGATATTCTAATTGATTAAATAACGTACAACCTGTATTATTTCAATCATATAACAAAATATAATGCGGAAAAAAAAACACATACACCAGAATTTTGTTAATGAGGAAACCGCAAATGCAGAAAAACCCCGGGACCTAGTCCAGATTAAACATACACTGTATTATGACGCTACAACCACTAGCCTACCACAAGATAACTTCGGTCTGGACTGTAGTTGAACCCCAACCAATCTCACACTAATTCAAGGTACAGTTATGCTCCTACGCCTCTGATCCCAGCAGGATACTGCGCACTTGATTCCCTTAGCTGATCTTACCCACAACCAGGAGTTGCTACGACCCAAAGTCGAAGACTTTAATAAACAAATTTGTCTCACACAGAAAAGTCTATAGGTAATAGATAAATTCGTCTCCCACGAATAAACCTACAAGTTTTGTTCCATATTTTGATAAATCAAGGTGAACATGAACCAATTGATAAAATCAAACTTATATTCCCGAAGAACAGCTCAGTTTCATCAATCACCTCACAATAAACTTAATCGACGCAGCGAAGAAGATTATTGAGGAATCACAAACAATGAGACGAAGATGTTTGTGACTACTTTTATCTTGCCTATCGGAGATAGAAATCTCAAGCCAATTATTACAATTGTACTCGTATGATAAAAATAGAAAGATCAGATCACACAACTACAAGAAAAGTAGTATCGGTCTGGCTTCACAATCCCAATGAAGTCTTTAAGTCGTTAACCAGAATTTAGAGAGAAAACTCAAGGGTTAATGAAGATCGACTCTAGCTTAGAGAAAACTAGAATCACATAAGAAAGGTGTGGGGATTAGTCTTTCCAATGGCTAGAGTTATCCTTATATAGTCTTTCAAATCCGGGTTTGCAATTAATGTTAGCTTGCTAACAAAGCATTTAATATTCACCGTTAGATGAAAACCTGATTACATACAAGCTAATTCTCTTAACCTTTAGATCGAAAACTTAGCTTTCCATACACACATGTACTTTCCGTTTTGGGTCTGTGTAACCATACCCAAATGTGTACAATGGTTGTTTCAATATTAGTCAAACAAATGGTTACCCAAATGATAACTTTCATATCAACCATATTCTTCTTCACCATAACTAGTCCAAATGACTCAAATGAACTAGTTAGAGAGTTGTTCAATTGCTATGAGATCAAAAGTATTACACGAGACACAACTGAATCAAAAATGATGTGATTCACTCGAATCATTAATCATGAACTATAAATCCATGGTTTACAAAAGCATTCCTTAGTAATTTAGAATAAGTTCACGAACAACGTTTTTAGACATAACCTATTGAGTTCATGGACTGAGTTCGCGGACTCAAGCTAACCGGTTGAAGTTATAAACTCCAGCAGAAATTCTCAGGTTCGAGAACTATGCCAGTTCGCGGACTGGGTTCACGGACTGAGTTGCTTCTCATGTTCCGGTTCCACTTGATCAACAAAGTTCGCAAACTTCGGTTCAAGTGCTAAGGACTTATACATATATGTGTTGCCACAATAATTTTTATATCCCCCAATGGTTATATAGTCTAAACTCTCATTTTAATCATTAAAACATTCTCAGAGGGCGTTATAGAGTTGTTATTCACAAACTATTTTTCGTCAGAGCGATTTGCAAAATGATTAAAACATAACATGACTTTCGTCACTAGGCAAAGATGAACTTGGCTAAAGTGAATGCTTTACCAACACCCATTTCTAGAAATAGATAAGTAAGATATACTCAGCTCGAAATGTCACATGTGCATATTCTTAGTCTATATAGATAAACGACTTTTGTCTCAATATAGGAGATATAATAGATAGAATTTTGAGTGATATATAAGTTCAAGTCTCCACATACCTTTTAGTCGATGAAGATCCACTGGTTCCTTGAGTAGTCCTTCGTCTTATATGATGATCGCCATGGAGTTCTTGAGCTCAACTACACTTTCTATCCTAGTCCGATACTTTATCTATAATAGACTAGAAATCAAGACTATATAATTTTGATCACTAAGATTGACAAACATGATTGAGATAGCAACGCATGCGATTTTGACCGAGCAGTGCTCTAACAATCTCCTCCTTTGTCAATTTTAGTGGCAAAACTATTAATACATATGGAATAAAAAAAATATATAAATAAACTTTGTAGCTCCTATTCCACATGCCTAATCTTCAACAATACTCGAAATCTTCGTCACTTCCAAGTAGTCCAATGATCCCAAAGGTTGTAAGTTTAGTATCATCGTTGTTCAAAATCCGTAGATATAACAATGAGAAAAGAATCGGTTCTCAATCATTGTTACACAGTGTCATAGTATTATTACACAACGTCAAAGTCCAATTGTATCAAAACTTCAACAAAAATACTATGGTGATACTTTACTCCCCCTTAGTCAATACTCTACCTCACATGGAAAACACTCCCCCTTACATAATGATCCGAAAACCATATGTATTTTTAGCGTGAACTACAATTAATTCTCCCCCTTTTTGTCAATAAAATTGGCAAAGGTACAAGAACGGGATCCTAATGAAATTTCCGCAAGAGATTTTTCATGACCAAAGGTAAATATTCTATCATCTTGTTTAGATGCAATCATAAAGCCGAGGATAAATGCATTCATCAAGGAGTTCATAAAGATACAAGATAACCCCTACAAAATTCCACAACCGTACTCCCCACAAAGATTTAGCAATTAAGCGCAAGTTCAAAAGAACTCTCCCCCATAAGATGTCATTCCCAAGGGAACAACAAGAGCGACCTTAATTTCAAGAGAAAAGAAGGATATCTTTAGACTCAACAAATTACATACAAGTATGAATTTGGAATCTAATAAAAAATATTCAATCATATTAACCAAGGCGAGCCAAGATTAATTTGACTAAATATGCTCAACACAAGTAAACTTATGGAGACTTAAATACACAATTAAACTAATCACAAAAGTATTCAATTTAATTTGCCACACTCAACATGAGAAAAATCTATGGAGTGCTAACTAAATAATCACACAATATGATTGATTTAGTTCATTTGGGCTCAACATAAGAGATTATGGAACCCCGACTAAGATTATCATAGGAAATGACAACCTTAACTGTACATGTACTCAACATGAGAGAACTCATGGAATACAAACAAAATAACCACACAAGTTGATTAATTTAGTTTTTAATGCTCAACATATAGCATCTCATGGAACAACCAACCATGCCAATAAGAAATCTACTTAGTCGTATCGTGCTCAACATAAGATACACAATGGAGCCTTCATGGTAATACATAATAATTATGGAACAATTAAGCTCTATACCGTGGATTACAAAAACAAGGATTTATTCTATCTTTCCATCACAATCTGACATAATAGACTTAATCCTTGAATCACAAAAGTTTTTAACCTATCTTACATCAATAAAGGCAATATATGCTTAACTTTTGTGTTTTGCCAAAAGTCCATTCATTCCTTTATCAATATTTGCATACCAATACGTGAACGACTTTACTTTTGACAAAAATATGGGACAATCAAGTTCACGGACGTAAACACACATATCCCATCAAAATACTGCAATATAACAAATCATAAAGATTAATACTGCAACCATCATCTTCCAAACAAGTTTAAAATTTAAACCAATAAATCTAAAAGCAAGAAGATGAAAACATTGGATATAGCTATGTGTAATCACAATCATGGCTATTACAAAACACTAGTTATTCTTCTAAATATATAAAAAAAAATAGAAGATTTACTAGACATTAAGACCTTTGAAGAATTCATTATCGTCCCCGAACTCCTTGTCGTCAACAGCCATTGGAACATAGGGTTCATTAAGAAAGGAGTTTATATCGATGAATCTTCTTGGTTGCTGTTGTCGAACTAGGGCCTTCTGAATTTCATGAGTCTTACACACAAAAGCCTTTACTTGCAGAAACTCCTTACGCAACTCCTTCAACACATCAAGAACATCAGAAAACTTCTGAGTATTTAAAGGAACATCCCTTGGTTTCCTCATATTCCTTCCTTTTCTTTTCAGGGTTGGAGGCAATGGAGATTTTTATTTTTCTTTCATTATTGACGGTTTATCAATCACATTACCTTCTTTTCCATTGCAAGACATCATTCTTGGAGCGTCCATCAACAAATGGGTTTGTGAGAGGATTTCACACTTGGCTCAACAAGTAGTCTAGAGATAAAAAGAGGTTTCAGAGAAGGAAAAGGAATGTAGGTTTCAAAACCTAAAATAGGTTCGTAAACGATCAAGTCTTATCCCTATTAAGAGTAAAGTTGTCGATAATACCCTTTTTCTTTTGTTTGATAGACAAAGATAAGACAAAACTAAGAAAATAAGAAACAAAACTTTTCCTAAAGCCTAAGAGGTACAAAATCATTGTCTCTTTTGATCAGGCACATGAGACAAGATTTTAGAAACAACACAATTAAGTTGTGCTGTGGTGAAAAACCATCTGTCCACCAATTTCCTCTTGAGAGAAATCCATAGACCTCTGTCTATCAAAACGATTTGACCATATTTTGTTTTCAAATAGTCTTGATTTTTCCTTGGAAACCAACTTATTAGACGAAGATAAAATCTTACATACCTCTGCGGTCTTCTGAATAAGTTTGAGCTTTTTTGCTAAATGATTTGCTCTTCGTTGAAGTTTGTTGACGTGTCTTTGCTTGTGTTTGAACTTGTAACACCTTGAGAGTTCATGACCTTTTAATGAAAAATATGAGCACGTCACACTTGGATAATAATCAGGCTTCTGAATAGTGCAAGCATCTAGGCACATAATGGATCCTGAGTTATTATAAATAGTGTTGTTTCCAAGAGAGGAGTCAACTTTTTCTTCCAGAACGGTTGGATTATCTTCTGAAAGAATATTAAAATTGATATGTATATTTCTACGATTATCAAAATCAATATTTCACCAAGAAGTGCAACACTTGATTTCTCATCTTCATTTGAATCATAGTCGTCAGACATTTCATCAAGAGTTGCAGCAAGACCTTTGTTCCCAGTGTATTTTCTCCGATTTGGACACTCGTTTGCAAAATAACCAAATCCCTTATACTTAAAGCACTGAGGAATATCCTCATCATCAATTTCATCAATATCCCTGTTTTTAAGAGGAACACGATTATGAGGTTTGACTGATGTCTTAGACTTATCTCTGGAGAACCGTTTACTTCTCTTCAATAGAAGATCACTAAACTGTCTTGTGATCGTCGGGACTGATTTGTCAATATCTTCATCTGATGAATCTATCTCAGAGTGATCATCTTCAGAGATATACACTTTTTTACTTTTATCAAGTAATTTAGTGTCCTTTAGTTCTTTGAATGCAACATCCTTAGTTTTGGACGAAAGTTCGTGATCAAAGATCTTAAGCTTTCCAACCAGCGTATTTCTGGAGAGAGTATTTAGGTTATTTCCCTCAACGATGGCATGCTTCTTAGCATCGTATTTAGATGACAGTGATCTGATAATTTTAATCACAATGTCCTTTTCAGGAATAGTCTTACCTAATGCAAAAGATGCATTAACAATTTCAGACACTTTGTGATTAAACTCATCAAATGTTTTTTCATCTACCATACGAAGGTTTTCCCAATCAGAATTAAGGTTTTGAAGCCTTGCTTCCTTTTCACTGGAGTTTTGTTCGAATACGGTTGCTAAGATATCCCAAGATTCTTGTGACTTAGTGCAATTAGACACATGGTGCTGAAGATTTAGGGTAATGGCATGTATGATCGCATTCAAACTATCTGAGTTTTTCTTTGCAGCAATAACTTCTGCAGGAGTATATTCAACAATATTCTTTGGAACATTTTCTCCTTATGAAGCAACAGGAGGATCATAGCCATTAACAACATATACCCATGATTGAAAATCACGTGCTTGAAGAAAAGATCGCATATCAATTTTCCACCATAAGTAATTAGAGACATCGAAGACTAGTGGTACGTTTATTGAGATAACACCTTTGTCCATAGAGTCAGATCGCTACAACCACAGACTTGTAAGGTCTTTAACGTGTTTTCCTGCTCTGATACCAATTGAAAAAGTGGGGGTCTAACAACACCACCCAATATTTCGATTAGAAATCTGTATGGACAACTCCGAGTTGTTTTCTAGAGAATTAACAAGACTCAATCAATAGAAAATATCTCAAGGAGTTATTATCTCAATCTCTCGATTTGATTTACTCAAGAAAATATGATTCGCGAGTCTAATCAAAGAGAGTAAACTTGGATGGTACCAAAGACCAATATCCAAGTGTCAATCAATTTAAATCAACAACCAAAATGGTCGGATATTCTAATTGATTGAACAACGCACAACCTGTATTATTTCAATTATATAACAAAATATAATGCGAAAAAGAAATAACACAGACACCAGAATTTTGTTAACGAGGAAACCGAAATGCAGAAAAACCCCGGGACCTAGTCCAGATTAAACATACACTGTATTAAGGCGCTACAGACACTAGCCTACTACAAGCTAACTTCGGTATGGACTGTAGTTGAACCCCAACCAATCTCACACTGATCCAAGGTACAGTTATGCTCCTACGCCTCTGATCTTAGCAGGATACTGCGCACTTTATTTCCTTAGCGGATCTTACCCACAACCAAGAGTTGCTACGACTCAAAGTCGAAGACTTTAATAAACAAATCTGTCTCACACAGAAAAGTCTACATGTAATAGATAAATTCGTCTCCCAACAATAAACATACAAGTTTTGTTACGTCTTTTGATAAATCAAGGTGAACATGAACCAATTGATAAAATCAGACTTATATTCCCGAAGAACAGCTCATTTTCATCAATCACCTCACAATAAACTTAATCGACGCAGCGAAGAAGATTATTGAGGAATCACAAACAATGAGACGAAGATGTTTGTGACTACTTTTATCTTGCCTATCGGAGATAGAAATATCAAGCCAATTATTACAATTGTATTCGTATGATAGAAAGAAAAAGATCAGATCACACAACTATAAGAAAAGTAGTATCGGTCTGGCTTCACAATCCCAATGAAGTCTTTAAGTCGTTAACCCGAATTTAGAGAGAAAACTCAAGGGTTAATAGAGATCGACTATATCTTAGAGAAAACTAGTATCACACAATAAAGGTGTGTGGGGATTAGTTTTTCCAATGGCTAGAGTTCTCCTTATATAGTCTTTCAAATCAGGGTTTGCAATCAATGTTAGCTTGTTAGCAAAGCATTCAATATTCACCGTTAGATGAAAACCTGATTAGATACAAGCTAATATCTGTCAACCGTTAGATCGAAAACTTAGCTTGCCATACACACATGTACTTGACGTTTTGGGTTTATGTAACCGTACCCAAACATGTACAATGGTTGGTTCAATATTAGTCAACCAAATGATAAATTTCATATCAACCATATTCTTCTTCACCATAACTAGTCCAAATGACTCAAATGAACTAGTTAGAGAGTTGTTCAATTGATATGAGATCCTAAGTATTACAAGAGACACAATTGAATCAAAAACGATGTGATTCACTTGAATCATTAATCATGAACTATAAAGCCATGGTTTTCAAAATAATTCCTTAGTAATTTAGAATAATTTCACGAACAACGTATTCAGACATAATCGTGGACTGAGTTCGCGGACTCAAGCTAACCGGTTGAAGTTATAAACTCCAACAGAAATTCTCGAGTTCGAGAGCTTCCGTCAGTTCGCAGACTGGGTTCGCGGACTGCACATGAGCTACAAATTCAGCAGAAATTCTCGGGTTCGAGAACTATGCCATTTCGCGGACTGAGTTGCTGCTCACATTCCGGTTTCACTTGATCAACAAAGTTCGCAAACTTCGGTTCAAGTGCTAAGAACTTATACATATATGTGTTTCCAAAACAATGTTTATATCCCCCAATGGTTATATAGTCTAAACTCTCATTTCAATCATTGAAACATTCTCAGAGTGCGTTATATAGTTGTTATTCACAAACTATTTTTCGGCAGAGCGATTTCCAAAATGATTGAAACATAACATGACTTTCGTCACTAGGCAAAGATGAACTTTGATAAAGCGAAATCTTAACCAACACCCATTTCGAGAAATAGATAAGCAAGATATACTCAGCTCGAAATGTCACATGTGCACATTCTTAGTCTATATAGATAAACGACTTTTGTCTCAAGATAGGAGATATAGTATATAGACTTTTGATTGATAGATAAGTTCAAGTCTACACATACCTTTTAGTCGATGAAGATCCACTGGTTCCTTGAGTAGTCCTTCTTCTTGTATGATGATCTCCATGGAGTTATTGAGCTCAACTACACTTTCTATCCTAGTACGAGACTTTAGCTATAGTAGACTAGAAATCAAGGCTATATAGTTTTGATCACTAAGATTGACAAAACATGCTTGAGATAGCAACGCATGCGAGTTTGACCGAGCATTGCTATGACAACGACCATCTCCAAATTTTGATAAACAATTATCCTGCAAAAAATTAGCTAGGTTAGTCAAACTTTTCCATAAAGGACTGACTGATTGTTTTGGTTTTTGAATGGGTGTTGAAAGTAATGGTTGGTTGTGTAGGTATTTCTCCCTGCTTATCGTTGCCCAGATTTATTTTTCATCGCCATGCACTTGTCAGACTTTTTTCAGGAGTAAGGCTTGGTTATGCTCTCTACTTCTTCGTATGCCAGTTCCTCTTGACACTTTTGGTCTAGCAATCCTATGCCAACCAATAGGGTGTATCTTTTTTATTGTCTTATCATGACCACAGAAGAAGTTCCGCACAATTTGGTCCATTTTATATGCACATGTACTGGTAATAATTGGTTTTGCATGGTGTGGTTCGCCATTGGCTGTAGTGAAGTTGTGATCTAGAGAAGTCTACCGGCCTGATTTATACATTTCGTGATCCAACCTCTAGCTTTACGTTCCATCCTATTCAGCAAATATGTAAACATGTGGCTGCTATTTCGACCTCGCTTAAAATGGATACCCAAGTATATTAGTGGGTTTGGTGTTGTTGGTATCTCAAAAAAATAATGTAATCCATTAATATCATCTGGTTGTAGTTTAGGTTGGTGACTAATGTGAGATTTATCTTTGTTTATGTGTTGTCCGGCCGAGGTGCCATATGAATGTAAAACATATCTTATTCCTTGGCATATTTTCATCTTCACGACGCATGCTATAAACATGTCATCTGCATTCATCAAATGAAGGATGGGGGTACCTTTTCTCGAGATCTTCATACCTTGGATATTTCCTTTATGTTGTTGGTGGCCAAGATTTGTGGATAGTATCTCTGCACATAATATGAATATGTATGGAGAGAGTGGATCCCCCCGCCGAATAACTCTAGTTGGTTTTATGTTACCGTAAGCCGTGTCATTCACGTTGATGGAATAAGTGACAGTGTTGATACACGTCATGATCCAATCTATGAACTGAGGAGGGAAGCCGAGTTTGGTGAGGGAAAGTTTGATGAAATCCCAATCTAGAGCGTCATATGCCTTCCTAATGTCTAGTATCATTGCAATTTTAATGGTGTTGTGGTTCTGATGACGTGGACGATTTTATTGGCAATTGCGATGTTGTCTTGGATTGATCTTTTTGGCACGAACGCACTTTGGTAAGGGATGATGATGAACTGAAGAATTGGTCGTAGTCGGTTCACTAGGATTTTTGTTATGATTTTATAGACCACGTTACAAAACCCAACAGGTCTGAACTGTGAAGGTGATGTTGGGTTTGGAAATTTTGGAATGAGTGTTATGTTGGTATGGTTTATTGGAGCCTGTAGCTGGTTATGCAGGAAGAAAAAATTGACCATTGCTATGATTTGTGGTCCTGTTGTTTCCCAGACAAATTTGAGGAACTTATCATTGAAAATCGTCCAGCCCAGGGGCTTTCTCCATGCCTATTGATTCCAGAGGCTGTAAGCTGTTCCATGTTGGTCGTTGTTATTCTTGGATGGACACAGTCAAACAGCTGCATCTAAATACTTAAAGGCCTAGACAAATAAATCTCCCACATTGAACGATGAGGAAACCCTCGCTTCCTATTGGCTGAAAGAAGCCCTTTTTGAGTTTTGTGAAACGAGTATTCTGGCGAGACACTTGGTAACGTTCCATTGGTTAGAAATAAAAAAAGAGGAAAAGAAAAAGAAAGCCAAATTGATTTGGAATTCAAGCCGTGACAACTTGGAGTTTGATAAAAATAGTCGTACTAGACTAAAAAAGAGGAAACCTAACTAATCTATTTTTAGATAGGTTTCAGAATTTTACTAGGATGTTAATTCGGCTTCCTTCTCAATAATGAGTTACCTTAATTGTTTGAGAAAACTATTCCTTACTCAAATTTTCCTTCTTCAAATACCATAATTGCAATTTATAGTTATAGTATTTTGAAAATTAACTACGATACCATCTATCTATCACATGGAGTTTATTGTAGACCAAACTTCATTACTAATGTCAAGTCTAAGTATTTCTATATTTTATGCATATCCCATATATGGAATGGTTTAGGAAAACCGGTTTATTTATGTCCATGAAATCTAAACAGACATGTTGTTCAAAATATCTCCATGAATCTTCTCCATTTAGTTTGTTGCATTAGTCTCCGTCAAGGAGAGTGCGGATGGACAAATTTTGCATGTGTCGTCTACCTAATAATTATTTGAGTTCTATTGCAAAAAAAGAAGGTGAAAGACTTGGTGTTATCGCATGTCTCCCATCTTTATCTTGGTTTAGAGTTTAATAGAAGTCTTATAGATCATCCCGGGGAACAAAACTATTCCGAACAAGAAGGAAAAATAGAACTACACTACTATGTACGATGAACAATACACTATTATTGTTTGTACACAAAATTACTTTTGGGCACGAAACACGATTGAATTGACTATTTGGTGTGAATTTAGGGCTAGGAGACGAATTGAAGAACAAATGAAAAGACACAAGTTTAACGTGGTTTGGCATGGTTTGCCTACATCCATGGACGAATCCCCTTGGGGAGTAATATTTTATTGATATTTGTATTAGAGTGTATGTTTTTCTCTATTGGATTCCTCCCCTATGTTTTCCGCTCCTCCCTATTTATACAGTTCAATATATAATTCCAATATAAACTTAAATGGCATTAACTGCTCATTCATGCCTTTATCTTCAATTCTGCATGAAACCGCTGGAATTAATATTGCATGCCTCCATGTTAAATTCGCATGAAACCGCTGGAATTAGTATTGCATGCCTCGCATGAAACCGCTGGAATTAATACTGCATGAAACCTCCATGCATGGTTCCTGGCATTAATCTGCCATGGATAACTCCTTGTATTGATTTGTGTGCCTCTCGTGTATTTTATACACAGTTCAAACATCGCCCCCTCTTAACCTTCAACTTGTTGGGGGTTAAGAATTTTGTTTTTCCTTCGCATCGATGACGTAACTCGCCAGTCTCCCCCAAGCGTGAGTAGAGACATTACAAAGATGCCCCCAACTGTGACAACCTACAATAAAATTTGCTCACGTGCTAGGAGAGACTTTTTTGCCACATGGTGGACTTGCGATGCTCGATAGCTAGTCGAGTCTTGAGTAAAATGTAGTGTGTGCTTGCGGCTGGGGCAAGGTTTTTTGCTCGCAACGTAAAGGCTAGCACTTACTTCTTGGGCAGGCTGGCTATTGCTTGTGTTGAGTATGAGTCTTTGGACCAATATCATACATTGGGCTCGTGGTCGAGACGAGACTTTATGCTTTCCAAGGTGCAAGTCTTTATACTCGCGAGTAAGGCGAGATTTTATGCTTGCGAAACCAAGGCTTAAATGCTCACGTGCAAGGTGAGGCTTTAGGTGCTTGTGATGTGATGCAAGTCTAAACTTAAAGGGTATGAACAATCTTCATTTTGTATATCTACGATGGATCATGTTGCCAAATAACTTCTCAAACAACAGTCCCAACAAACTTTGGACTAGATTTTGAGCTTATTCATATTGCTGATGTAGCTCTGCCAATTGTTCCAACGAACTTTGAACACCATCGTGTTACGGATCAAATATCTACATAACAAACTTTCTCGAACTTCGAACCCAATAATACTGCGGACAAAAAGGCAACATAACATATTTTCGGCGAACATTTTGCTTATAGAGCTTAAAAGGCCTTTTAATTCGATCATGTTTTGGACATATAGTCAACATGACCATTGTCACAAAATATGCCAGAATAGCCGTAACTATCTTCGCAATGATATATTTCTGGTTAACTTCTTATAGAAATAACTCATGCGAACTTATAATATTTATACTTTGATCCTCAAAAAAAATTCCACGCACTCGATCTTTGTACTTTTCGCCACGGACAACGGACAGTACGATGGACTTTGACCTAATCCATCAATCCATGTGAGACTAGTAATCTTGAACTCATATTTTCTTTTAACAGAAAATGGGCCATATAGCCAAAAAAGGGAGTTTTCTGGGCCATATGGACTGCTAGGAATTAGGTTGGGTCAAATGTCCAAAGGAATCTTTCTGGTGTAGAGAGACATAAATACCCTTTGTAACCGTCCGCCCACGTTCTCCATATCTCACAATTATGTTCAATTTTTCTTCAACTTCTCACAGAAAAAGTTTTAAACCCATAAAATTGTTCAACCATCTCCTGAACCCAGAGAGTTTTCATCTTCTCCTCCACCATCTCCTTCATCTTCTCCTCTATCGTCTCCTAAAAACGAATCGAATTTTCATTTTCATCTTCTCCTCCACCACCAAATTCCTACATCGTCTCAAATCAAAATTCAAAACCCCAAAATCAGTTTTATCCACCGGTTACCAATCATCAACACTACCAGAAAATTGGGTTTCATCCATCGTCTGTCAAACATCATCAACCAAAAAATTAATATCTAAGAATTAGGGTTAATACCATTTCAGTGTATTGGAAAAGTTAGGGTTTAAATTGATCCACAGAATGTCTCCTAAAACTAGTAAGTTTTCAAACCCTAACTATGTTTTGTTCTTATTAACAGAATTGCATGATTAATTTTTTGAATTTGTTCTTCTTTCTTTCATTTCAGTACCATTATGTGTGGAATTGCTAGTCTTATTGTTTGATTTCAGTTAGTATGTGTGCGATGAAATTGGTTATCATCTTGTTATTTTAGCATTTTCAATGTTGAGATTGGTTTACATCTGTGCGTTTTTGGTATGGATGGAACTGGTTTCATCCAGTGTACATGTTGAAAGTAATTTCATCTTCCTTAATCTGTGGATGAAATTGAATGTGGTTATGTTTTGGTTTGATTGCATGAAATTGGGTTTGTATTTGGTTACGAAGTAATGTTCAGTAGGTGATTGGAACTGGTTTTCATCTAACTTTAAGTTAGGATGTAACTGATTTGCATCTGTTGGTGGTATTAATGATTATGGGACTAATAACATGATGGATGAAATCTGTATAGTTAGGCTGTATACAATATGAGTTGATTCATTTTGAAACACGATGAAACTAAACTAATCGCTGGTTTTAATTTGGTGTTAGGAAGTGTTTATTGGTTTGCATATTTCCGTCATCTAAATTTAAACAATAATATATAGGATGTAAGTGGGTTTCATCTGATACATGCGAAACTTGGTTTCATCTAACTATTATATATAGGATGTAAGTGGGTTTTATCTGATACCTGCAGAAACTGGATTTCATCTAGCATTAAATATGGGATGTAATTGAGTTGCATCCAAAGATTTGAAATATGACTTAACTGGTTTTCATCCAAATTGTTGCAGGAAGCAGTAGCAAGAAGAGCAAGAAGATTGATGGTGCTGAAAGAAGAACCAAGAAGAAGGATAATGAGGAAGTGGGTGGTCAGTCTAACACAGAGAATGTGGATGATGTGGATTCCGAAATGGACGAAGACAAGCCAGAGAAAAAGGAAGGGAAGAAAACATTCCGATCAAACATGAAACCGACGGTTGAAGTGCTGGAATCACTGACATTTACTGAAAGGCAAGAGGCTGTGTTAAGGAAGACTAAATTCTGGAGCTTTATTGAGGCAATCAAACAAGGAAAAGTGGGAAAGGCAGAATGTAGCAAAGATCCAAGGGCGTTAAAGTTCATCATAAGAAATTTTGACCCCAAAGAGTTGGCATTCAAGATTGGTGATCAAGTTTTCAAGACTGATCCAAACCATATTGCTGTTATTTTCAAAATGCAGAGAATACTTATGAGTGAAAAGGATAAGAAACTTTATGGACCAAAGGACGAACCTAGTTTGAAAGATTCTGCCTTTTAAACCAAATACTTTCTGGAGCCAATGAAAAGGGATGCTGAAAAGAAGAAAGCCGGAGACAAAGAGAAGAAAAGCAAAGAGGCGAATATTGGGGACAAATTGCACAAGAAGTACACCCTCGAAGGAGTACAGTCTGCTATGAATGAAGAAGGCAAAGAAGAAGACTTGGCGAGACTTTTGTTGTTGTTCATGTTCTATACAGTCTTCTTCATAAACACAGGAGGTATGTATGTCCACTACATGTATTTGAACTGCCTACAGTAAATAGATACCATGAATAGAGTCTCATGGCCGGATCTTATCCATGAGCATCTAATGCAAAGCGTTAAAGCCGTGCACAAGACACCTTACTCTATCAATGGTTGCATCTTCTATTTACTGGTGAGTGTCATCTTCTATCTTTCGAATATTGTTTTTTTCATTGACTGAATCATGAGGTGATTATTAAATTATATCTTTTGTTGTTGCAGTTATGGATTTTTGAGAAAGTGAAAATCGAAGGCATTGAAAGGAAAGCCAACAGTGATGCATGGCCAAGATTTGCAAGTTGGGACTTGTATAAGGTATCTTGCGAAATTGAGGGGAAGCTTGAAACTCTTTCAAGCAGTCAGGTAAATATATTCTTGCTGTTATTATAACTGGACGAAACCAGTTACATATTATGTTGATTAAGTTTAGTTTCATTTTTAAAATTCTATCTCCTTTAATAACTGGATGATACCCATTTTCTATATCACAAGACTCTATTACATCCTGTGTTATCAGTGGATGAAACCCATTTTCTACCAAGTTACATCCTGTGTTATCAGTGGATGAAACCCAGTTACATCATGTGATATAGCGTATGACGAAATCAGTTACATCTTGTGTTTATGTGTTTGCAGGTTGTTGATTTTGTTTCTAGCTGGAGTGAAGAGGAAAAACAGTTATGCTTGTTTGATGAGGAAGAAGAAAACAAAGATGAAGATGAAGATGATATATCAAAGTTGAAAGATGATATTGGAAAGTTGAAGAATGAACTCAAAGATAAAGACAATATTATCTCTCACTTGAATGCTGATTTAAGAGCAAGAAATGAAGAGTTGGAAGCAAAGGAGGTTGAGTCTGAAGCAAAGGATAAGACAATCTCGGACTTGAAAAGTCAATTGGAAGCCTTGAAAGCGCAACTCGAGCCTCAACCGAGAATTATTTCAACTCCGCAAGCTTCACCTACTGATGTTGTTCTTTACACTCCACCTGGTGAGAGCTTTTTCAACCTCAAAATCACTCAAGAGATGAACAAACCAGTGGAGGGTACTGTTCCTGAAGACGCTGCCAAGGAAGGTGAAACAAGTTGAGCCAAAAATCCAAAAGCTGAAGATATTGCCGAAGCAGAAACCGTAACACCAGTTCCTCGAGAAGAACCTATAGCACCAGTTCATTCACCAGAAATCACCGAAGAAGAGATTATCGCACTAGAACCTCTGGCAGTTATGAATAAATTACTTGGATCAATTAAGAATAGAGTGAAGAACGTATATAAAAGGACTAGACAGAATAAGTTTGTAACAGATGGGCATGAGCGTGCAGAGAAGAAGCAAAAGGACGATAAGTTAAAGATGTTAACAAGAAACAACAAGCTATGGAAAGAATACTTGAGTTGCGGAGTAAGACTAGCTAAAGAGCAGTTAATAAAGGAGTACTTTGCAACAGGAAGGTTAAGGTACATATCTGCAATCTTTTGCTGTTAATTTTTTTTTTTACATTCTACTTTTCTTATTTCATGTTAAAAAATGAAACCCATGTGCTTGTCTGAAATTAGATAAACTTGTTTAAATGCAGTAACAACGTTTGGAAATCCATTGGAGGTGTATGTATTAGTGGAGAACACATCCAACAACTTTTTTTCAATCAGCCATTGGTGAACACTATTTTGGAGTTCAAAATCGAAAAATGGAGACAATTGTTTCAATCTAGCGGTGATACCAAAGGATACTTAAAGTCAATCTTTCTTAGCGCGCTTTCATGGGTAAACATTTTGAATACTATAATTTAAAATGATTGAACTTAGGTCTGCAATTTGTTTTCATATAACTTTAATTTAGTGTAGAATGTACCTGGATTGCATTTGTTGCTTCAAACATAATTCTCTCACTAGTGTAGGATAAAACCCAGTTTCATCTAGCTATTATATATAAGATGTAAGTAGATTTCATCTGATACCTGCAGAAACTAGATTTCATCTAGCATTAAATATTGGATGTAATTGAGTTGCATCCACAGATTTGAAATATGAATTAACTGGTTTTCATCCAAATTTGTATTCAGGTTGATGTCATTGCGGGAGATGAGATGAAGGCTGCAGATATGATCAATGCTGAACTACAGAAGATTGATGTCGATACGCAACACTTGTTCATCCCAATGCTGAACGAGAAAAAACATTTCACATTGCTCCACTTTGACATTCATGGAAGAACTTGGACTCACTACAATTCTCTGCTAGGTTCTTCAAACTATTTAACAAATGCTAAAATGATGGCGGAAAGAATAAATCATCTCTTTCTCATTCAACAAGAAAGTACTAGTATGGATAACATTGATGTCGTCGTGAAATCATATTGTCCACAACAGGGCGAAAGGTAGGTCGTTAACTCTTTGAACTGAAATTATAAAATATCAACAGAAACGAAGTTTGAACCAACATTACTTTTTTTTTTCTAGATCAGTAAAGTGACATTACATATTCATTTGTCTTGCATTCCTGATTCGTTGATGTATGTTATCTACTTCATGGAATAGGCAATGACAAACGGTTACTCCTTTGAAGGCAAAGATACTCTTGGAGAGAAGATGAGCACAAGACGAATCAATCTCGCATATGAAATCCTAACTGATGAGAATAGCTGCTGGAAAGTTTGATGTTTTTAGATGGTTTAGAAATAATTTATTAATGTAGTTCAAGGCAAAGATACTCTTGGAAAGTACTTTTTTTTTGTTGGACTAAGTCTTCGCATACATTTGTGATCCGTGGATTCGTCTTAATTGAAATATGAACTTTTTTATTGAAAAATGCCTAAAATTCAATTTCATGATATTTGTGTTTGAATATGTTAGGCAGAAATGATTAAATTTGCAGGTTGATTTTTTTTTTTGGTCAGAATGTAACCAGGCTTGGATGAAAACCAGTTACATCCTAGCCTGTATAAAATTGCAATTTTTTATCAGAATCTAACCAGGCTTGGATGAAACCCGGTTACATCCTAGCCTGTAGAAAAACTGCAACTTTTTGGTCAGAATGTAACCAGGCTTAGATGAAACCCAGTTACATCCTAGCCTGTACAAAACTGCAATTGTTTATCAGAATGTAACCAGACTTGGATGAAACCGGGTTTCATCCAAACATTGCAAACATCCAAACTGCAATTAAATCTGAAACTTTGCAAACAATCAAATTTTACAGTGAACACTGAAGGGAAAGTGCAATTAATTCCAATCAACATAAGACTATAAGATATATACTATAAAACTGGAGCAATTCTTGAAAAAATAACTCCATAAAATATGTTTTTCGCCACAAAAGAAAAAATCAAAAGTAAATACTAGTTGCGAAAATAGAATTCCAGATAAATGAATATTAAATGTGCAACAAGAGGCTGCAGAGAAGAATAAACTAATAAATGAATCTTATCATGGTAAAAAGCTGAACAGAATGAAGGATGGAGATGTTCTTAAGCAAGTTATTAACGTTGCTTTTTCACAGGAGGATGAGGACACGTCGTCTTGTTATGATGTTCCTGAGTATGGAAGTTACCGCACGTAATTGGTCTCTTGAAAATTGCGCTACCAGTGTTAGGAATCCTCTTCTTCCTCGGCCTACCAGTTTTTAATCCAAGGACAGTTGGTGGGTTCACAAGATTTCCAGTAGCAACATCAATAGGCTTGTCGTAATCGGGAATGGGCTTGATAGCACGATCATACGAGGCACGGAAGCTAGCAATGCTTAAAAACTGATTGATGTACTCGTAAACATTGATCTTATTTGAATGCATACACGCAATAGCGTGATCACAAGGGAACTGCTCAGTAAACCAAACCCTACAGCTGCAATGAAACTTCGCAATATTAACAACATGCGTGTGCTTTCCATCAAAAACTTCCCACTCCATGTCACCAGACTTAGTTATTCTCCACTGGACACCAGCACGAATGGAAGCCATTACTTTTTTCTCTAGCCTAGGAAAAATGAATCCTTTATACGTCGCCCCCTTCAACTTCCTTTTACTCATCTGATCCATAATCTTAAGTCGAATACAGTTAACAAGTGTGGCAATAGGCATACCTTTTTCTTCCTTAATCCAAGAGTTGAACGACTCTGCAATGTTTGAACACATGTCGCCATAACGACAGCCAAGACAATGTGCATTGGACCAACATTCCACTGGAAGGTCAATCAAGAATTTGTGAAGACCATCACATCTCATATCCTTCAAATTTTTCATACCTTCATGAAAGCCTTCATGCGTTGATGAATAGAAACATTGTTTGAACAAATCCATCGCAGCACCATGCTCTCCCTTATTCTTGTTTGTATTCGCGCGGACATTATTCTTCAAATGCTGGTAACACCAACAATGACGGAAAGTTGGAAAAACATCACGAATACCTTGGATCAAACCCTCATGGCGATCCGAAATAATAGTTAGTACACGAGGACCCAAGATAGTTTTTAATTTTTCCAAAAACCAATGCCAATTCTCAATAGTTTCACCTGATACGATACCATATGCCAGAGGAAATATTCCTACAGAAACAAAACAAACACAAAAAGAAAAAATCATATTAAACCGACTGAAATTGCTATAGTACATAATGAAAACAGTTTCATCCTCAACAATTAAGGATGAAACTGGTTTCATCCAGTGATAATCTGACAATTTTTTTCTTCTGAATTTCATTCAAAGTTATAATCTGACATCAAAAGTTGAAATCTAAAAATAGAAGACTTACCATTATTCGCATTCTTCCCAGTAGCCGCCATAAGACAACCCCTAAATTTTCCAGTTAGGAAAGTTGCATCCAAGAACAATACCGGGCGACAATATTCGAAACCCGAAATGCAAGCATCGAAGGCTAAGAACAAACTCTTAAACTGCCCCCCTTCAACAACTAAGTCATCCCTACTAACTGGATCATTATTCTTCACGTCTTCACACCACCAAACCAAGTCGGTGTATGATTTAGTGTCCTCGCCATACAATTCCTTCAAGCATAATTCTTTCTCGGCATACGCCTGATCGTATCTCAATTCTAACCCATAATCACTTTTGAATTCTTTAACAATATACCTGACTTTCTTGTTGGGATTCTGTTCGATCTGGTCAAATATCAAGCTCTTGAAAAGTTCGCTCGTAACCGGATCAGCCTTTGTTCCATCACTATAACCAGCACAACATTTTTGTTCCCCGTTATAGGCCTTGAGGAATAAATGACCCTTCACATTGGAAGTCTTGGGAGCTGCATGGAACATCCAGTTGCATTCCAATTTCTCCTTGTAATAACATTCCACCGTATACCGTTCTGGATTGCTCTTGACCACTCTCACCCTACGACCAAAAAAATGGTTATATTTCTCAACAACAAGACGAGCTTCATCTCGTCCTCCATAAAAATCTTGGCCAACACCTTTTATAATATACTCCCATTCAGCGGCTTGCAAGATCTTTTAATTGCCAACTTTCCATTGTAAGCACGTTCTTGAGACACATGGATATATTGAGACGAAACAAGTTCTTGAGAGGAAGGAATATGTGACTGATCAAAGCTATTGCCGTTACCTAAAAGAAACTACGTCATTGTAGGTGTACGAGTGACTTTACTGCTGCTCGGAAGATGACGAGGACTAATAAACTGATCTCTTCTAGGGTGTGGAGCTAAACGAAACTCACTCATTGAACTACTTCTCGGAATATGAAAAAACTGATCTCTGCTAGGGTCTGGTGCTAAACGAGACTCGCTCATAGAACTACTGCTCGGAAGATGAACCAACTGATCTCTGCCAGGGTCTGGTGCTAAACGAACCTCGATCATAGTAGGTTCACGAACAAAATCAGGAGCACGAATAGGAACACGTTCAAATAAACGAAGCTCCAAAAAACTCAACTGAAAAACATGACACATTGATATGACAGAATGAAGCTTCGCATCACTGTCAACAACCATACTTCTTCCCTCATTGTCAAATACAAACTGGATTGAGTCTGGCGAAGTATAATTCCAATAAGAACACACATAGAACTTCAACTCATCAATTGTTGACTTCTTATTAACGTGGTATGGACATGTATCGGGACCACGGATAACAACACAAAGAGTTTGTTGATCCATCTACAAAAGGAATATTGAAACAATGTAAATGAATTTGGATGATATTCAATTGAACAAATCAAAAAACCAGGATGACTAAAAACCAAATTCAACAACAATTGGTATACAAATACAGGATGAAACTAGTATCATCCTGCTTTAAACAACTGGAAAATCAATTGTGACATCCATATTGATCATGGAAACTAGTTACAACTTTCTTTTGAGAAAAAATTGTAAGCAGGCTCTAATCAAACACACAGACATGATGATATTATACAAATTATGTTCACTTCCAAAACAAAGAAAAACTCAATTTAGATTGCATCTATGTATTGTTTCAGCAGATTTAAACAAAATTTACTTTGGTGAACAAATCAATCGATTGAATATAAACAAATAATCACGTTTACAAGAACAAACTAATACCAAAATTTTGTAAAACCCTGGATACGAACTATCAACCTATTGGATATGAACAATTAATCGATTAGTAAAACCCTGGATATTCAAAATCAACAACTAAAACCAAAAAATTGATAGAGAAACTTCAAAATCGATATACCCAGATATGCATTACAAAGAATTACACAAAAACGAAATCAAATTTGGATTAATTGAAACTTGAAACTTACTGATTTTCGTTACTGGTTGTTGATGATATTAGATGACTTGAAAGTTGATTAATCTAAACTTCGATTCAACAATTGAAAACCACCATGATTGATCAACAAAAACTCGAGCTGTGAATTTTTTTATTCTGCAGGTGAGGGACGAGTTGAGGGACGAGCTGTGAGAGAAATAATTTATCTTTGAAAAGAAGGGTTTAAAAGGTTAGGGGGTATTTTAGGCAAGAAATATTTTTTTGTCTTCATTTTCCTGGGTGAAATATCCAAACTGGCTATATAAACAATATTTTTCTGAATTTTAGCTATATGAACAGTATCAAATCCTAAGAATCCATTTCACCCAGGAATTTTCTGTTTTGGTCTTTTTGACCAATTTTGTGTTCTTCAAATTCAGTTCAAACATTCAGTAGTGATAATCTTCATGCATCTTTGGCTTGTCCAGATGATGCCAATCTTCATAAACTCGAACTAGTAAATCTTCATGCGGTCTAGATAGTTTCCCATACTCCATATATGCAGTAGAAAGTATCCTTATCATTAACGGCATGGAGACTTATACATTACCGACCGAACTTAATAACTCGCTGCATCTTGTAGTTATTGCTTGAGCAGCGGACCTTGTATTTGTCGGATAATAATCTCCGTGAGGTTAATGACATTCACAAGGCTGTGAACTTTGATGATTTGTAATTTGGGAGAACGTGACGTCTTTATCAACTGCTACCCTTTATTTGTAAATTGACTCAACAGCAACAGAAAAGTTCATGGATTTCCCGAGCATGCTGATCTTGTACCCGAGATAGAAACTAGGCTGAACTATTGGTGGAACCTATGGCATCTCACCGCCATTGGTGCAGCATCAACAGCGGGGCATACGTCAATAATGGAGTTTGCTTCCACCCTTTCCGGTAGGAATCTGATATGCATCATGATCTTTCTCGAACTTAAAGCAACAATCTTCCAAAGGTGAATCTGCATCCAAAGCTAAGATGTTTCACGTTGTACACTTTTCAACAGTAGAACTTGTTGTAGTTGCAGGCCCTATTAGTATTCCCGTGTGAAAGTAACTCGATCAAAATTAATATGAATTTATTTTATGATCCCATTCGGCAGACTTGTTCATCTCCGTGAAATACTATGATGGTGTTGTAGGTACAGAAAAACACTCTGCCACGTGTCCGAGGTAGATTGAACGAAATAATGAGGAGAATCTTCGAGAAAGATATTATTCACCACTCCCCAGAGAGGTGTAAGTGAATAACCAAATCAAGTGTCAGATCAGCCACGAGATAGCACTAACTTGCTCGGAAAGATATCTAGCGAAGTAAATAAGGAGCGCGAGGTATGAATTGCTGCACAAGAAAAGAGGAGACCTGCAGAGTCGATTACACGAAGCTCGACTTTTTGTCCAAGAAATAAAAAGATTCCCGAAGTATATTGAGCGAAGTGTGGATTGTTGTGCAAGAAATGGGACAGCTGTCCCCGACCATAGCCGATATTTAAGGCGTAAAGAAAGCATAAAGTTATTCTAAGCGAAGTAAAAAGTGTAGTTCCGAGGTAAATCGGGTTGGATCCCATCATGTAACCCTCCCCTATAAAAGGATGACTTAATCTTCCTTGAAGGGGGTTGGATCTTTAAGGAAAGAGAGAGAGGATACTTGTGAGAGAGCGATTTGTTCTTGAGTGGCTTGTAACTTAGATTATAAAAGGTTCAATAAATAAAGATCTGTCGGAAAACTTGTATTTGCTTAACTTCGTATTAGTCAAATTAGTAAGAGGGTGTAACTATGTATTTTCTGTAGTTACATTTTGGCGCCGAGAAACATGGATCTCAAGCTGAGATTTCAGTCTCACTTGAGATAGTTTGAGAGATATGTTGTTATATAAATCAGTAAGCAAGTTGTTACTTCACAAGGGTTGGAGAGAACTGATCAGGAAAACATAATAACATCGAGAAAAGGCAGATCTGCTGCCCGGAAGGTGAGCAAGTTAGATCTGGTCAAAAGCCAGTAAATTGGAGAAAGAAAGTTAACAGGTTGTCCATGGAAAGAGTACCGGAACGAGCCTGACACCTCATCGCGTCAAGGAGAAGCTTGCGTCTAGCAGGAAGAGAAGGGGGAAGGATGGAGAGGGGAGAAACGTCAAATAGAGGAGGGAGACAGGATGAAATCCAACAGGAAGAAGATGAACGTTATCGAGAGGGATCGATCCATACCGCTAACACCGAAACGGAGGAAGAGGAAGAACCCGTTCAAGGGAACGGAGAGGAGGACGCCGGTGAAAACAATATGACATTAGAGCAGATCAGAGAGGTGTTGCGTTTAGAAAGAGAAAGACAGAGAGCTCTAATGGAGCAAAGAACCGTACTCATGAGGTAGAACGCAATCTTGGTACAACAAAATAACCAACTTAATGAAGAAAGGACTGTTCGAGATGTGCGAGATGAAGCCGGTACGGGAGAAAACGTAACCCAAGGGGGAGAGATACCACAGGAAGAACATGGAGGAAAAAGGGGAGAATGAAGGCGGAGGCATCGAAGGGAAAGCAACGAAGAAAGGTTGCTGAGGAGAGCTTTGGAGGAAACTAGGTGGGAAGACCAAAGGCGGCGGTTTGAATAAGAAAGAACTCGGGAGGAGGAGAGGCTTCGGCAAGAGGAAATGCGAAGAGAAGATGAAAGAATACAAAGGGAGGAAATAGCTCGGAAAGAGAAAAGACAACGTGAACAATTATGGCAAGAGGAAGCGAGGAATTACGCGGAAGAGGAAGAAGAGAGACATAAAGAAGAGAAGGAGACATGAGGAGGAAGGGAGAGAAGATGATGATGAGCGAGATAGAAGAAGGAGAAAGTGAAGGTGAGATGAAGGAAGAGACGAGGTTATCCAAACAGTCATGAACGAAATACATGAGATGAAAGCGCTACTAAATAATCCACGAAGGGGAGGAAGAGTGCAGCTGGCAGAGGCAATTGTGGAAGATGGAAAATCTCCATTCTCTCGCGAGGTACTGGAGGGAAGAATCCCAGGAAGGTGCTCACTTCCAACCTTCGGAAGTATCTTCGACGAAACAGGGAATACTGTACAACATTTACAACAATACACCCTCTCACTAATGCAGTGGGCGAGGTACGAAACGATACTGTGACAATATTTCCCAGCTAGCTTAACCGTGGAAGCCTCAAAATGGTTTGAAGGGTTAGAGGAAGGTTCAATTTTATCGTTCAAATATTTACAAAGAATATTCTTGACAACTTACATAAGCAATAATATGTTAAGACCTGGGATAGAAACTTTGTTCAACTTGAGAAGGAAACCAGGCGAAAATCTGCGAAGTCTGATTACGAGATGGAGAACACTATGCAGTGAACTCGCAGGGAGGGTAGATGAGAGAAATTTCATCCTGGCCTTCGTTAACGCGTTAATACCAACCGACCTCTTGCACACACAACTTTTCGTAATTCGCAACACAATATCGATGAGTGAACTCCGAGAGTATCAGGAGGAGTACGTGGCATTGGAAGAAAAGCAAAGGGAGGAAATTGAGGCAGCTCCGATTCAGTCCAAGGAAGTGAACTCGCGTCTGCTACCAAGAATGGCAAACGTAATAGAAGATAACACGAAATATGTGGACGCAGAACCATTAGCAACAATCCCAGTGAAGTTGGTAGCAGTTTCCAGTGGAGACCAAGAGTGGATAGATCAACATCCGATATATGTCGACCCCAGACCTCGAAACTATGAGTCCCGAGGTGATAATCCGAGGAATTCGCGAAGATACAATTCAGGACAGCAATACGGAGGGAAGAGGCCACAGTTCGAAGACGTGGTATTACCTGAACTTAACACCACAGTCGAGAAGATATGGGAGTCAATTGTTCTAACAGAAGAAATTCCTCCCCCGGCAAATTTTGGGGTGGAACCCTTTTCAAGTGTGAGAAATAATGACTTTTGTAAGTATCATTGTTTTCATGGGCATTGCATGGAAGATTGCAGAAACATCCGGCGGATAATACTTCGTCTAATTGAAAAGGGGAAACTCAAGCATTTCTTGGCATATTCAGGACCCTTACCACCACCACCACCTCGGAAGGATGATTAAAAACAAACAAAAGTATACAGAATCGAAATCGATAGAGGAACCCAAAGGTTAAATTGTAACTCCATTATTCATTCTGCGAAGAATATACGTGACTTTCATGATTATATGTTACAAAGGGTTCATAAGTGGGATTTTGAAGGAAATGAGATATACAACATAGCAAAGAAGGAGCCATTGGAAGAATGGCAGAAAAGAATTATTTCCTTCTCGGCAGCAGACACCCCAGAGGGAGGAGCTTCGCACATAGATCCTTTGGTGATCACTTTGAACTTCGGAGAACATACAAAGTGGGAAGAAAGTATCACGAGAAAAAAAAAAAAGGGCAATAGACAGGATCTTGGTGGATACGGGCAGTTCGATGGACATACTCTTTTATCATACATTCAAAACGATGGGTTACCGAGATTCGGACCTGGTGCCGTCAACTTATAATATCTATGGATTTAACGGAGAGGCTTCAAAACCAAGAGGGGAATTAACCGTGAAGATCTTCGCCGGGGAACTAGAAACCGAGGTAACGGTATGCGTGGTGGATGTGGAATCACCTTACAACGCTCTGATTGGGTGGCCATGGATACATGGAATCAAAGGGATAACATTCACTTACCACCAAGCTATCCGATTTCCAATGCCAAGCGGAATCGGCGAAATAATGGGAGATCAGAAGGAAGCTAGAGAGTGCAACGACGAAGATGTGCATAACTATGACGAGAAGATAAGGCGAAGAAAAGAACAAAAGAAGAGAGTGCAAGAAGCAAAGAGGAAAGAAGAATTAATGGTATATATGGTCAAAGCGAAAGAGGGATGGGCTATTCCAAGAGAAATTCCAGAAGACAAGGATAAGCCTTTATAGCAATTAAAGGAACCATCCCCACTCGGAGAACCGATCATGAACTTCGCAGCAGTAGAACCCACACAAGAGGTAAACTTGGGTAGCGAAGATGAAGCGAAAACGGTGAGGATCGGGACAAGAATGGAGGCGGACGAGGAAGAAAACCTGATAAAGCTTCTCAGAGAGTACCTCGATATCTTTGCATATGGCATGAACAAGATGCCTGGGATAGACCCCGAAGTCGTTTGTCACCGACTGGATCTGAACCCAGCAATCAAGCCAATAAGGAAACGAATACGAAAGATAGTAAATGCTTACCACGAGCAAATATAACAAGAATTACAGAAAATGCTGGACTTGGGAATAATAAGACCCGCGAAGTACCCAACGTGGATATCCAACATGGTGATTGTACCAAAAATGTCTACAGGAATAAGAATATACATATATTTTAGCGACTTGAATACTGCCTCTCCTAAGGATAGTTTCCCACTACCCAATATACCGCAGATGGTGGAGTCTGCATCCGGGTACAAGTGGATGAAGTTAATGGACGGTTATTGTGGATACAATCAGATACCACTCGCGGAGGAATACCAAGAGCACACGGCTTTCTTCGCCCCTAGAGGGTTGTATTGCTATACGAGAATTCCATTTGGATTGAAGAATGCGGGAGAAACCTACCAACGAATGGTCGAGAAGATTTTTGCTAAATGGGTGCACAATAAACTGGAAGTCTACGTCTACGACATGCTAGTAAAAACTAAGGAGTCAGGGGATCATGTTGAGGATTTGAAAGAAATCTTTGAACATATGAGGGCGTACAAAATGAAAATAAATCCTGCAAATGTATATTTGGGGTAGAATCAGCGAAGTTTCTAGGGCATATCATGTCCGAGAAAGGAATTGAAGTGGATCCAGCAAAGGTTCAAGCAATATTGGATATGCCATCGCTAGCAACGGTAAAAGATGTGCAAAAACTAAATGGGAAATTGGCAGCTTTGGGAAGATTCGTTACCAAATCTTCGGATAGATGCAAACCCTTCTTCGATATCTTGAAGAAGGGAGCAAAATTCTCGTGGACACAAAAGTGTGAACAGGCACTGCAAAATATAAGAGAATGTCTCATTAACTTATCAATTCTCCAGAAGCCCGAACCAGATGAAGAATTACTAATTTTCCTCGCAGCTACATCAAATGCAATAATTTCAGTATTACTTCGGACAGATGAAGGCGTCGAAAAGCCTATCTTTTACGTCAGCAAAACCTTCAATACTGCTGAAAAGAATTACCCAAAGATAGAAAAGTTAATCCTAGCGTTGGTGTACTCGTCAGAAAAATTAAGAACCTATTTTCAGACTCACAAAATAAAGGTTCTAACTAGAGTCCCGATAGAGTCAACTTTAAAAATACGAGGAGAGTTGGGCGAGTTGAAAGATGGAATACCCGAATTGATCAATTCGGTTTAAAATACGAAGTCCAGACTTCGACGAAGTCACATATCATCGCAGAATTTCTGGCCGAGTTTCCAATAGAAGAAAATGAAGGAGTGGAAGAGATGCTAGATATAGATGAGGAGCGTCCGGATCCTACAGATCTACTGA
Source organism: Papaver bracteatum (assembly GCA_023529315.1). Taxonomy (NCBI): domain Eukaryota; kingdom Viridiplantae; phylum Streptophyta; class Magnoliopsida; order Ranunculales; family Papaveraceae; genus Papaver; species Papaver bracteatum. The sequence goes on along the minus strand of JAJJWX010002943.1, from coordinate 263,532 downwards.
AAGAAAATCATCCAAGGAGATGGGAAATATTTGTGGACGGATCCTCCAACAACGCTGGAGGAGGAATGGGAATAGTATTTACTTCGCCAAAAGGAGCAAGGACGGTGTTCTGCTTTCGATTGGAATATAAAGCTACCAATAACGAAACGGAATATGAGGCAGTCATACAATCTCTAAGGCTAGCCATCGAGATAAGGTTGGAAGAAATAAGAATAACCAGCGACTCTCAGTTGGTGGTCAGGCAGATAGAAGGAAGGTACCAGGTGAATGATGCTGTGATGAACCGATATTTACAACTCGTGAAAGAGTACTCAAAGAAAATACCAAATATAATCTGGAGACAGGTAAGCAGGTACAATAATAGGCATGCAGATGCCTTAGCCTTCATCGCATCAATGATCGAAGATACCTCGGAGAAATATATCTGAATTGAAAGGTTAATGCACCCATCGGTATCCAACGAGTTGGAAGGTGAAAAATCCATAATGATAATAGAGGATAGCCTAACTGACGAATTGGGAGAAGATGACTGGAGAACACCTATTCACAAGTACCTTGAAAAGGGAGACTTGCCTAGGGACAGATTTGAGGCACACAAAATCAAAGGGAGATCCACAAACTATGAACTAAGAGGAGGAATCCTATATCAGAGATCATTCCTAGGACCACTGATGCGATGCTTGTCACAGGAAGAAGGAGTACAAATATGAAGGCAATACATTACGGTGATGCTGGAAATCACAGCGGAACTAGATCATTGGCCTACAAAACAAAAACGCAAGGATACTTCTGGACGAGCATGCATAAAGACGCGAAAGGTGTAGCGACGAGGTGTGAAGCTTGTCAAATATTCGGAAAACGTATACACGCACCCTCGACGAACCTGAATTCTGTGCTAAGTGTGTGGCCATTCGCCATATGGGGAATAGACATCATGGGACCGTTTGTTGCCGGAAGCTTGCAGCGAAAATACCTGATAGTGGCAACGGACTATTTCACGAAGTGGGTTGAAGAAAATCCAGTGAAGAATACGCGAGATGGCGACATATACGATTTTATACTAGAGCATATCATATGTAGATTCGGAATCCCTCTGTAGATAGTCTCAGATAATGGAATGCAATTCGAGGGAGAGAACGTGAAGATGTTATTTAGCACTTTTAAGATACAGTCCGCAAAGTCAACTCCGCTATACCCACAGAGTAATGGGAAAGCAGAGGCGACGAACAAAACAATAGCATCCACTCTAAAAAAGAAGCTAGACGGGCACCTGCACAACTGGTGCGAAGAAGTTCCGAAGGTGTTGTGGTCATACAGAACCACCAGACGAGAAGCAACCAGAATGTCCCCTTTTTGTTTGGCATATGGAGTGGAGGTAGTTCTTCCTACTGAGATCATGTTTCCAACCACAAAACGGGAGGCCTGGAAAAGGGACCTGAACTCGGACCTAATCTTAGCAAAGCTAGATGACTTGGAAGAGAACATGGAGATTTCTCTACAAGACATGACGAACTATCACCGAAGACTATCTTGTGAGTACAACAAGAAGGTGAAAGAGAGAGGCTTCGTTCCAGGGGAATTAGTTCTGCGAGAGATACCTCCGTATCAAAGGGGACCCGGAGGAAAGATGGAACCTACGTGGGAAGGAACTTTCATCGTGAAAGTAAGAGTAGGGAACGGAGCTTATGAACTCGCTGACTGTGAAGGAAAAGATACAGATAGCAACGGAGATGTGATATACGGCGAAGAAGAAAGACAGGGTCGCAGACTAGACCATCCATGTAATCCAATTTACATCAAGAAGTATTATCCATGAGAAGCCGGAACTCGTAAAAAATTGTTTTCAAAATAAATAAATATATATATCATTTTGTTGACAGCCAGGAAATGAAATGAAGCGTTTATTTTTCGAGAAACAAAGACAACGCAGAAAACAAGATGCAAATTCGAATGTATATAAATGCAAGGGTCAAAAATGAGACCTCATTAGGAGGCTGCATAAGACCCACGTAAGATATGTACAGAAGAATAGGCGATCGTAAGCCCTATAAAAACCTCTACATAGCGAGGCTGAGACCTCGTGGCGTGCAACCTAGTTCGCACAAAGTGCAAGAGGCAAATGTAAGACCTAACGCACGTTACGAGATAATATCGGGATATGGCTAACAACCATCATCTAGGGGAAAGAAGTAAGACCCATCCGCCGGGGGCCCCAATTGGGTAACCACTCGGTAAGGGGTGTAAGAACTAGCCAGTGGAGAAGAAGATGGCATGGTGTAGTTCTTCCTCTCGGTCCCAAAACCACCTCAACTAGGGTGTGACTTCGTACCCAAGAGCCATATCAGAGAAAGGGCACGAGGTCACGAAATAACTGATACCTAAGCCCAAAAGCACGGGGGTACTAAGAGGGGAAGGGACGGAAGCTGAGTGACCACAAAAGTCAGCAATATTACGGGGATGGTACTCACGGGAGTAGGTAGGCCTGTGATATTTTTGCATAAGACCTCAATGAGCGAGATAAGGCGAGGTTGATGGATCTTTACTTCGCAAGAGTAAAGAGCGCTTGAGACTTCGTCAAAAATCCCTGACCAACGGGGTGGGGCATAATAAGACCTTAACTAGGAGGCAAGATAAGACCCCGAACTGATGAGAGAGATGCGAGGCAAGACATGAGACCTGAGGAAAAACAAAAGGCAAGATACAAATCAAAGCAAGAGGCAAGTGCATCACAAAGCTTGATCACACAAATCTTTGCAAGACAAAGATTAATCTGTCACAAGGCTCTATCTCGTGATAATAAGTCACACATAAGGATGTATACATTAACTTAATTATGTTATGAATTGAACAATAATAATTGCAGCGAGGTAACAAATGCGAGGTCAAAAATAAATGCGAGGTCGATAACAGATGGGCGGATAAGGAAGTGAAAGTAAGGCCGCTGAGAGATGAAAGCACAAGGTATGCTACATAAATCCACGAAATAATAAGAGGCAAGTATATACTTTATATACGATTTTATTCTCTCGAGCATTTATTTCGCAATAAGATAAGGGAACAATTACTTCGGAAACACCCAAATAACAAGAGGCAAGTATATACTTTGAGTAAATTTATTATTCTTTGATTATTCCCTTCGTCAATTATATACTTGGTATAACGGATTGATTCCGAGATATCAGGATAAAGCGACCACTAAAAAACATGCAGATTACACATATGATGACCATGATAAGCGCAGCAAGCAGGAAAGCCGATATATTAAGGCAAAGGCAAAATAATAGTATGAAACCAAGCAAAAAAGCTGATATACTAAGGCATAAAAGCAAAAATTGTCATGCCCTCCAAGATTGGGAGCGCCCATATAAAATGTTAATGAAATTAAGAACTAAAGTATCAAACGAACATCCAAAAACAGTAATCAAGGATTGTTGGATTCTTTTTCATCAAGACCATCATCGGATCCTCCAGCTCCAACACCGGCACCAGCCCCAACATCACCCATACCTCTTGTACCTTGAGGAACCTCATGGTGAGGTCCCCCGATGTCTTCATCGGTCTCAGTATCTTCGCTCTCAGCTTCGACATTGACAGTAGGCTCATCATCGGAGAAAACCTCGAGATTCATGTCGGGAACGTCTATTCCATGGGAACTTCAAAGCTCGGTGACGAAGTTCACTTTCTCCTCTTGGCGTTTCTGCGATTAAACTTCGCAATTATCTTGGCGTCCTTCTCCATCTGGTTACAATCCTCGTGCAAGGATGAAAGATTTTCCTTCAGATCGGATACTTCCTTGGCCAAACCATCCCTCTGGCGAGACAGGTGCAGAATTTGATTCTTCATACTCTCCTCGGATTCTGCGAAGATAACAGCGAAATGAGAAACATGAACAACAGAACAAAATGTGAAGCACGATAATAACACATAGAGCTACCTTATTTCTGTGAAATAACAGAATTTAAAGTTTTCTGAACGTCGAGGTTAAAGTGATCAAGTCTTGATATTTATGATTCAAGAAAGCTGTGAAATTCAAGAGACGATTTTTCCATGTCTTCACCACGAACAGGCACGGGTCTATCACCATCAGGAGACCCTATAACAAGTTTACCACTTATCGGAGGAACAACAAGCTTCTTCTTCGCGGGAGGGACATGAGATGTTTTATTTCCTTGAAGTCTCTCTAAGAGAGCCAGGACAGAGGACATATCGTTATTTAACTCGCTATTTTCATCTCTTAACCCAGTGTTTTCATCCTTTAACTTTTCATGTTTAAGTTTTAACTCGGAAAGCTCACTCCTGAGCCTGCGAAGTTCAACTTTGGATTTATCCTTCCTTTTAATTATCCTATTTTTGTCTTCCTCAAGACGCTTAATATGATCCATGGATGAGGAGTGTAGGTTACGAGAAGTAGTGAGGGAATTACTGACTCGTCGAAGTTCATCCTTCAAACGTTCATTCTCTTCGTGAAGATGGAAATTCAATTCTTCATTGTTAGCAGACTCATTAGATAAACGATCAGCCAGGGAATATGACGTCGTTAGCTTTTCGTTCAAGATCTCATTTTCAGATAGATAACAGTTGATCTGGGACAAAAGGTTCGCTTGTTCAGCTTGGCAGTCATCCACGGTCGACTTGGCTTCTTCGAAACTCATGTAATACTTCGCGGAACGGGCTTGACGAAAATAACAGAATAGTAAAGACGGGAACGAGATAAAATTAAAGACCGAGAAGAGGTTACACTTACTGCTAAGTTCCGAAATCATCTGATATTTCTTGACAGAGTGCTCCTTCTCGTCAGCGAGATCATTTTTAAGATCCCGGATATGTTCCTGAGAAGTCCTCAGATTTTCTCGAGAAACCTTCATCTCCACAAGATGATCCATGTGACGGTTGAATTCCTGCGGAATATTTGAAGTCATATAGGGATTCATATATAAATTACGTAAGATATCGACAACACTAACTAGGGCCATAATAGCGGAGTGATGATTGGTGGAGAGGTTCAACGAAGCATTCTGCATAAAGGACTGATCTTGAGCCAGAAAAGTATCAGTGCTGAACGAGATCACATACTCCATGGATGCAGATCTTGTGGAAGGTGCGTTCCAAGTCAAAATGAAGGAATTTCTCAAGAAGTTCATGTCGGGGGGGTAGGCTGGATCCTCCACCTCGAAGACCTTCCGAGGTTTTGGATCCGAAGGACTGGCAGATGATTTAACCGGGGAGTCATCCACAGTGATGTGAGGAGTTGGCATAGGGATCTTTGGAAGAGGAGTGGATTCTGGGGGCACTTCGAAATCGTTCTTGGTAGAAGGAGAAGAAGGCACTGCAGGTTTCTTGGATGTAGGAATGCGGGTGAGTTCCCCTATATTGAAAACTCTGCGCCGTTTGGAAGGCTCAGTGGCAGGAACGGATTGAGAGGGAACCTGAAAACGGAAAACTAGTATTTTGAGTCACATGAAGACTGAGGCAGCGATAATAGGAGTGTCACTTCGGAGAAAACACAAAAGCGAAGTACCTTATCTGCATCAACAACCGAAGAGCTCTCTCGACGATCTCGCTTCTTAGATATACGAGGAGAAACAATGGGAGGCTCTACGAACTCCTCTTACTACAAAGCATTAAAGTTAGACCCTGAAAGTAAAATAAAGACACCAAAAACGAAACAGGAAACGAGATACCTGATCAGGAACTGGAGACCCACCAATAGATTTCTTGGAAGATCTATCCTTAATCAAGCCAGGAACAGGCCGTGCGTACTAAAAAAAAAAAATTCAGACGAAAGAACGAAAAATAAAAATAGAGGAAGTCCAGCGAGCTTACATCGGAGGGTCTCTCGGACCAGCAGAATTTCCAAGGCTCATACGTAACGAGATGAGCGTGACCTGGAAGAGGACCATCCCGAGCTTTCCATGACTCGTCAAAGCCCCAGATAAGGGGACCTTCAAAAACGACTGAGAACATCATCCAGTCTTCATCATTATTCAAGCGAAGAGAGGGGCCTTTAGGGGCTTCCTTTGAAGAACTGACAGGCTCGACATCCAGGATAAGAACCTTGGAAGGGTCCTTCACGGACTTTCGATGTAAAAAGATACCCCACTCTTGATACTTTCTTATTCGGCCTTGGGTCTTGTCGATATAATTCTCCGAGAAAGAGGCAATATTATAATCGGCTGAGTCGAAATTCTCTGCCGATGTGGGGATTTGAGATAAACCATCAGAAGAACGCCTCACAAACTTGTTACCAATCCGAATTGCATTGCCACTCAGTTCGAAAACTCCCCTGTTGATATAAACAAGAATCTCATAGAAAAGCGGATTCTGAGCGTCATACAGAGGAAAGGTAAGACCCGCTCTCAGCTGACCTAAGGTGGTAATCATCCTGGTGGACGACCATGTTTCCTCCTCGATCCAACGTCAGTTCAATTACATATGTCTGGTTGCGACAACCGGAGGTGTGACGGAGGAATCCACCGCCGGTGACAGAGTTAAACCTAGCTTCTTGAAATCGACCTAGAAATCTTCAAGATACTTTGATGTAGTGGCAAGAGGAAACTTCTTGGGCGCCATTGTTGAAAGAAGAGGTGGTAGTAAGGGGAGATGGAGGAAGAAACTAGAATATCGGGGAAGAAGGGGTTGGAGAATGTAAAGAAAAAAAAAAGGTGAAGAAGAATACTATTTATAATGGACCAAGGCATGACCGGGAGAAATGGTCACTCGAGAAGAGGAACCGTCTGGTAACTATTGATGGAAATCGTGGGAGACAAGATAGCGGAAAATCCGGGTACGTGGCGGTTACGAATCTAATGCGGGATTCTCTTTCCTTTCTTGGTTCCCACAAACGGAATGAGAAAAGGCAAAATGTAGGTACAGAAAAACACTTCGCCACGTGTCCGAGGTAGATTGAACGAAATAATGAGGAGAATCTTCGAGAAAGATATTATTCACCACTCCCAAGAGAGGTGTAAGTGAATAGCCAAATCAAGTGTCAGATCAGCCACGAGATATCACTAACTTGCTCGGAAAGATATCTAGCGAAGTAAATAAGGAGCGTGAGGTATGAATTGCTGCACAAGAAAAGAGGAGACCTGCGAAGTCGATTACACGAAGCTCGACTTGTTGTCCAAGAAATATATAGATTCCCGAAGTATATTGAGCGAAGTATGGATTGTTGTGCAAGAAATGGGATAGTTGTCCCCGACCAGAGCCGATATTTAAGGCGTAAAGGAAGCATAAAGTTATTCTAAGCGAAGTAAAAAGTGTAGTTCCGAGGTAAATCGGGTTGGATCCCATCATGTAACCCTCCCCTATAAAATGAGGACTTAATCTTCCTTGAAGAGGGTTGGATCTTTAAGGAAAGAGAGAGAGGATACTTGTGAGAGAGCGATTTGTTCTTGAGAGTGTTCTTGAGTGGCTTGTAACTTAGATTATAAAAGATTCAATAAACAAAGATCTATCGGAAAACTTGTATTTGCTTAACTTCGTATTAGTCAAATTAGTAAGAGGGTGTAACTATGGATTTTCTGTAGTTACAGGTGTGGTTAATATAATCCCCATGTCTTGCTCTCGATAATCCCATCAGAAGCTCGATCAGATATTTTATCCAAATGCCTATTTCCTCACGACATTTCCTTCAAAGTATGCTCGTTGTACAGTGAATAGTCCCGGCTTATTACTTGATGTAAATGGCTTCCCAATTAATGCTTATGCATATATGGAAACCTTAATTGTTCGATTCTGATCATTAAGCTTGAGAGAATTTTTTTTTTGCTGTAGAAAATTTGTAGAACTTGTTTCTAGTAGGTTTGCCAGATCGTATGGACGCCCCCATTAGCATGTACCAATAGGGTACGCATAATGGATAATTATTATAGTCTGCTTCACTGGGAGCGGCCCTCTGTACACCTCAGAAATCGAGTATTCAACCTCGTGCCAACATTGGTGTTACTTTTGTTATTTTATTAAAAATCAGTGTCGCAACGCTCTTTTCCTTCGTCAATAGGGACGATTTCCTTTTCACAATTAGGGTGAATTTCTATTCATCTCTTTGGATGATGTTCTTTTTCTTATTATTTGGGCGATTCTGTTAATCTTTTCCAGGTATTCGCATAGGTGTAGTCTCGGCTTTAGTTTAGCAACTCGATTTTCTATTTCTTTCGGATGGAATCAAATTCAACTCCGACAAACCAAAACGAAGTTGAAGATATTACAAATAAACTGTCTGTTTTGTTGGAGGAAGACACTATTGCTATTGATCTACCTGCTGACTTTATTGAGGATTCACGGGATTCAAAATATTTCTTAGTCATTAAGATAGTGAATGGGAGACAATACAGTTTGAAGGTGCTATATGATATGCTAGTAAAGATATGGAAACCCTCTAGGTGGATACTTGTTTCCGAGATGGAAGCAGGAATTTATATGGTAAAGTTTGAGTTGAGATGTGATTTGTGTTTCACCGTGGAAGGTGGATCTTGGAGTTTAAATGATGATCTCTTGTTAATGGAGTTGGGGGATCCAAAGAAACTTCCTGAAGATTATCTATTTCAATATGCGGATTTTAATGTGCAGATCCATGGTCTTCCCTTGGGAGCTCTCAATGAAAGGAGTGTCTCTTTCCTTGCTAAACAATTTGGCTCCCCGTATCCAATCCCCAAAGGAGAATCTCATAAATGGGCAAGGTTTGCTAGAGTCAGAGTGAAGATCGATATAACGAAGAAGCTACCAAAATCCATCAATGTTACTCTTCCATCTAAACAGATTATTGAAGTTCAGTTAAGGTACGAAAAGCTACCTAAATTGTGTTTCTACTGTGGTTTCTTTGGCCATCTTATGAGACAATGCCCAACTCTTTCAAGGCAAAGTGAAGAGCTAGAAATTGATTATTCTCAAGGTTTCTATCAGAATATGCATGAACTGAAAATTGCACGTTACTCAGAGGAAATCAGAGCAAATTTCAAGCATAGAGTTAACAAACTACCCGATCATTATTCTGAATCGGTGGTTGATCGGAATCTGCAATTGGAGCAATGGGCAACAATGGAGTCTGGGCTGAGAATAGGGGATGACACGCAGCAACACGCGATTGGTGGAGAGTTTAATTCTGGAGATAATTACGCTAGGAATGACCATGCAGATTCCACGCCTGTAATGGCTGCTGGAATTATTATCCCCACTAATGCTCGAAATCAACAAGCTGGCGGCGTTAATAACGTACCCAATCTTAGCTCTCCATCTATCATAACCTCAACCCAATCGAGAAACCCTTACCCTTACATTAAAACCAATACCTCACAGACTGATTTTTCCAACCCGACCCAAGAAACCCTGAATCCAACTACTGAAGATCCACCCAATATCATTGTTAATATCACCCCTTGTTCTCAACCAGAAAATACCACCAAAACAATATCCACTGAGCTAATCCCGCCCTCGTCTTCTCAGCTGAACCCAAATGAGTTATGTGATAACTCTTCCAACCAGTTCACTTTTATTTCTCCCCCGAGAGAACAAATTAGCCAATCTCCATCCTCATCATCCTCAAACCCATCAAGACCTAAGCACTGGAAACGTGTTGCTCGTATTAGTAACCCAAAAACCCCAACAAACACCCTTAAAATCTCTGGCTCTAAAAGTCAGGCTACTCCAATGGACTGCGATCCTCCACTGAAAACTAAGTTAATGATTATTACTTCTTCCAGGGTTCTGGAAGCTGATCCCCGAAAGCTGCGCGACCAATGTTAGTAATGTCATGGAATTGCCGTGGGTTGGGAAATGACACGGCAATTTCAACTTTGAAATCATTTCTCCGTGCTTGCAATCCGTCGATACTTTTCCTGTCCGAAACTCTTCTGAACCACAGAAAATGTATCCGAGTATGCAACATGCTTGATTTCAGATTTCACCATTTTGTACCAGCTAGCGGAAGAAGTGGAGGCTTACTGCTCATATGGAAAGATAATGTGGAGTTGGAAGTTTTGTCAGATGACCCCAACCTTATCAGGTGTCAGGTGGCTCAAAACCTTGGTATACCTCGGTGGGAGCTTTTTTGTGTATACGGGCCACCTTCTCATCAATTCAGAAACAACTTCTGGGGAAATATTTCTCAAATGTTAGCAATTAAAAGCGCCCCTCATTGTCTTATCGGAGATCTTAACGTTTTAATTTCTCCCAATGAGAAACATGGTAGTTCTAAAAATACTGATATAAGATGTCGCGAATTTCGCAATATGCTTCAAGAGAGGGATGTTATGGACTTAGGATTTGCTGGACCAGCATTCACCTGGTCTAATAATGCAACGCAAAGGCCTCCCATTTTTGAAAGGCTTGATAGAGTTCTTTGTAGCTCTGCCTGGAGATTAATTTTTGCTGAAGCGGCTGTCCTTCATCTTCCGAGGATATATAGTGATCACGCTCCCATTTTGCTAAACACATCAAGGAAAACAGCTAAAAAAAGAAGGCAGTTTAAAGTTGAACTTCATTGGACGACGCATCCTGAATTCTTGGAGGTAACAAAGAAAGCTTGGGAGGAATCAAATGGCAGTACAATTAGTAAACTTACTTCTCTGGGCAATAGGCTTACTAAATGGAGCATAGCTTCGTTTGGTATTATTGAAAAAGAGCTTGCAGCGGAGAAAGAAAAGTTAACTGCTATTCAAGCTAAAGCTCACCTGGTGGACGTTAGAGAAGAGGAAAGAGTCACCCAAGAAAGGATTAAGAATCTTATCGAGAGGGAGAGAATGTATTGGCAGCATAGGAATAAATCTCAATGGATTCCGAATAGTGACAAGAACACTAGGATGTTCCATTTGTCGGTGATTCATCGTAGAAGTATAAATAGAATTGTGGCTTTGAAGAATGAATAAGGGAACTGGGTTGCTGATGCTGCTATAATAAAAGACATGCTGATCTCACATTTCCAAAGTATTTTTACAAGAGATACCACTGTAGTTGCTGACTCTTTTAGTTTGCAGAGTGACATGTTGATTAGTAGAGAAGACAGTGCTGCTCTCTCTAGAATTCCCACGGCAGAGGAGATTCAAAAAGTACTAAAGAATATGGGTTCTTTGCGCGCACCGGGACCTGACGGTTATCCAGCCTTGTTATACAAAAAATGTTGGCACATCGTTGGGGAAGATGTGACTGCTCTTATCCAAGATTGTTTCCAATTCGCAAGCCTTCCTCTAGGTTTGAATCATTCCTTAATTACTTTGGTACCTAAAGTCAAATGCCCTGGAAGACCTGCTGATTATAGACCAATAGCCTTGTGTAATGTCATCTATAAGATAATTACTAAGATTATTACATGTAGATTAAGTCCCTTGCTTGACTCCCTGATTGATAAATCCCAATATGCCTTCATCCCGGGAAGGCAGATTCTCGATAATGTAATAGCAGCAAAAGAACTTGTTCATTCCATGAACAACTCTAATTCTGTTTTAGGATCTTTTGCTCTAAAGCCAGACATGAGCAAGGCTTATGACAGAGTAGACTGGAGGTTCTTGAGCATTGTTCTGCACAGTTTTGGTATTCATGGCAGGGTTCACTCTTTGATTATGAACTGCGTTTCCACCGCAACTTTTTCGTTAAATATTAATGGCCAATCAGAAGGAGCTATTGCAAGTGAAAGAGGTATTAGACAAGGTTGTCCTCTATCTCCATATTTATTTATTCTCTGCTCCCAAAGTCTGTCGAAAATAATGAGACAAATGGAATCCGATGGGTTATATTCAGGGTATAGAGTTAACAGGTCGGCTCCCTCAGTTTCGCACCTGATGTTCGCAGATGATATAATGATGTTTGGGTGTCTTAATGGGCATACGGTAAACACAGTTACTACAATTCTTCAAGAATACTCTAAGGTTCCGGGGCAGGTGGTGAATTATTCGAAGTCAGGGATATATTTCAGCAAGGATGTTAATGCGGAGAGGCAGTATGAAGTCATGGCTCAGCTTGGGGTTAACAAAATAAACTCGGATGATAAATACTTAGGATTTCATATTCTAAAGGCAGACAGAAACATTTCTTCTCATGAGTTTCTGGTGGAAAAGATTATGGCGAAGCTAAGTGGATGGAAGAAAGATCTTTTAAATCATGCCGGAAGAACCACTCTTATACAATCGGTGTTAGCCTTAATACCCGTCTATTACATGGCTACTTGCATAATTCCGAAGAAGGTTATTCACAAGCTAACTCAATGCATTCGAAATTTCTGGTGGGGTCATTCCAATGAAACAAAAAGGATGCATCATATTAATTGGAGCTGGTTCACGGAAAGCAAAGACCGTGGTGGGTTGGGGATCCGTGATTTGGAACAATTAAATTTTGCCCTTGTATCTAAGGTTGGGTGGCGATTACTGTCAAATCTTAATACAATATGGGGCCAAATAATGTATGCTAAATATCTCAGAGATACTAGCTTCTGGAATGCTCGAAAACCTCACAAATGCTCAAGTACGTGGTCTGCCATTTTAGATTGCAGAAGATACCTAAAAGAAGGTTGTATCTGGTTGATTGGGAATGGTGAAAATGTTAATGTATGGACTGATCCTTGGGTGCCAACCATATCTGGGTTTACACCAGCTACTCCCCAAGACGGTACCAATGGGATTGTTAAAGTGAGTGACCTGATTGACAGAGAAGAAGGTAAATGGAACTCGTTCTTGATTAACTCCGTGTTTGACCCTTATGTTGCTGCTCAAATAAAAAAGATCTACATTAATAAGGAGACTACCAAGGATAGACTTATTTGGCATTTCACACCACATGGGGAGTTTTATTCCCAATCCTGTCAGAAACTTATAAATGCCTTGAATGCTGAGTCGTCGTCACGAAGCGCCTGTGAGTTTCCTTGGAAATCCTTTTGGAAATCCAAAAATCTGGCCCCAGGATACATATGTTTATGTGGAGGCTGTTGAGAAATGGTCTGGGAGTTTTAGCAAAAATTGGCAGGCATCTAGATGGGGTTCTTATGGATTGTCCGCTGTGTCATGCTGCGGTGGAAACCAATGATCATTTGTTTCTCCAGTGTCAAGTCATCCAGGCAATTCTATTTGCTTCCCCCTTAAATTTCAGTATCACTACAATCTCGGAAAGCTCTATTCTCTCCTGTGTCAAATATTGTTATCGAAACAAGACTGTGGTAAAAGTTTTTGTATGGGGGCATGTATGTGGTGGGCAATTTGGAGAGCTCGCAATAAGGTCGTCTTCGAAAACAGTCCTATAAACATTGATGCTATTATCAAAGATGGACTTTTCTGGTTCAATTCATACATGGATGGTTTGGAAAATATTGAAGATGTTGTAGAGAATACTCCAGGTACCTCTGTGCCGGTCACTACTTCTCATGTTTGGTCCGCCCCTCCTGCTCTCTTCACAAAGATTAATGTAAATGCAGCCGTCGATTCCATTAAATCTTACGCAGCTGCAATCGCTAGAGACGAGAATGGTGCGATTCTTGGTGCTGTTACTACCACAGTTGATACTATCAACCCTCTGGTGGCTGAAGCTCATAGTTTCCTTCTTGATTTTGATCTTGCTCGGCAGCTAAATCGTCACAGCATTATCATTGAAGGCGATTGCCAAAGGGTCATATTGATACTACAGAAGAAAATCTCCTCCATACCATGGAGAATTCATCGTATCATCGATGAAATTGGTGTTAAGGCCAGCTCAATGAACTCAATTGAGTTCCTGTTTGTTCCTAAAAGGGTCAATACGTTAGCCCATGATCTTGCAGCTTATGCGAAGCAGCATAATGTCCAATCGTGGTGGAAATCTTCTCAAATCCCTAACTCTCTTCTCCGAAATCACCTTTAGTGTGTCCTCTTTGTTTGTTTGTCTTTCCTTTCTCTGCCAAGGCAGACGTCCAAAAAAAAAAAAAAAAACCTCGTGCCAACATGAAAAAATATCTGCTAACTTTCCTTCCCGTTATTATGCGGTGAATTTGTATAAATAATGTCTGCTTGAAACTTGTCGATGCTACCGAGTCGCCAGTACCTCCTGTATAATCTGGACTGCTTGATGTAGGAAATCAATTTTAATGGAAGTACTATAATCTTCAACTCGAACACTCGAACAAATAGACTTCTGCGAACTTCTTCAATATTTGGATAAAAAGTAATAATTTCTCGCAGGAAAGATCTAATATATAATCTTGTCATTGTGTTATTTGTGTAGTAGTGTATCCGCCCCCACTAGCATATACGAGGGAATTCGATGCCGGACACTCGCTTATGATAGTAGGTTACTTGCTCATCTGTTTTCGGTGCTCGTTTGGAGTGAAATTTGTATCCTCAATTCTCAAGGGAGTCTCTTAGTCTACGAACAATCAACGTTTTCGCAAGATAAAACTTCATAAATTGGTCAGAGTTTGTTGTACTTCGCCGATGCTGCCGAGTTGCCAATATCATTATCCGTCTCTTAACTTATGGCCAACTAAATTTGATGCCGCACCGATCATAAGTTAACGAAATTGGAGATAATCAAAGTGAAGGCTTTCAAGAACCATCCAGAGACAACCACCAAAAGCTATGCCGCGATTTTAAGAAAGAATGACAGCCTCAAATACTTCATTACGGACTATGTAAGTAGATAGATTTTTCAGGCGATAACTTCCTCCACGGTTAAAAAGAATAAAGTTGCTGGGAAATTTTTCAGGCAGCAATCCAACGAATTTTGGACCAGAACTTGATTCGGACAAAAACTGTCTATGCAAAAAGTGTAGTTGCGGTAGAATTTCTCTAACAGCAGTTCGAAAGAACTTTGAACTCTCATTTTGTGGATAGAAAGTCGACACAGCATCTTCAACGAACTTAGCTATAAAAAGCCTGAACGAACTTTTATCTCGATCTTGTTGTGGATAAAAAATCAACACAACAATTTCACCAATTCAGCTGTAAAAGCTTCAACGAACCTCGATCCCAAGCATGTTGTAGATAAAAAGTCAACACAATAGCTTCAACGAACTTAGCTGTTAAAGCTTACATGAACTTTGATCTCGATCTAATTTTGGTTAATAAATCTACACAACTTCAACGAACTTAGCTATAAAAGCTTAACGAACTTCTAGATCAAGTTGTGGATTAAAAATCAACATAACTCCCACGAACTTAGATGTAAAAGCTTATACGAACTTTGACCTCGATCAAGTTTTGGATTAAAAATCAACAAAACTTCCACGAACTTTATATATGATATTCATTTTTTTACGCCGAAGTGTTACATATCTTTCCCCCAAGTGGTGGTTACCACGGTAGAGGTGATACGTAACTCGCCCCCAGAAAATTGTGAGTGTCATGCTGCTTAATGCTCGCACAAAGGTGCACCTCCTTGCTGCATCTCGCTCGCTCGCGCATGAATTGAATTTTGAATTTTCTGCTACCTTGAATTCGCGCAGGGGACTAATCCCACTATCCAAAATTCGCGCAGAATTGATAGAGCTTGAGTAGGACTAGGGTCGCTACAACTCTTAATATCAGTGGGAAGACTAATTCTACTTCTAGAACTCGCGTAGGACTCAAACCGTCGCTGCTGTTCCCATCTCATGTAGAAATGCTTTAACCTTGCTGCCAGAACTCGCGTAGGACTCGAACCGTCGCTACTTTTCTTGAGCAATATATGTTTGAATTAGTCTTGTAAACCAATATTTTTTATGAGTATGATTGGAGCTGAATTTCATCTTCACTGGTTAGATTTTTAAATTCCACAAGAATTGTTGGTATCCCAATCACATTATATATATAGTTTCAGGAGAAAATACTCTGTTGTGGTTAAAAGCTGTATCAAGCTCGAATTCTAGAGCTTCTGGCCCCACTTCTTTGTGTATGCCAATAAGAATCGAGCGTTTTTTACCCCACTTCTCTTTTTTTACCGTCTCACTTTTCTACTAAGCCCTATTTTCGCACAAGTTAATTATCAATTTCACGAAACGAACAAAACAACCTCTGCAGATGTGGATCGACTTAAGAAAGGCCAACACCTTGGAACGAAGAAACACGACAAGTGAAGTTTTTTTTTTTGTTTAACTTTATTTTCGGGTGTTCCTTTGATTGCTTTGGTTTTGGGAATTTGTATTATAGCTCTCTAACTATAGTTGATTTCACATCATCAGTTTTAGGGAATATCTATGCAAACTAATTATTGCTTTGATGGCCCTGCAGCAACAAATATAGATATGCTTTTCAAGTTCAAGGTACTATATCAACTCTTTATTTCCTGTTTTTAAATTTAGTGATGCTCCCTGAGTTAGGGAATTTGTCGTTGGTAATATTAGTTTCAAATCGTCGGTTAGATATCCTATCGTAGATATATTGTGCGTTATTTTCTTTTCTCAATTATTAGTTGAACTATCCCATATTTGTTTGCATGTTAGTCCTCTTATTCGAATCTGCTATGGTGTTAAATGCCAATCACAGTTTTTGCAATATTACCAAGCTTGGTTTTCTGAGGGCAGTTTTTAAAAAAAAAAATTCAGATGTATTCTTGATTTTCAGGTAGACACAGTCAAGCGGGGGGCACTACGGGAAATGAATCCACCATATCAAACATAGAGTTGAGAAGCTATAATTGGTATTAGTTCGAACTAATAGTTCCTTTCATTTCTATGTTTTTATAAAAATCAAAAGACAATGTCAAATTACTTATATTGATATTATGACGGACGTGAAGAGCTCTGGCATTTGTCCTCCGATATGTCACAACTAGAACACTTTTGGTCGACTGATAAGTAGGAACTACCCGACTACCACAGTAGTAACAAGGAAGGCTTGACTCCTTCATTCATGGATAGAACTACTAAACTAGATAGAATCCTAATGCATCCCTGTCTATATTATAGCTAACTCAACTTCCTTCTTTCTGCCACAATTGTCTTGAATACATAGGCATATTGTGGATTGTGTCATGTCTTGACATGCATCTTTTTCATCCTTAAATTAAGAGTACTGTATCTTGCATGTTGTTCCGTATAATATTACATCCTAACAGTGATTGTTCGCGAATAATCACAATATCCTAATCACGAGGATCCCTTAAACCACGAAAAAATAACTGTGTTAAGGGATAACCCCGAAAAAATTGAGGCCAATGTGCGAAGAGAAATGACTGGTGGATATGTAAGGATCACAACCTTTTGCGATGCTTGATATCTCAGATTTAAGACTGAAAAATCTATAGAATTGAGCAAGTAAGCATGACGTGAGGTCCCAATAGGAAAATTTCTACAATAAGCTTCGTGGGTACAAACTGATATTCTTGCCATATAACACCTTCCAGAGATTCATTTTTCTTATCTTTGTTTTTGTATTTAAACAAGTACAAGCGACGTCTCCCCAAACCTGCAATAACTGCGAAAAATGACAATTTTAGTCGTACAAGCCCAAAGATACCCATGTAGTCATGTTGCATCATTTTCTATGATGTTGGAAACTTAAACTGATCATAGCTTTCTTTGAATGTCAGAAGAACATAGATGGATATAATGTCATTTAAGATTAACCAAAGAGTATGATAAGACCATGATTCTTATTATAAAAAGGACTTATAGTTCTTCCAATGTGAATGGAAAAGAAGAAATAGGGTTTTGGCAAACTGATATACAAAAGTACCTATCTGACAGAGGCTTGAAGGACTACAAAAAATTCTGTTGGTGTTAATAGATTAGATGCAATTTTTGCAAACTACTTTTATAAGTATCACTTTTAGCATTTTGCTATTTCATTTTCGCATCAACATTACTATTTTGTGCAAAATATCTTGGCCTGTGTAGTACCAGAATATCGCCACAACGATATTCTCGTAATAAGAACAACGCTTTCACGAGAAGGCCAAATATTCCTATAAATATAAATGACATTGTTCACGAGAATGTCGTAAGGATTCTTCAGCAACATTTGACGAGCGTCACAAGTGAGCTTCATAATAACTGACGATTGAAGAGACATGTTATGAGAGTGTTGTTTCACGAAGATTACAAAAGTTGGCGAAGATTAGTATTGCAAATACCACAATGAGATCGCAGAATATATCCGAAAGAAGGGGAAAACTTAGCTGTCACCCACTATGTAATTTCCTATATAAAGGGTTCAAGTAAGTCCAGAAGAGGATGATGTATTTTTTAGAGTTGAGAAAATCTTGAGGAGAGAGAAACTCCAGAAAGGAAAGTTGTAATTCTGAGTTTGAATATTTTCTGTAAACATTTCTGAGATTTAAATAATAAAAGTGTCATTTAATTCTTCAATCTTCAACTAGTTTCACTCAGATTTCTATAAAATCTTAATAGGGGTGTAGTGTGGGAAATCCTGCTACTACATTTTGGCGCCGACTAAGGGGACATCAAGATTCAAAATCTCTAATTACATTTTGAAGATTTGGAGAAATTGAAGAAATGGCTGGAAGAAGGAGAAGAAATACATCAGAACCACTAACGACAGTGAGAAGAAGTAAAAGACTTGCAGGTGAAGAAACAAGTGTATTAGGAGAATCTTCAAGGATGAGAAGTAGGAGGAATAGAACAAGGAATGAAAGGGAAAATCCAGTTCAACAACCAAACCAATCAACATCGGTACAAAATGGAAGAGTGAATTATGATAGAATAAGCGTGCATACATGGAGATCGGATTCAACGGGAGAAGAAACAAATCGACAAGTAAGAGAAGAAAGTGGAGTAGGAAGAAATCAGGAGGTAGAAGAAGGGTCGATTCATCAAGATGAAGATGAAACAACAGAGGAATTAGGGCAAAGAATACAGGAAGAAAGAAGGTTAGAGGCGGTGGAACGTGCAAATTTAACAAGACAAAATCATGAGTTGAGAATGGAGAATTTAAGGTTACAAAGAAGAAGATCAAGAAGTACTACTAGATCAAGTTCAAGATCATTTAGAGAAATACCAAGGAGAAATTCTCCCACAAGAAATAATGAAGAAAATGTACAAGAAGAAACTGAAAATCCAAATAGAGGACAACGTCAGGGAGAGGAGAGAGTAAATAATGATTGTAACGATCCACAAGGAGAAACTTTAAATGGAAGGCGAAATATTGAAAATCAAAGAAATGAAGGTAATCAAGATGGTGAAGAAAATCACGAAGAAGGTAGAAGAGTATTACATGGACGAGAGCATGTCAGAAATCAAAGAATTATTGAGAATGAAATTGAGAGACATTATGCTGAACGGGCACGCCTAGCTTGCGAGAGAGAAAGGCTGAGGGAAGAAATGGAAGAACAGGAGTTTCAAGAAGCAATAAGGCAAAACAATCATGATAATCGAGAAAGGAGACGTACACAAAATCGCGAAAATGGCAATGTTCAGAAAGAGTATGACAGAATACAGAGAAGGATAGAAAGACAACAAAGAGAATTGGTGAGAAATGAAGAAGTTGGTGGAGAAGAAATTAGGAGACAAAATCAATTGCGAATTTCAGAAAGAAATGAAGAGGAAAATCGCAGAAGAAGAGAAAGTGCGTTAAAAAGACCAATAGAACAAAGCCCAGCTGTAAATGAGCAAATTTTGAGGGAATTAGCAGAAATGAGAGGAATAATGAATAATAGAAGAGAAGGTGGAAGAAGGCAACTTGATGAAGCAATCGAAGAAGCATCTAGAACTCCCTTCACACAGGAAGTACAACTAAGAGGAATTCCTCCAAAATGCAATTTACCAGCACTAAACAGTATTTTCGATGGGACTACTTGTGCTATTCAACATGTTAAAGCTTATGTTAGGTGTATGCTGCAGTGGGAGAATCATGATGTTGTTTTATGCAAATACTTTGCATCCAGATTTGATCAAGAGGCGCTAAAATGGTTTGAGGGATTGCCGAAAAATACTATTACTTCTTTTGATCACTTACAAGCTACATTTTTGGGTGCATACATAAGCAACAACTCTTCACGACCAGGTATCGAAGATGTGTTTGGATTAAAGCAGAGAATTGGCGAGAGTCTAAAACATTTAACCATAAGATGGAAGACAATGTGTAGTGAGATGGCGGGAAGAGTAGATGAAAGATATCTTATTTTATCCTTCATTAATGCAATGTTTGCGACCAATTTGCTCTACATACAAATTTTCAGAATCAAAAACACCATCACAATGACTGAACTAAGAGAACTACAAGAAGAGTACATTGCTTTGGAAGAAAAACAAAACGAAATGGAGTCATACCCAATTGCAAACACCAGTTCTGTAGTGGCTAATGGAAGTTTACTTCCCAAAATGATTAATAACGTGGCGAGCACCTCGCAAGTTCAAGTAGAGAAAGTGGCGAATAATGACAAACAAAAGCTAGTGGCTATGGGAAGTCGTGATCAAGAAGAATTTGAAAGAGAGAAGAATTATTACAATCATGGAGGAAATAGTCAAATCCAAAGGCTTGACCAACCCCAAGAAACTTATGGTGGACAAAAGCAAAATAATTTCAGAAATCAGGGGAACATGAGAACCATATGGGAGGAGATCAAGATGCCACCCTTGAATGCTAGTGTAGAAAAAATCTGGGAAGCTATCATTTTAATGGAAAATATACCCTCGCCATGGAACATGGGGAAGGAACCACATCCTAACACTCGTAATCAAGAATTCTGTCCTTATCATCATTTTCATGGGCATTCGATAAATAATTGCAGAAATGTAAAAAGAATAATCTTAAGAATGATCGATCAGGGGAAGCTAAATCATTTTCTAAAAGGGCATCAACAATCGCAACAATTGCCACCACCACCAGATGATCGCAGAATGATGAATGTAAAAGGAGCAGAAACTTTTGTTATAGAGGTTGGAACTAAAGCAAAGAATTTATTTTGTAATTCTATTGTGCATTCTTTCAGAACCATCGAAGATTTCCACGATAATGTCTTAAGTAGAGTCTTCTCCAGAGATATGGACGGAAAAGAAATAATGAATATTGCGAGAATCTCACCATTAGAAGAGTGGCAGAAACAAGTCCTTTCTTTTACAGCACAAGAAGTACCAGAGCCTGGTGAGATGCATGATAACCCATTGGTGGTAAGGTTGGAAATAAAACCAGAACAAGCAGAAGAAGAAGAAGAAGAAGAAGAAAATAAAGAAAACAATAATGAAATGGAAGAGTCTTGGGCCATTGAAAGAATCCTAATTGATACTGGTAGTTCCGTAGATATCTTGTTCTACCACACCTACAGAACCATGGGTGGGAAAGATGAAGATTTGATACCATCGACATACAAAATCTATGGTTTTAATGGAACTGCCAACAAGCCTAAAGGGGAGATCACAATGAGAATTCCGTTAAGAGGAATGACTTCCAAGATTTTATTCTGTGTTGTTGATATTGAATCACCATATAACGCTTTGATTGGTCGACCTTGGTTACATAGGATATTGGGTGTTGCATCTACCTTTCATCAGTGCATTAAATTCCCTCATCCAAATGGTGTTGGAGTAATTAAAGGAGATTGGGGAGAAAGTAAGAAATGTTATGAGATAGATATCAAGTCTTGTGAGGAAAGAGTAGGGAAGAACAACAATTGGAAATACAGAATTAAGCAACAACAGAGAAGTGACAAATTAATGGTTGATTCAATAGAAAGGCATGAAGAAGTAACTAACGAGTCCCTCGCAGATATCAAGCAAATAATAAAACGCAGCAAAAGTACAGGTATAAAAAGCATAAAAGGTTGATCAAGAGCAACCTGTGGGAAAACACTAAGTAAAAGAACAAATGATAAGGAAGATAAGAAGAATGAAGTGATAGAGAGATGAAATATGACGAGCAGATCGCTAGAAGTGGAAAGGTAAAGTTGTTTTTTCTGTTTGAATGAAGAAAATGAAATTGAAAAGTTGAAAAAAGAAAAAGAAAAGAAATTATTAAGATTTGAAGCTCGCAAGAAATTTTAAGAAACGCGAATATAATTTCGCAGAGATTAAGAGAACGGGACAAACCTTTATGGCGTGCACCTTAGTTCGCGAATACAATTTCGTAAGAGGCAAATGTAAGACCTACAAGCACGTCATAAAGGGGGTATCTCTTTATATGATTCAGGGATAAGGTTATACCGCTACTGGAACCTGAGTCATACAGATGTAGGGGTTAAAGAAAACCTATCCGGGAGAGAGATCTTGGATTTCCAACTTTATAAGGTTATACCCTGGTTGGACGACTGAGAATCTCTTCCAAGAAGTGCAGAGTATGACCAAGGCGCCGAGGTACACGGTTTAGCCAAGGGTGCCCAGGACGGACGAACCTACCCTGGCCATCTTTGGTAAGTCTTGGCTACAATGCACTTGGCCTGAAGAAAACCCCACCTAGGGTGCAGTCTTGTAACTATAATCCATATAGGCATAAAGGACAAGAGGCTACGAAAACAACTGGTTGTTGGTAAATCTGGATGGGAGGAGCTAGTCTTGTATGGCCGATGTGCCCTCCTTGAAGGGGCAACCAGGGGGAAGATAAGGGCGGCACCCTCCATTAGGGAGCTGATAAGTGTCTTAAGACGACAATGTCATGGGGCTCTAGGATCACAAGATCATTTAGGCATGTCATATTGTCGCGTAAATTATATAGAGGCAAAAATCCATAAGAGAAAAAAGTTAAGATGAGGTCAAGGGGTTTTTACATGCAAATGTGAAGATGTCCTGCGACTTCATCGCAAGACGGCAATGTCACGAGGCTTTGTTTTCGCGAGAAAACTTAGGCTCGTCATATTGTCGCAATACAATAAATAAATGCAGATAAGACAAGATCAATGGGTCAATACATGAAAATGTAAAGACGTCCTGCGATCTTGTCGCGGAAAGAATACTATGGCAAAGTAAGACCTTTAAGTAGGAAGGCATGATAAGACCATAAGATCGCAAAAATATCAAGGTTTGCGAAAATATCGCAAAAATTATGAAATTCGCCAAAATATTTGTTTATTAACTTTCTCATATTGCAGATGAATAATAGAGGCAAGAGGCAAGTATGGGAATGAATAGAATAATGAAGATTATTATTCATCACCATATGAGAAATTTATATGGATATTAAGGCACAGATAATTAGCAGATGCAAACTATATTGACCAAGTTATATTGCAAAAAAGAGGTTGTTCTTTTATTCATACAGATAAGGGGGCAAAGAAATTTACACATTAAATTGAAGAAAGTTGCAGCAAATTGAAGAAACTCGCGATTGATTACATCAAAGAAAGAAGTTAGACAGATACATTGTTTCACTTATCAACATTGTCATCTTTATCAGATTCTTCTTCTTCACCAGATTTCTTTTCTTCATTATCTTTGTTGGGCTCTTCATCATCGCCAGAATTTGTTTCTTCATCATTACTCTCTTCTTCACCTTCACAAGATCTTCATCAAGATCAGAGATATCAAGATCTTGAACCATTGATGGTATTGCATTTGCAAGATTAGGATACAAAGAATGAGGAATTCCATGATCATCGCAAACCTTCCTAGTAGTATTATTACGGGTAATGAGGAGGGATCTGTTAAAATTTGCAGAATTAATCCCAAATTGAGATTTTAATCGTGATTATTTATTGTTGCGAGCAGTAAGATCGTTCGCGAGTTGATGATTAATATCTTCTAGTTCTCTCATCCTTACACGGCATCTGTCTTCAGAATCTGCGAGAATAAGGCATCGATAAGATAGAAGTTATAAGAAAGAATAATAAAAAGCAAAAGGTTATTAATAGAGTAGAGTGGTTAACAACCTTCTTTTTCAGAAATCAAGTCCCTAATTAAGGCTGATTGATCAGCATGAAGACTAGCATCTATACCTAAATTATTCCTAGCATTATCAAGAACCTGTGCTTCCCAAGAATACTCATCATCGCTAGTAATAAGAAGGCGAGAACGAACTTGAGTTTCTCTTGCAAGAAGATTTTTATTCTCGCAGATAAGCATATCTCTTTCCCTTTGAACTTCGAGAAGAATTTTATGGAAATCTGCTAGAGTCTCGCTGCCATTTCTAATTGCTTGATCTTTCTCATCAACAAGATCACTATTTCTACTTCTTAATCCATTGATCACTTCTTTTGATTCATGATAAAGACGCTTAAATTTATTAGATAATCCTAAATTGTGTCTGTGTTCAATGGTCAGGAGGTTAAACTTAAATTTAAGTTCCTCTGTAGAGAGGGATCTAATTTGTTCGTCAGCAAAATTACTTAAGGAGTTATTAAGGCGAGCAAGAAGAGTATTATCATCTACAGGTTCGGGAAAGGTTTGAAGGAATGTAGCTTCGTCAGTTAGACCATAAACATATGCAAAAATGATTGCTTGGATAAGCTATATAAAAGAAAAATAAAAAATCTAAAAGAAAGAAAAAGTAAATCATACCATAAAGTTGTTTGTTGGCATTATTAAGATCCAAAATCTTCTTTTTATCAATCAAGCTTCAGCTTCCAACAGCTTTATTTTTCTCGCGAAGCTCAACAATTTCAGCCTCTAGTTTCTCTTTATCTTGGCGAAGATTAACAACCTTTTTCTTAAATGAAGCACATTTATTATCTAAATCAGCAGCAGCAGCAAAAGAAGCTCTCCCAACCTGCAACAGAGTTTTATAAGTACAAAAAAATTTTGACGAGAGAAATTTGTCGAATTAAGAAACAATTAAGAAAACGTACCAGAATACCAAGTGCATTTAAGAAGCTTGGAGTCAGAGTTCCAGAAATTCCACGAAGAGAATTATTATCAGATAAGATTGGAGCATCGCACACTTTGACGAGCGCTTGAGAAAGCCCATTAAGAGTCTCATCACCATACTCATTCGCAGTTCCACGAGAAGAATCGCCAAAAAGCATGGACATTTGGGCCATGGAAGAATCGGAAGGAGAAGAATTTTTCACAGAGGGAACTTCTCTAATATCGTCAAATTCTTCGATAAATTCATCATTAGATTTATCCAATTGGGTATGTTGAGAATAAGAATGCTGAGTTTTATTCTTCTTCAAAGGAGGCTCGCTGGTTTCTTTATCACGAGGGGCAGAACGTTTTCCTCCACTAGAAGCAGTAGATTTCCCTTTACGATTAGTTGAAGATTTCTCCTTAGGTTTTGGCTCTAAAGGTGGTAATTCTTCAATTACCTACAAACACAGATAAAGATAAGAAATAGGGGAAACAATATATTGTTAATTAATAAAGGAATATTTCTTACTTCATCTGTGAAAGATCTAAGAGCTAGAAGAGTGTTGGGTTTCCTATATTTCTCGTAATTAAGTTTCATTTTGGCAACCTGCAAGATAACGGAAAAGTTAGCGAGAGTGGGAAGGAATAAATAATAATAGCATAAGAAGATGAGAGAACATACATCGGAAGACCTATCAGGCCAGTTGAAAGTCCATGGTTCATAGTGAGAGAGATTCGCAGGAAGTTGGAGAGAACCGGATATATAAGGACCTTTAAGGCATAAGGGAAAAATAAACCACTTATCGTCATTAGAATGACGAGGGCCATCATTTGTATTGGTATGAAAATCAATGTCTTGCATAAGAGCATTCTCGCCAAATGACCTTCTTTTTTATGCAAACGGACACCCCAACAAAATTATCCCTTACCATGGGGAGTAACTGGTAATTTCGAAAGAAGTATCTACAGTATACTTTGCAGGGATAATCGGAATATGTTTATATTTAAGACTTTTATGTTCTTCGGAATATTGGGATCCTTTGCCAGCACCGCGAGAGGCATATTCCAGTAATAGTCTAATACAATCCCCGCCAAGTTGATACACCTCTCGTGAAAATCTCTTATCATAAATTATTTGGTAAAAGAGTGGAAGTTCAGGGTTGTAGAGAGGAAGTGGAAGACCAGCTTCAAGTTGACCTAACGAAACTATAATTTTTTCACGAGAGCACTGGAAGTTAGAAAATAATTCAAGAGAAAGAACAGATCTGGGACTTTGATCTGGGATTAAAGATAAATCAAATCCTTGATTTTTAAGTTTTTCTTGCATCAAATTGAAAGCAATAAGATTTTTAGCACCAGCAGCAACCATTTTGAGAGAATGGGAATGAAAGGAGATTGAAAAAAATGGCGAAAGATAGTAGATGCGCGATTTGCGGGAAAGCAATGAAATTTGCAGAGAAGAAGAAGGAAAGAGAATGAGAAGAAGGAAAAAGAGAAGAATGAAAGAAGGTATTTATAGCAGAAGAAGTTTCTCGAGAAAATAAATGTAGTTAATACAATGAAGGGACGTGAATGGTCAAATAACAGCGGTTTAAGACGACGTGTCGAAAAATATATGGGTGATAAAATTATATGAAGACAGCTGGTGAAAAGTTTAGAGACGTGTCAGAATAAAGATGGAGGTGAAAAAAAAGGAGATTACGGCAATTTATTCTCACGATCTTCTCTTCTTCGCAGAAAAGACATGAGAAGAGGCAAGATGTAGTACCAGAATATCGCCACAACGATATTCTCGTAATAAGAACAACGCTTTCACGAGAAGGCCAAATATTCCTATAAATATAAATGACATTGTTCACGAGAATGTCGTAAGGATTCTTCAGCAACATTTGACGAGCGTCACAAGTGAGCTTCATAATAACTGATGATTGAAGAGACATGTTATGAGAGTGTTGTTTCACGAAGATTACAAAAGTTGGCGAAGATTAGTATTGCAAATACCACAATGAGATCGCAGAATATATCCGAAAGAAGGGGAAAACTTAGCTGTCACCCACTATGTAATTTCCTATATAAAGGGTTCAAGTAAGTCCAGAAGAGGATGATGTATTTTTTAGAGTTGAGAAAATCTTGAGGAGAGAGAAACTCTAGAAAGGAAAGTTGTAATTCTGAGTTTGAATATTTTCTGTAAACATTTCTGAGATTTAAATAATAAAAGTGTCGTTTAATTCTTCAATCTTCAACTAGTTTCACTCAGATTTCTATAAAATCTTAATAGGGGTGTAGTGTGGGAAATCCTGCTACTACAGCCCGTGAAAAGCACGGGCGCCCAACTATTCATATAGAAATATGGTAGAAGATCTGTTAAACGATATAACCAGAGAACTAAAGATAAAAAATTATCCCTGGCAATTTAAGCTATGCGATGCAAGGATAAAAACAAATAATATTGCACTAATTTTTGTAATAGCTGATTACGTCCAGGTCATGCCCAGGGATGCCTTATGGAAAAATAGCCAAAATGCCCCAATTTGGATGGCATGGTTGGAAAAATGCCCGATTTTTGAAACAAAGTTAAAATGCCCCGAAATGGAATTTATTAGCCTACTGAAAAAAAGTTAAAAGTTAAAATGCCCCGATTTTTTTTATTTTTTTTTGCCTATTTCGGGGCATTTTAACTTTGTTTCAAAAATCGGGACATTTCTACAAATGACCCCCCTAATCGGGGCATTTTGGCTCTTAGCCCATGCCTTATAGGTTACTTAAATGTGATTTAATGCAGTTCACACAAATTAAAAGTAATGTGATTTAATGGAATGAACTCACAGTGGTAGTAGTACTGTGATGATAGTTTACCTATCAGGATGATGACCCATATGACTGGCTTCTGAGTGGCTCTCTCAAGGAGATGACCTTAGATCCGGCGTGTTTACGTCCATGAATTTGATTGTGACAGCGGACCTGCCTATTCGTGTTCGGATGTAATCACGAATATGTGCACTCTTGCCCATCTTTTCTGAATGCCAGCACCAGCGATCATGTGTGAGTTAGACCTAAAAATGCTATGGATTGTGGTGAACTGTTTTCATATTTTCGCTGCAAGTTGTAATAGTTAATTGTCTCTATGCCCCCATAAATGCAATTTTATCTCAACGAACATGGTGTTGTACCCGAGTCATGGTGTGGTGCTCATGAGTTACTCTTACGGCGGTAATGGTCCTTTTCATTGGGTTTGTTACCCATCCATGCCGAATATAGAGAGAAGCTTCTGCTTGCTGAAACTTGCAAGACCCATTAGGTTATGTAGTTCAGGAGCCAGTGCTAATCGTGAATCACTTTTCTGCTCTTGGTGGCAAGTCTTTAAGGATGCTTATATGTTTGCATCTTGGGCGGGGCTAGGACGTGATCATGACTAAGAATAGGCTTATCTTGTGAACCTGTTTCTCAAAGAAATGTCAGGTTTAATATAGAATCAAGAATGGTTTCCATTTGGCAGAATAGCAGTTCCGGTCAAGCTAAATAATAAATAAAGAAATAAAGAAAAGGGATTGTGTGATTGTCTGCAATTTGCTGGATGATCTACCGAGCAGTATCCAAGCTGCTAGGGGTGATGTTAACATACGCAGCTATGTTAAAACGTTTGGAAAACAATGCTTAAGACGTTTCAAAAAGATTGAAAAATGCTAGAAACGCTTAAAAAATGCTTGGTAAGAGGGCCATGCATGTAAAATAGCATGAATCATTAACTCCACGAACTCCTATTATGCTGAGCAAGTTTCTTGAAATTTAAATGATATGAAATATATGGAGCGTTTCATCTGATGCCTAATGGTTTTTACTAAGCATGCATTCGCTCATAAGGAAATTTAATTTATGGAATTAGACGAAAAAGAATTCAAAGAGATAAGTAAAGGATAGAAAGTTTGGATTATCGCTTTTGCATGCGTTATCGGAGCTGATTTATATTGAGTGGTACGAGCTAGCTAATCAA
This sequence comes from Papaver bracteatum, assembly GCA_023529315.1. Classification (NCBI taxonomy): domain Eukaryota; kingdom Viridiplantae; phylum Streptophyta; class Magnoliopsida; order Ranunculales; family Papaveraceae; genus Papaver; species Papaver bracteatum. The sequence goes on along the minus strand of JAJJWX010002943.1, from coordinate 234,940 downwards.
TCCCAGAAGCTTGGTTGTCTCCGCATCACTTATTATCAAGTTGTCCCTTACGAGTTCATTGAGTCTGAGGCTCTGAGCTGGCAGTATCAACTGAATTTTTCCTAAGCTTGCTATTCAGCGTCATGCGGATTCAGTGGTTGCTTCCGCTGTGATTTAAGCGTGCTAAAACGATGTGATTTTCACCGATACTATTTGGACATTGAGGACAGGAGATGTCCTTTAGATCTTATAGATGTTCCTTCTTGTTTCATGATGGCGTGATGGCGAAAACTAGAAAGAGATTCCAGTGGGAAATCAACGCCTGTAAGATTTGAAGCAAGACCAGAGAAATAAAGAACATCTTTTCCCTTTGTGACTTCCTTTGGTTTGTTTTCCGCCAGATTCTTTCTGAGCTTCTTCACGAACACAAACTTACTTCTTTCACGAACACAACTTCAATTTTTTTATTTTTTTTAAGCATATCCATGTAACAATTCAGAAAACTTCTTTGTTGGGACTTGACACGAGATTTATCACTAGAGAGCACAGGTTTTTTCTTGAACATCTGTATTACCACGAACTAGTCAACCGAAACTGCTCCTCAGATCTTATTGGGAGAACACGATCTCTTTTCTCGATCTCCCATTAATCGGCACCAATGTTTGTACCCAAAATTACTTTTGGGAACGAAACACGATTGAATTGATTATTTGGTGTGAATTTAGGGCTATGAGAAGAATTGAAGAACAAATGAAGAGACACAGGTTTAACGTGGTTCGGCATGGTTTGCCTACATCCACGGACGAATCCCCTTGGGGAGTAATATTTTATTGATATTTGTATTAGAGTGTATGTTTTTCTCTATTGGATTCCTCCCATATGATTTTTGCTCCTCCCTATTTATACAGTTCAATATCTAATTCCAATATACACTTAGATGGCATTAACTGCTCATTCATGCCTTCATCTTCAATTCTGCATGAAACCGCTGGAATTAATACTGCATGCCTCCATGTTAAATTCGCATGAAACCACTGGAATTAATACTGCATGAAACCTCCATGCATGGTTCCTGGTATTAATCTTCCATGCATAACTCCTTGTATTTATTTGCGTGCCTCCCATGTATTTTATACACGGTACAAACAATTACGATTAATGTGTATGAGGGTGAAAGAGTTATAACCAGGGACAATAACTTGTTGGGTAGATCATCATAGATAGAATTCCTTGCCAACGTCGTGGTATTCCTAAAATTACAATATGTTTTGACATGGATGCAAACGTTATATTACATGGAAGGAAAATAACATCACAATTACAAATAAAAAGGAGAGGCTAACGAAAGCTGAGATTAAGGGGCTAATTTAAGAGGCTGAGTGATTGAAATCAGAGGATGAAGAATATAGGAAGAAAGTATTGTCAGGGATTTTTTTTTTATTATTATGTATGAAACATGAAGAACACAATGACGGACATATAATCGAAACTAGCAGCGGATGACAAGAAGAGGATGGAGGTTGCAATCGATGATTTAGAACAATGGTTGGATACTCTTAAGGTAGTTGAAGTGGATTATATCATTAAGAAGGCGAATGAGTTGGAGAATATATGCAATGTTTCGACAGTCTATACATATAAAGAATACAAAATTGTTATTAAGCACTTAAGCAGTTAAATTCTTTTTCATTGTATAATGTGAGAAAGAATTTAAGACTAGACTTTATTTTAGGAATTATCCATCCACCCGATATACAACATCATAGCTTAATATTATTCAGTTAGACTATGTAATTGTTTGGACAAGATCAGGGACGGGTTAAATTAGCCCTTTGATAGGTTCCTCTGTGAGGGTAAAATATCTGCTCGCTACGTGGCGTAGGATTAGAAGCCGAAGTATCCTACTATAATACAACCACATACACAACCATTAATGGAGATCATGTAACACTTCGTATCATAGTGATAACCCGTGGATGTAGGTCACCATTGACCGAACCACGTAAAAGATCTGTCTCCCTTTACTTTCATGTTATTTTATCTATGTTTGATGTGTGTTTTGATGGTTAAAATCATCTTTGGGGTAGTAGAAGAAAATCTGCAACTACATTTTGGCACTACCAGCAAGTTCTTAAATAGATCCAAAGGAGATCCAGTTGAAATTAGTGCTTCAAGGCGTTTCTGTGTAATAACAGATGAGATCCGGACAACAAAATCATGGATCGTGCCCGTCCAAACGAGGCTTAAGAAAAAGCTTAAGCAAAAGAAAGAGAAAATAGTCGACGTCTCTACAACAATGAAATCAGCAGATTTCTCTTCAGCAATAAATTTGGAAAACAAATTTCCTCTTCCTATCTCTCTTATGCTATTCTTATTATTTCAGATCTACAAGTTTTGAGAAAAATCTCTCATAAAAATTTAAATCTGATTTTCATAAAAATCAATTTTTTTTTTCAAAATATCTGTTGAAGATGAGTTTTGACTATAGATCTACAAGAAACAAACCTTGTTTTACAAACCCATTTAGGGATTTTCTCTGAAAAAAAAAGTATTTCTAGCCTGATTTGGTTTTCCTTTGGGAATAAAGTTCACTGAACGTTTCAAGATACATCTCGTACTTCTTGCGATAAAAATTAAACTTGGGTTTACACTTACTAATCACCAACATGATCTGTTGTTGCAGCTGTATTGCTATCGATGATAGAAGAAACTACATCGGAGAAGTCATATCGGAATGGCAACACGACTACAGTTCATCGGACTGCCATTAACATAATAGCCTGATTTTGGCTTATTAACTCCTCTCCTCGTGCTGTCATTCATAGCAACTGCCGAACGAGTTTATCATATTGTGATTCCTCACTGGTTTTGTAGGTACAAAAAACATGCCCGCCACATTCCCGAGGTAGATTGAACGAGGAAACAAAGTGAATCCTCAAGAAAGATATTATTCACCAATTCCTAAGAAAGTGTCAGTGAAGGGTCAAATCAAATGTCATATTTACTTTAACGAAGTTCATATCGCGAGGTATCGATTAACGAGATGGCACTGACTTTCACGGGAAGATACTTCACGAAGAAAATTAGAAATGCGAGGTATGGATTGTTGTGCAAGAAAAGGGAGAGCATACATAGTCAACGACGCGAAGTGTGGCTTGCTGTGCAAGAAATAGTATGATCCCCGAGGTAAAATGAGCAAGGTGTGGATTGTTGTGCAAGAAAATGGAGAGCATATGAAGTCAACGGCGCGAAGTGTGCCTTACTGTGCAAGAAATGGTAGGCTCCCCGAGGTAAAATGAGCGAGTTGTGGATTGTTGTGCAAGGAAAGGGACTGTTGTCCCCGACAACAACCGAACTTTAAGGCGTAAAAGAAGCGGAAAGTTGATCTGTGCAAAGTAAAAAGTGTATACCCGAGATAAATCGGGTTGTAATCCATTATGTGGCTTTCTCCTATAAAAGGAAGACTTAGCCCACTGTAAAAGGGGTTGGAACATTTGGGAAAGGTGAGAGAACTCTTGTGAGAGAGGAGTTAGGATCTTGAGTGTCCATGAGCGGCTTGTAACTTAAAATTCTAAGAAATTAGTTGAAATATAAGATTTGTGTTTTATCTTGTTCGCATTCATCTTTGTGTTCATCAAATTAGTAAGTGGGTGTAACTGCGGATTTTCTGCAGTTACATTTTGGCGCTGAGAAACAAGGATCTCATGTTGAGATTTCAATCTCACTTGAGATAGTTTGAGAGATTTGTGATCGTATGAGAGTCCTTCTTCAAAATCATTAAGTGAGTTGTTATTTCATAAGAGCCGGAGATTACTGACTAAGAGACCGTGGCAATGTTGGAAGAGGAAAGGAAGATCTGAGATTTGTTATCTTGAAGGTGAACAAGTTAGGTCTGGTCAAAAAATCCGGTGAATCGGAAAAAGAAAGATTAACAGGTTGTCCATGGCAAGAGTACCGGAACGAGCACATCACATCATCACATCGAGAAGGAGCTTGCGTCTGGAAGGGAGAGAAAGAGGAAGGATGGAGAGAGGCGAAACATCAAACAAAGGAGGAATGCAAGGTGTAGTCCAACAGGGAGAAGATGATCGTTATCGAGAAAGATCGATCCATACTTCTAACACCGAAACAGAGGGGGAAGAAGAACCTGTGCAAGGAAGCGGAGAGGAGAATATCTGTAAAGAAAATATGACATTAGAACAAATCAGAGAGGTGCTACATTTATAAGAGAAGGAGAGAAAGCTCTAATGGAGCAAAGATCCATACTCATGAGGAAGAATGCAGTACTGATGCAGCAAAACAACCAACTCAACGAGGAAAGTACTGTTCATGATTTACGAGGCGAAGCCGGTACAAGAGAAAACTTAACTCAAGGGGGAGGAATACTACCGTATGAACAAGGATAAGAAAAAGGAGAATGAATGAGGAGGTGTCAAAGAGAAAGCAGCGAAGAAAGGCTGATGAGGAGAGCTTTGGAGGAAACTAGGTGGGAAGATCAAAGACGACGATTTGAGGAGGAAAGGCTTAGTGAAGAAGAAAGACTAAGATAAGAATAAATAATACGAAGAGAAGAAAGATCTCGTGAGGAGCAAAGACGTCGTGAACAAGAATGGCAAGAGGAGGCGGGGAGGTACGCAGAAGAGGAAGAAGAGAGACATCGAGAAGAGAGAAGGAGACATGAGGAAGAGGGGAGGGAAGATAATGATGAGCGAGATAGAAGAAGGAGAAGGCGCAGGAGAGATGAGGGAAAAGACGAGGTCAATCAAACGGTCATGAACGAGATACAGGAGACGAAAGCATTACTCAACAATTCGCGAAAAAGAGGACGAGTGAAGATGGCAGAAGCAATTATGGAGGCTGAAAAATCACCATTCTCGCGCGAAAATTGGAGGGAAAAATCCCAGGAAGATGTTCATTGCCCACCTTCGGAAGCATCTTCGATGGAATAGGGAACGCGGTACAGCCTCTAAAATAGTATACCCTCTCACTAATGCAATGGGCGAACTACGAGACGGTGTTGTGCCAGTATTTCCCAGCCAGTTTAACCGGGGAAGCCTCAAAGTGGTTTGAAGGGTTAGCAAAAGGTTCAATCTTGTCGTTCAAAGATTTGCATAGGATATTCTTGATAACTTACATAAGCAATAACATGCTAAGACCCGGAATAGAAACCTTATTTAATTTGAGAAGGAAACCGGGCAAAAACCTGTGAAGTCTCATAACGAGATGGAGGTCGGTATGTAGTGAACTCGCATGAAGAGTAGATGAGAGAAATTTCATTCTGGCCTTCTTCAACGCTTTAATACCAACTGATCTCTTGCACACACAACTATTCGTAATTCGTAACACAATAACGATGAGTGAACTCCGAGAGTATCAGGAGGAATACATAGCGCTAGAGGAGAAACAAAGGGAGGCTATTGAGGCAGCTCCGACATAATCCGAGGGGAATTTGCGTTTCTTTCCAAGAGTATCAAGTGTAATAGAAGATGACATGAAATATGTGGAAGCAGAGCCGTTAGCAACAATTTCCGCGAAATTGGTAGCAGTGTCCAGCGGAGATCAAGAGTGGATAGATCAGCATCCGAGGTATATTGATCCCAGACCTCGGAATTATGAGTCACGAGGTGATAATTCGAGGAATTCGCGAAGATATAACCCAGGACAACGATATGGAGATAAAAGACCACAGTTCGAGGATGTAGTGTTACCTGAACTTAACACCACAGTCGAGAAGATATGGGAAGCAATTTTTTTAACCGAAGAAATTCCTCCCCCGACAAATTTTGGGGTGGAACCCTTTCCAAGTGCTAGAAGTGGCGACTTTTGCAAATATCATCGTTTTCACGGACACCTCACGGAAGACTACAGAAACATACGACGAATAATACTTCATCTAATTGAAAAGGGGAAGCTCAAGCATTTTCTAGCGAATCCCTGGCAATTTAAGCTTTGCCGTGCAAGTATAAAAACAAATAATAGTGCACTAATTTCTGTAATAGATGATTACGTCCAGGTCATGCCCAGGGATGCCTTATGGAAAAATAGCCAAAATGCCCCAATTTGGATGGCATGGTTGGAAAAATGCCCCGATTTTTGAAACAAAGTTAAAATGCCCCGAAATGGAATTTATTAGCCTACTGAAAAAAAGTTAAAAGTTAAAATGCCCAGATTTTTTTTTTTTTTTTGCCTATTTCGGGGCATATTAACTTTGTTTCAAAAATCGGGGGATTTCTACAAATGACCCCCCTAATCGGGGCATTTTGGCTCTTAGCCCATGCCTTATAGGTTACTTAAATGTGATTTAATGCAGTTCACACAAATTAAAAGTAATGTGATTTAATGGAATGAACTCACAGTGGTAGTAGTACTGTGATGATAGTTTACCTATCAGGATGATGACCCATATGACTGGCTTCTGAGTGGCTCTCTCAAGGAGATGACCTTAGATCCGGCGTGTTTACGTCCATGAATTTGATTGTGACAGCGGACCTGCCTACTCGTGTTCGGATGTAATCACGAATATGTGCACTCTTGCCCATCTTTTCTGAATGCCAGCACCAGCGATCATGTGTGAGTTAGACCGAAAAATGCTATGGATTGTGGTGAACTGTTTTCATATTTTCGCTGCAAGTTGTAATAGTTAATTGTCTCTATGCCCCCATAAATGCAATTTTATCTCAACGAACATGGTGTTGTACCCGAGTCATGGTGTGGTGCTCATGAGTTACTCTTACGGCGGTAATGGTCCTTTTCATTGGGTTTGTTTTTGGTTTGTCACTATGAAACTTGCAAGACCCATTACCCATCCATGCCGAATATAGAGAATCAAGAATGGTTTCCAGAAGCTTCTTTGCTTGATCTGAAACTTGCAAGACCCATTAGGTTATGTAGTTCAGGAGCCAGTGCTAATCGTGAATCACTTTGCTGCTCTTGGTGGCAAGTCTTTAAGGATGCTTATATGTTTGCATCTTGGGCGGGGCTAGGACGTGATCATGACTAAGAATAGGCTTATCTTGTGAACCTGTTTCTCAAAGAAATGTCAGGTTTAATATAGAATCAAGAATGGTTTCCATTTGGCAGAATAGCAGTTCCGGTCAAGCTAAATAATAAATAAAGAAATAAAGAAAAGGGATTGTGTGATTGTCTGCAATTTGCTGGATGATCTACCGAGCAGTATCCAAGCTGCTAGGGGTGATGTTAACATACGCAGCTATGTTAAAACGTTTGAAAAACAATGCTTAAGACGTTTCAAAAAGATTGAAAAATGCTAGAAACGCTTAAAAAATGCTTGGTAAGAGGGCCATGCATGTAAAATAGCATGAATCATTAACTCCACGAACTCCTATTATGCTGAGCAAGTTTCTTGAAATTTAAATGATATGAAATATATGGAACGTTTCATCTGATGCCTAATGGTTTTTACTAAGCATGCATTCGCTCATAAGGAAATTTAATTTATGGAATTAGACGAAAAAGAATTCAAAGAGATAAGTAAGGGATAGAAAGTATGGATTATCGCTTTTGCATGCGTTATCGGAGCTGATTTATATTGAGTGGTACGAGTTAGCTAATCAATCCCAGAAGCTTGGTTGTCTCCGCATCACTTATTATCAAGTTGTCCATTACGATTTCATTGAGTCTGAGGCTCTGAGCTGGCGGTATCAACTGAATTCTTCCTAAGCTTGCTATTCAGCGTCATGCGGATTCAGTGGTTGCTTCCGCTGTGATTTAAGCGTGCTAAAACGATGTGATTTTCACCGATACTATTTGGACATTGAGGACAGGAGATGTCCTTTAGATCTTATAGATGTTCCTTCTTGTTTCATGATGGCGTGATGGCGAAAACTAGAAAGAGATTCCAGTGGGAAATCAACGCCTGTAAGATTTGAAGCAAGACCAGAGAAATAAAGAACATCTTTTCCCTTTGTGACTTCCTTTGGTTTGTTTTCCGCCAGATTCTCTCTGAGATTCTTCACGAACACAAACTTACTTCTTTCACGAACACAACTTCAATTTTTTTATTTTTTTTAAGCATATCCATGTAACAATTCAGAAAACTTCTTTGTTGGGACCTGACACGAGATTTATCACTAGAGAGCACAGGTTTTTTCTTGAACTTCTGTATTACCACGAACTAGTCAACCGAAACTGCTCCTCATATCTTATTGGGAGAACACGATCTCTTTTATCGATCTCCCATTAATCAGCACCAATGTTTGTACCCAAAATTACTTTTGGGAACGAAACACGATTGAATTGATTATTTGGTGTGAATTTAGGGCTAGGAGAAGAATTGAAGAACAAATGAAGAGACACAGGTTTAACGTGGTTCGGCATGGTTTGCCTACATCCACGGACGAATCCCCTTGGGGAGTAATATTTTATTGATATTTGTATTAGAGTGTATGTTTTTCTCTATTGGATTCCTCCCATATGATTTTTGCTCCTCCCTATTTATACAGTTCAATATCTAATTCCAATATACACTTAAGAGGCATTAACTTCTCATTCATGCCTTCATCTTCAATTCTGCATGAAACCGCTGGAATTAATACTGCATGCCTCCATGTTAAATTCGCATGAAACCGCTGGAATTAATACTGCATGAAACCTCCATGCATGGTTCCTGGTATTAATCTGTCATGCATAACTCCTTATATTTATTTGCGTGCCTCCCATGTATTTTATACACGGTACAAACAATTACGATTAATGTGTATGAGGGTGAAAGAGTTATAACCAGGGACAATAACTTGTTGGGTAGATCATCATAGATAGAATTCCTTGCCAACGTCGTGGTATTCCTAAAATTACAATATGTTTTGACATGGATGCAAACGTTATATTACATGGAAGGAAAATAACATCACAATTACAAATAAAAAGGAGAGGCTAACGAAAGCTGAGATTGAGGGGCTAATTTAAGAGGCTGAGTGATTGAAATCAGAGGATGAAGAATATAGGAAGAAAGTATTGTCAGGGATTTTTTTTTTATTATTATGTATGAAACATGAAGAACACAATGACGGACATATAATCGAAACTAGCAGCGGATGACAAGAAGAGGATGGAGGTTGCAATCGATGATTTAGAACAATGGTTGGATACTCTTAAGGTAGTTGAAGTGGATTATATCATTAAGAAGGCGAATGAGTTGGAGAATATATGCAATGTTTCGACAGTCTATACATATAAAGAATACAAAATTGTTATTAAGCACTTATGCAGTTAAATTCTTTTTCATTGTATAATGTGAGAAAGAATTTAACACTAGACTTTATTTTAGGAATTATCCATCCACCCGATATACAACATCATAGCTTAATATTATTCAGTTAGACTATGTAAGTGTTTGGACAAGATCAGGGACGGGTTAAATTAGCCCTTTGATAGGTTCCTCTGTGAGGGTAAAATATCTGCTCGCTACGTGGCGTAGGATTAGAAGCCGAAGTATCCTACTATAATACAACCACATACACAATGTATACCTAACCACTTAGTCTTATCCTATCTAGTCATCCCTAAGGGCGTAAATGTAATTTTATGTAACCACGTACCCTATATAATAGAAAGACAAATAGGTTAGGGGATGGTTGGAAAGAGAGAGAGAGAGAGATCGGATGGATGACTCTAGCTAAAGCTAGCCTCCTTCTTCTTCTTCCTTAGAGCTCCATGAGAGCCTCCATTAATGGAGATCATGTAACACTTCGTATCAAAGTGATAACTCGTGGATGTAGGTCACCATTGACCGAACCACGTAAAAGCTCTGTCTCCCTTTACTTTCATGTTATTTTATCTATGTTTGATGTGTGTTTTGATGGTTAAAATCATCTTTGGGGTAGTAGCAGAAAATCTGCAACTACATTTTTGCGCTAGAAACTCGTGAAAGAACATTAATACTTCACTACCAGCAAGTTCTGAAATAGATCCAAAGGAGATCCAGTTGAAATTAGTGCTTCAAGGCGTTTCTGTGAAATAACAGATGAGATCCGGACAACAAAAGCATGGTTCGTGCTCGTCCAAACGAGGCTTAAGAAAAAGCTTAAGCAAAAGAAAGAGAAAATAGTCGACGTCTCTACAACAATGAAATCAGCAGATTTCTCTTCAGCAATAAACTTGGAAAACAAATTTCCTCTTCCTATTTCTCTTATGCTATTCTTATTATTTCAGATCTACAAGTTTTGAGAAAAATCTCTCATAAAAATTTAAATCTGATTTTCATAAAAATCAATTTTTTTTTCTTCAAAATCTCTGTTGAAGATGAGTTTTGACTATAGATCTACAGGAAACAAACCTTGTTTTACAAACCCATTTAGGGATTTTCTCTGAAAAAAAAAAGTATTTCTAGCCTGATTTGGTTTTCCTTTGGGAATAAAGTTCACTGAACGTTTCAAGATACATCTCGTACTTCTTGCGATAAAAATTAAACTTGGGTTTACACTTACTAATCACCAACATGATCTGTTGTTGCAGCTGTATTGCTATCGATGATAGAAGAAACTACATCGGAGAAGTCATATCGGAATGGCAACACGACTACAGTTCATCGGACTGCCATTAACATAATATCCTGATTTTGGCTTATTAACTCCTCTCCTCGTGTTGTCATTCATAGCAACTGCCGAACGAGTTTATCATATTGTGATTCCTCACTGGTTTTGTAGGTACAAAAAACATGCCCGCCACATTCCCGAGGTAGATTGAACGAGGCAACAAAGTGAATCCTCAAGAAAGATATTATTCACCAATTCCTAAGAAAGTGTCAGTGAAGGGTCAAATCAAATATCATATTTACTTTAACGAAGTTCATATCGCGAGGTATCGATTAAAGAGATGGCACTGACTTTCACGGGAAGATACTTCACGAAGAAAATTAGAAATGCGAGGTATGGATTGTTGTGCAAGAAAAGGGAGAGCATACATAGTCAACGACGCGAAGTGTGGCTTGCTGTGCAAGAAATAGTATGATCCCCGAGGTAAAATGAGCAAGGTGTGGATTGTTGTGCAAGAAAATGGAGAGCATATGAAGTCAACGGCGCGAAGTGTGGCTTACTGTGCAAGAAATGGTAGGCTCCCCGAGGTAAAATGAGCGAGATGTGGATTGTTGTGCAAGGAAAGGGACTGCTGTCCCCGACAACAACCGAACTTTAAGGCGTAAAAGAAGCGGAAAGTTGATCTGTGCGAAGTAAAAAGTGTATACCCGAGATAAATCGGGTTGTAATCCATTATGTGGCTTTCTCCTATAAAAGGAAGACTTAGCCCACTGTAAAAGGGGTTGGAACATTTGGGAAAGGTGAGAGAACTCTTGTGAGAGAGGAGTTAGGATCTTGAGTGTCCATGAGCGGCTTGTAACTTAAAATTCTAAGAAATTAGTTGAAATATAAGATTTGTGTTTTATCTTGTTCGCATTCATCTTTGTGTTCATCAAATTAGTAAGTGGGTGTAACTGCGGATTTTCTGCAGTTAAATTATGCGCCGAGAAACAGGGATCTCATGTTGAGATTTCAATCTCACTTGAGATAGTTTGAGAGATTTGTGATCGTATGAGAGTCCTTCTTCAAAATCATTAAGTGAGTTGTTATTTCATAAGAGCCGGAGATTACTGACTAAGAGACCGTGGCAATGTTGGAAGAGGAAAGGCAGATCTGAGATTTGTTATCTTGAAGGTGAACAAGTTAGGTCTGGTCAAAAAATCCGGTGAATCGGAAAAAGAAAGATTAACAGGTTGTCCATGGCAAGAGTACCGGAACGAGCACATCACATCATCACATCGAGAAGGAGCTTGCGTCTGGAAGGGAGAGAAAGAGGAAGGATGGAGAGAGGCGAAACATCAAACAAAGGAGGAATGCAAGGTGTAGTCCAACAGGGAGAAGATGATCGTTATCGAGAAAGATCGATCCATACCGCTAACACCGAAACAGAGGGGGAAGAAGAACCTGTGCAAGGAAGCGGAGAGGAGAATATCTGTAAAGAAAATATGACATTAGAACAAATCAGAGAGGTGCTACGTTTATAAGAGAAGGAGAGAAAGCTCTAATGGAGCAAAGATCCATACTCATGAGGAAGAATGCAGTACTGATGCAGGAAAACAACCAACTCAACGAGGAAAGTACTGTTCATGATTTACGAGGCGAAGCCGGTACAAGAGAAAACTTAACTCAAGGGGGAGGAATACTACCGTATGAACAAGGATAAGAAAAAGGAGAATGAATGAGGAGGTGTCAAAGAGAAAGCAGCGAAGAAAGGATGATGAGGAGAGCTTTGGAGGAAACTAGGTGGGAAGATCAAAGACGACGATTTGAGGAGGAAATGCTTAGTGAAGAAGAAAGACTAAGATAAGAATAAATAATACGAAGAGAAGAAAGATCTCGTGAGGAGCAAAGACGTCGTGAACAAGAATGGCAAGAGGAGGCGGGGAGGTACGCAAAAGAGGAAGAAGAGAGACATCGAGAAGAGAGAAGGAGACATGAGGAAGAGGGGAGGGAAGATGATGATGAGCGAGATAGAAGAAGGAGAAGGCGCAGGCGAGATGATGGAAAAGACGAGGTCAATCAAATGGTCATGAACGAGATACAGGAAACGAAAGCATTACTCAACAATTCGCGAAAAAGAGGACGAGTGAAGATGGCGAAGAAATTATGGAGGCTGAAAAATCACCATTCTCGCGAAAATTGGAGGGAAAAATCCCAGGAAGATGTTCATTGCCCACCTTCGGAAGCATCTTCGATGGAACAGGGAACGCAGTACAGCCTCTAAAATAGTATACCCTCTCACTAATGCAATGGGCGAAGTACGAGCCGGTGCTGTGCCAGTATTTCCCAGCCAGTTTAACCGGGGAAGCCTCAAAGTGGTTTGAAGGGTTAGCAAAAGGTTCAATCTTGTCGTTCAAAGATTTGCATAGGATATTCTTGATAACTTACATAAGCAATAACATGCTAAGACCCGGAATAGAAACCTTATTTAATTTGAGAAGGAAACCGGGCAAAAACCTGTGAAGTCTCATAACGAGATGGAGGTCGGTATGTAGTGAACTCGCATGAAGAGTAGATGAGAGAAATTTCATTCTGGCCTTCTTCAACGCGTTAATACCAACTTATCTCTTGCACACACAACTATTCGTAATTCGTAACACAATAACGATGAGTGAACTCCGAGAGTATCAGGAGGAATACATAGCGCTAGAGGAGAAACAAAGGGAGGCTATTGAGGAAGCTCCGATATAATCCAAGGAGGGGAATTTTCGTTTCTTGCCGAGAGTATCAAGTGTAATAGAAGATGACATGAAATATGTGGAAGCGAAGCCGTTAGCAACAATTTCCGCGAAATTGGTAGCAGTGTACAGCGGAGATCAAGAGTGGATAGATCAGCATCTGAGGTATATTGATCCCAGACCTCGGAATTATGAGTCACGAGGTGATAATTCGAGGAATTCACGAAGATATAACCTAGGACAACGATATGGAGATAAAAGACCACAGTTCGAGGATGTAGTGTTACCTGAACTTAACACCACAGTCGAGAAGATATGGGAAGCAATTTTTTTAACCGATGAAATTCCTTCCCCAGAAAATTTTGGGGTGGAACCCTTTCCAAGTGCAAGAAGTGGCGACTTTTGCAAATATCATCGTTTTCACGGACACCTCACGTAAGACTACAGAAACATACGACGAATAATACTTCGTCTAATTGAAAAGGGGAAGCTCAAGCATTTTCTAGCGAATCCGGGGCCATTACCGCCGCCACCACCTCGGAAAGATGATCAAAATCAAGCAAAGGTATACATAATTGAAATTGATAGGGGGACCCAGAGACTAAATTGCAATTCTATTATTCATTCTGTGAAGAACATACGGAATTTGCAGGATAATGTATTACAAAGGGTTCATAAACGGGATTTTGAAGGAAACGAGATATTCAGTATCGCAAAGAAGGAGACATTGGAAGAATGGAAAAAAAGAGCCATTTCTTTTTCAGAAACAGACGCCCTAGATAGAGGAGCTTCGCACACAAACCCATTGGTGATCACCTTGAACTTCGGAGAATACATAAAGTGGGAAGAAAATTCCACGAGAAAAAATAAAGTATGGGCAATAGATAGAATCTTAGTGGAGCTCGGTGGATATTATCTTTTATCACACATTCAAAACAATGGGCTACCGAGACTCAGACTTAGTGCCGTCAACTTACAATATCTATGGGTTTAACGGAGTGGCATCAAAGCCGAGAGGAGAACTGGTCGTGAAAATATTCGCAGGGGAACTAGAAACCATGTAACAGTATGTGTGCTAGATGTAGAATCCCCTTACAACGCTATGATTGTGCGACCATGGATACATGGGATCAAGGAAGTAGCATCAACTTACCACCAAGCTATCCGATTCCCGATGCAAAGCGGAATTGGCGAAATAAAGGGAGATCGGAAAGAGGCCAGGGAATGCAACGAAGAAGACGTGCATAACTATGACGAGAAGTTAAACGCAAGAAAGAGCAAAAGAATAAGGTGCTAGAAGCAAAGAGGGAAGAAGAAATAATGATATATATGGTCAAAGAAAAAGAAGGGTGGGCTATTCCCAGTGAAATTCCAGAAGATAAAGATAATCCTTTATAACAATTAAAGGAGCCATCTCCACTCGGAGAACCGGTCATGAACTTCTCTGCAGTAGAACCCACACAAGAGATAAACTTGGGTAACGAAGATGAGGTAAAGATGGTGAGGATTGGGACGAAGATGGAGACGGACGAAGAAGAAAGGTTGATAAATCTGCTGAAAGAGTACCTCGATGTCTTTGCGTGGGGCATGAACGAGATGCCAGGAATAGACCCGGAAGTCGCTTGCTATAAACTGGATATAAACCCAGCAATCAAGCTAATAAGGCAACGAATACGGAAGATATCAACTACTTACCACGAGCAGATAGAGCAAGAATTACAGAAGATGCTGGATTCGGGAATAATAAGACCCGCGAAGTATCCAACATGGATTGCCAATATGGTAATAGTACCGAAGAAAACTACAAGAATAAGAATATGCATAGATTTTAGCAATTTGAATACTGCTTCCCCGAAGGATAGTTTCCCGCTACCCAATATACCTCAGATGGTGGTCTGTCACAGGAAGAAGGGATACAAATCATGAGAGCAATACATTATGGTGATACTGGGAATCACAGTGGAACAAGGTCATTGGCTTATAAGACTAAGGCGCAAGGGTACTTCTGGACGAACATGCATAAAGATGCAAAAGATATTGCGACGAGGTGTGAAGATTATCAGAGATTTGGAAAACGCATACATGCGCCATCAACAAACCTAAATTATGTGTTGAGTGTATGGCCATTTGCCATATGGGGAATAGATATCGTGGGACCATTTGTCTTAGGAAGCCAGCAGTGAAAATACCTGATAGTGGAAACGGATTATTTCACGAAGTGGGTTGAAGCAAAGCTTGTGAAAAATACGCGAGATGGCGACATATACGATTTTATACTCGAGTACATCATATGTAGATTTGGTATCCCTCTGCAGATCGTCTCCGATAATGGGATGCAATTCGAAGGAGAAAATGTGCAGAATTTCTTTTGCACTTTCAAGATACAATCTGCAAAATCGACCCCGCTGTATCCGAAGATTAATGGACAAGCGGAGGCGACGAACAAAACGATATCATCTACTTTAAAAAATAAGTTAGATGGGCATCTCCATATCTAGTGCGAAGAAGTTCCGAAGGTACTATTGTCGTATAGAACCACCCGGAGAGAAGCAACGGGGATGTCTCCTTTCTGTTTGGCGTATGGAGTAGAGGCGATTCTACTTACCGAGATCATGTTTCCTACCACTAAACGAGAGGCCTGGAAAAAGGGTCTGAACTCGGATATGATCCTGGCAAAATTGGATGACCTGGAGGAAAACAGGGAAACTACCCTAAAACACATGACGAATTATCACCGAAGACTATCTCGTGAATACAACAAGAAGGTGAAGGAAAAGGGTTTCATCCCAGGGGAGCTGGTCTTACGAGAAATACCGCCATATCAAAAGGGACCTATAGGGAAACTAGAGCCTACATGGGAATGACCCTTTATTGTGAAGAGAAAAGTGGGGAGCGGAGCTTATGAGCTTGCAGACTGTGAGGGGAAAGATATAGATAGCAACGGAGACATCATATATGGCGAATCAGAAAGGCAAGGCCATAGACTAGACCACCCGTGGAATTCGATCTACATCAAGAAGTATTATCCTTAGGAAGCGGAGAAATTCGCAGAGAAAAGTGTAAAAAAAAAAAAAACAAGAAGAAGAAGAAGAAAGTATCATTTTGTAAACGACAAAAGAAATGAAATAAAGCGTTTATTGAGCGTAATCAAAAAATGAGCAAGAACAAAGCGAAAAGCGAGATGAAAATACCAAACAAAAAAACTATATGCAAGGGAGAAAAGTAAGACCTCACTAGGAGGCTGCGTAAGACCCACAAAATAAAAAATATACAGAAGAAAAGGAAAAAGTAAGTCCTCTGTAAAACCCCTACTTAGGGAGGCTGAGACCTCGCGGCGTGCAACCTAGTTCGCACAAAGTGCAAGAGGAAAAGTAAGACCTAACGCGCGTCATGAGACATCCTCAGGAGATGGCCCATCCTCCATGAGCTAGGGGCAAAAGTAAGACCGATACGCCGGGGGCCCCAATTGGGTAACCACTCGGTAAGGGGTGTAAGAACGAGCCAGTGGAGAAGAATATGGCATGGTGTAGTTCTTCCACTCGGTCCCAAAACCACCTCACCTAGGGTGTGACTTCGTAACCAAGAGCAACATCGGCGAAAGGGCATGAGGTCACGAAATAACTGATACCTAAGCCCAAAAGCACGGGGGTACTCATAGGGGAAGGGACGGCACCCTCCTTTAGGGAGCTGAGTGACCAAAAAAAGACGGCAATATTACGGGGCTGGTACTCACGGGAGTAGGTATGCCTGTAATATTGTTGCATGATAAGACCTCAATGAGCGATATAAGGCAAGGTTGATGGATCTTTACTTCGCAAGAGTAAATAGCTCCTGAGACTTTGTCGAAAAGTACTGATCAACGGGGTGGGGCATAATAAGACCTTAACTAGGAGGCAAAATAAGACCCCGAAATGATGAGAGAGATATGAGGCAGAAAATGAGACCTGAGGCAAAAAAAATTGGCAAGATACAAAGAAAATCAAGAGGCAAGTACATTACAAAGCTTGACCGCACGAGTCACTCAATTCTAAAAGTACTTGTTACGTTGCATAAGAAGTACCTATAATTGAAAATATACTTTTGATGATATCCAAATTAGCATGATAGAATTGCAGGATAAATACTAGTGATGCAGGGACAAATAACGATATGACAAGGTGAAATTATCAGCGAGGTGATAAAGACGCATGATCGCCTATAAACGAACAACTAAGGAAATAAAGGTAAAGCCACGAGGAGCTAATAACACAAGGTATGCTACATAAATCCGCAAAATAATAAGAAGCAAGTATATACTTTTAAATAAGGTTTTATTCTTTTGAGTATTTACTTCGTGTTAAGGTAAGAGATCAATGAATCTGGCTAAATACAGAATGGTTTATATTTTCTACTTCCGAGAAACTTCGGAATTACCCAAAGAATAAGGGGCAAGTATATACTTAAATATGTTTATTATTCTTTGACTATCTCCTTCGTAAAGTATATACTTGGTATGTCGGATCGATTCTGAGTTAGTAGGATGATCTAGCGAAATACATGCAGTATTTATCAGATATGCAAATTATACATGCTAACCATGGTAAGTACATCTAGCAGAACGAGATAGGAATGTGAAATGACAAAAAGGAAAAGATGATATATTAAGGCAAAATAAAAGCAGAAAATGTTATGCCCCCCTTTAGGCAAAATAAAAGCAGAAAATGTTATGCCCCCCAAGCTTGGGAGCGCCCAGATAAATTGTTAAATAAACGAATGACTAAAAGATTGAACTGACATCAAAATAAATAATCAAGGATTGCCAGATTCCTCCTCAACATAACCACTTCCAGATCCTTGAATTCCAGCATCACCACCACCAGTACCAGCTCCATTGTTGCCCTCCATGCCTTGGGGAACTTCTCTTTTGGGATCCTCAACATCTTCGTCAGTCTCTGTATCTTCGCTCTCACCATCGACATCAACGGGAGGCTCATCATCGGAGAAGACTTCTAGATCCATGGGAGGAAGGTCAAGGCCATGAGAACGGCAGAACTCAATGACGAATTTCACCTTCTTCTCTTGGGCATTTCTGCGAGTAAACTTCGCAAAAATCTTGGAATCCTTTTCCATCTTATCACAATATTCGTTCAGGAATGCAAGACTTTCCTTCAGATCGGACACATCCTTGGCAAGATCATCCCTTTGGCGAGATAGATGCAGGACTTGATTCTTCCAACTCTCCTCAGATTCTGCAAAATGACCGCGAAGTGAGAAATAAGTCTAGCAGAGCAAAATATGAAGAATGAAAATAACACCTAGAGCTACCTTCTTTCTGTGAAATAATAAAACTTAGAGTTTTCTGAAGGTCGATGTTCATAAAGTCAAGTCTTGAAGCTTCTGATTCAAGAAAGTTGCAGAGTTCACGAGAAGATTTATCTTCATCTTTGTTAAGATCAGGGGAAGGACTATCATCATCAGGAGACCCTATAACAAGTTTGCCACTCCTCGGAGGAACAACAAGCTTCTTCTTCATAGGGGAGGCAGGGGATGTTTTCTTGCCTTGAAATCTCTCCAAGCGAGCCAATATGGAGGACATTTCACCACTTAACCTATTATTCTCGTCCCTTAGCCCAATATTATTAGTCTTCAACTTCTCATACTTCGGCCCTAACTCGGAAAGTTCACTCTTGAGCTTGCGAAGTTCAACTTCAGATTTATATTTCCTCTTAATTGTCCTCTATTTATCCTCCTCCAGTCGTTTACCATGAGCCATGGAGGAGGAATGAAGATTTCGCGAAGTCGTAAGAAGATTATTAACCCGACGTAACTCAATCTTTAAATGTTTATTCTCTTCGTGGAGATGGGAGTTTAGCTCTTTGTTATTAGCAGACTCATTAGCTAAATGGTCAGACAGGGAATATGACATCGTCAATTTCTCACTTAAAATCTCATTTTCAGACAAGTAACAGTTAATTTGAGACAGAAGATTTGCTTGTTCGGCTAGGCAATCCTTAGCGATCAACTTGGCTTCCTCATAATCCATATAACACTTCGTAGAACGGGCTTGACGAAAATAAAAGAACAATAAAGACAAGAACGAAATAAAATGAAAGACAGAGAAAGGGATGAACTTACTGCTGAGTTCTGAAATCCTTTGATCCTTCTTAGCCGAGCGGTCCCTCTCGTCGGTTAGATCATTCTTAAGTTCCTGAACTCGGGCGTAACTCTTGTCTCCACGAGATTAGCCATGTGGCGGTTGAATTCCTGCGAAGTACAGGAAGTTAGAAAATAACTAAGGTAAGCAGCCAGGTTAAAGTCAGTAATACCTACCAAGGACATAATAGCAGCATGTTGTGGGAGAGAGAGATTCAGGGAAGCATTAGAAAATGAAGGACTGATCTTCATCCAAAAAGGAGTCGGAACTAAAATAGATCAGAGATTCAGTGGCAGCGGATCTAATGGATGGAGCGTCACGAGTTAAAAGGAAAGCATTCCTCAAGAAGTCCAAATCGCGCTTATAAGCGGGGTCTTCCACTTCATAGACCTTCCTCGACTTCCCTTGAGACCCGCCAGTAGAAGTAGCAGGTGACTCAGTGGGAGGATCGCCCGCGGTACTGATCAGAGTCGGTATGGTAGGCTTAGGAACATGAGTTGAAGCAGCTTTCTCAGGCACCTTGGCAACCTTGCCTTTAGGAGGAGGAGAAGCAGGAAACTCTGAAGACTTTGTGGAACTAGGAATTCGAGTTAAGGAACTCATGTCTAAAACCCTGCGGCGTTTCGGGGGAACAACAGCAGAGGTGGACTGAAGCGAGGTATCCTGGTAAATACGAAATTAATACATCAAAGAAAAGATACGAGATAAAAATAACAGCGGAATACCTTAGCAGTATAAGAACTTTCTTGTCAATCTCCCTTCCTGGGAACCCGAGGAGCAATAACAGGAGGCTCCACAAAATCATCCTCCTATGAAGCACAAGGATTAGTCCATTTGGAAGAAAATAAACAAAGCAGACGTAGAAGGCGAAGTAAACAATAAATCACCTGATCAGGAGTTGGAGATCCGGAAGTAGATTTTTTTGGCATAAGACGATGTGTCCTTGATCAAGCCAGGAGCAGGGAGCAAATAATGTGGAAAAATGGGAAACTTAGATGAAGGAATGAAAAATAAAATAGAGAAGAAGTCTAGCGAACTTACATCGGAAGGCCTTTCTGACCAACAAAATTTCCAGGGCTCGTAGGCAGCGAGATGGACATGATCCGGGAGGGGACCCATCCGATCTTTTCCCGACTCATCGAAGCCCCAAACCATGGGACCCTCAACAACTACTGGAAATATCATCCAGTCTTCATCATTAGTCAAGCGCAGAGAGGGGCATTTAGGAGCATCCTTCGAAGAATTGACGGGCTCAACATCCAGGAGGAGAACCTTGGTAGGATCCTTCATGGACTTCCGAGATAGAGCGATGCCCCACTCTTGATACTTTCTTCTTCGGCCTTGAGTTTTATCGATGTAGTTCTCCGAGAAAGAGGTAATGTTGTAATCAGCCGAGACAAATTCCTCCGCTGTTGTGGGAATTTGAGACAAGCCACCGGAAGAACGTCTCACGAATTCGTTGACAATGCGAATTGCATTGCCACTCAGTTGGAAGACACTTCTGTTGAGATAAGCAAGAATTTCATAGAAAAGTGGATTCTGGGCATCATACAGAGGGAAAGTTAAGCCCGCTCTCAGCTGACCTAAGGTGGTAATCATCCTGGTGAACGACCATGTTTATGCTTCAATCCAGTGGCAGTTCAACTCCATCTGCCTAGTTGCAAGAACTGGAGGCGTAACTGAAGAATCCACCGTCGGGGACAGAGTTAAACCCAATTTCTTGAAATCATCCTGGAAATCCTCAAGGTACTTTGATGTAGTAGCAAGGGGAAATTTCTTGGGTGCTATTGTTGAGAGAAGAGATGATAATGATGCTGAGAGGTCGAGGAAAAATCGAGGATAACATAAATAAAAGAAGCGGAATTAGCAGAAGGGCGGTGCCGGAGAAGAAAGAGTTGAAGATTGTAAAGAAGAGAAAGAGATGGAGAATAGAACTATTTATAATGAACCAAGGAACGACCGGGAGAAGCGGTTGTACGAGAAGAAGAACCGGATAATAACGATTCAATAGGAGTCATGGGAGACAAGATAGCGAAAAATCCGGGTACGTGGCGGTTTCGAATTTAATTCAGGATTCTCTTTCCTTTCTTGGTTCCCGCGAATGAAATCAGAAAATGCAAAATGTAGGTATAGAAAATATGCCCGCCACGTGTCCAAGGTAGATTTAACGAGGCAACGAAGTGAATCTTCAAGAAAGATATTATTCACCAATTCCTAAGAAAGTGTCAGTGAAGGGTCAAATCAAATGTCAGATTTACTTTAACGAAGTTCATATCGTGAGGTATCAATTAACGAGATGGCACTGACTTGCACGGGAAGATACTTCATGAATAAAATTGGAAATGCGAGGTATGGATTGTTGTGCAAGAAAAGGGAGAACATACGAAGTCAACGGCGCGAAGTGTGGCTTGTTGTGCAAGAAATAGTAGGATCCCCGAGGTAAAATGAGCAAGGTGTGGATTGTTGTGCAAGAAAAGGGACATCATACGAAGTCAACGGAGTGAAGTGTGGCTTGATGTGCAAGAAATTGTAGGATCCCCGAGGTAAAATGAGTGAGGTGTGGATAGTTGTGCAAGGAAAGAGACTGTTGTCCCCGACAACAACCGAACTTTAAGACGTAAAAGAAGCGGAAAGTTGATTTGTGCGAAGTAAAAAGTGTAAACCCGAGATAAATTGGGTTGTAATCCATTATGTAGCTTTCTCCTATAAAAGGAGGACTTAGCCCACTGTAAAATGGGTTGGAACATTTGGGAAAGGTGAGAGAACTCTTGTGAGAGAGGAGTTAGGATCTTGAGTGTCCATGAGTGGCTTGTAACTTAAAATTCTAAAAAATCAGTTGAAATATAAGATTTTTGTTTTATCTTGTTCGCATTCATCTTTGTGTTCATCAAACTAGTAAGTGGGTGTAACTGTGGATTTTCTGCAGTTACTTGTTTGATTCGTTGTCACATCAAAATGATAATCATGAGAAAATCTCTTCACCAGCAGTGTGACCAACTTGTGAAGAATTAATCAACAAGACGATGCTCAGCACGAGCTCGGTCTCATAAGTTTATTTCCGAGAACCAATCTCGGACAGTCACATCGGAACAGTGACAACAGCCTGAATGGGCTTCTTCTCTTCACTATATCTTCATGTTGCTTTACATAACACTGAACAAATCCAACTCATAGCATGATTGCTAACCCAATTGATTTGTCATTGCAAAAAAAAAAAATGGTGGAAGAAATCACATTGGAATGATTCACCAGCATTGTGTTCATCTCGAGAACAACTCGAGGAGATATTACCGAATCAATTGGACAAAAATCAAAGCTCATCCGATGTAGAACCACAAGAAATATCGAAACAGAAGCAATCGTCACAATAATGCTCATGATAGTGATATCGTACTGATCATCGAATCCACTCGGACAGACAATCAACAGACGACCAGAGCATGAACTCGTATGTCTCAGCGTCTTAGCTTTATTTAGGGCTTTTTTCTTCAATATCTTCGTGTTGTCTTACATATCAATTCTTAAACAAAATTAACACATATTGTGATTACTAATCTAGTTGGATTATTTCTGTAGTTCTCAACTAGGAGCAACCATCTCGTGCACCTCAATTCAGAGAACCAATATCGAACAAACAATCAAATCTCAAAGATCAATCGGTATCGGACCAGTAGCGATATCGTAAAGTCAGTACAATGATGTTCAAATCGATCTTGCACTCAACTAACCAACATCGGAAAGCTATCAGTTCGTGAAGAAGCAATCAATATAGCACGAGCAGATCGGCCTGGTGTATTACATCTCCGAGCACCAATCTCGAACAAGCGATAAACATACAGACAGGACAGTCAGAGCATGAACTCGGATGCCTCACTATCCTAGCCTGAATTGGGGATTTCTTTTTTACTCTCTCTGTAACTACGGAAAATCCATAGTTACACCCACTTACTAATTTGAATAACACAAAATATAAATCACACCACGAAGTGAAATCGAAACTTGAGTTTATAATAAAATAAGTGATGTTAAGATACAAACCACTCAAAAACACTCACAAGAACCCTAAGTTGTCTCTCTAAACAATCTCTCACTTATCTCTCAAAACGTTCCAACCCCTATTACAATGGACCAAGTCCTCTATTTATAGCGAAAAGTACATAATGGGTTACAGTTCGCTCAGAGTCATACAATTCACGTGACAGTATTTTTTACCTCGCCGGAACCATTTTCAATAAAGTTTTTCCTACCTTTTCGCCCTAAAGATCGATTATTATCGGGGACAGCTATCCTATTTCTTGCGTAACAATCCACACCTCAGATCTCTTACTTCGTTAACTTTATCTTTTCTTGCGTAACAATCCATACTTCGGATCTTTTACTTCGTTAACTTTATCTTTTCTTGCGTAACAATCCATACTTCGGATCTTCTACTTCGTCTCACTTATTTCTCTCTCGAGATATCTTTTGGTGCCAGCCACTGCTACTTCGTTATTTATTACTTCGCAGCTCTAATATTCGTTAAAGTATTTCTAACACTTGATTTGACTCTTCACTGACACTTCCCTGGGAATTTGTGAATAATATCTTGTTTGAAGATTCATTTCGCTGCCTCGTTCATTCTAATTCGGACATGTGGTGAGCATATTTTCTGTACCTACATTTTTGCCTTTTCTCCTTCCATTCGCGGGGATCAAGAATGGAAAGAGAACTTCACATTAAATTCGTAACCGCCACGTACTCGGTTTTCTTGCCACCTTGTCTCCCAAATTTCTCTGTAATCGTCAATATCCGGTTCCTTTTCCGTGTAACCGTTTCTCCTGGTCATGCCTTGGTCCACTATAAATAGATCTCCTTTTTTTTTTTTTTTTACTTTACCCTTTTTTGAACTTCGTCTTCTTCTTCTCCGGCGACGTCATTCTCTAGAGAGTATTCCTTTACCTTCTTTTGTTTTGATTTTCCCTTCTTCCTTTGGGTTCTCACTTCTCACAGCAATGGCTCCTAAAAAATTCCCTCCTCCTACTACTTCCAAAACCCTTGAAGATTTTCAAGAAGATTTCATAAAGAAGGGTTTAACCTTGACGTCGGCGGTGGATTCCACCTTCTCTCCTCCGGTCATATCCACAAAGTTCATGGTATTGAACTACAGGTGGATTCAGGCTGAAACATGGACCCCTACTAGAATGATCACTATGATGGGTCAGCTCCGTGTCGGGCTAGTTTTCCCTTTGTACGATTCCGATAACCCTCTGTTCAACGAGATTTTGGTTAAAATTGGCAGGGGCGTCTACCAGTGGAGTGAGAATTCAATCCGTATTACAAACAAGTTTGTGATACGCTCTAGAGGTGGAAAGTCTTAGATTCCGCTGGTTGCGAATCACTTCGACTCAGCAGACTACAATCTTGATTCTTTCTTGGAGAACTATGCCGACCGAACCCAATCTAGGAGGAAATACCAAGAATGGGGTATTTCCATGGTCCAAAAAAGGCCCCCTAGTTTGGGGATTTAACGAGAATGGGAAAGCCCAAACTGGTCCCCTCTCCGAGCATATTCATCTCGCTACTTACGAGCCTGGACGACTTCGCTGGAAAGAAATGCCCAACGAGGTAGATTCGTTGATCCTTTGCTTTACCCATCTTTGTGTTTATTTCTTTAAATTTCCTCATTTTGCTGCAGTATGCTTTTCCTCCTCCTGGCTTGATCAAGGATCGATCGACTAATAAGTCATCTACTGGATCCCCTATTTGTGATCAGTTATTTTTCTTTATCTCGCTTCAGTCATGTTCTTCTTCGGTATTTTAAAACTTTAGCGGCTAATTACCGTATTTCGTAGGAGAATGAATTCGTGGAGCCTCAATCCACTGCTCCTCCATGAACTTTTAAAAAGCGTGATCATCAAGAGAGTCCTTCTACTACTTCCAAGGTATCCCGCTATTCCTTCTACTTCGCGTCCATATATCTCGCTTCATTGACTTCGTGCTCACATACCTATTTGTGTTGACTTAATATTTTCTAGGATGTTTTGCCTCAATTTCCTCCTGCCAACGACCCTCATAAGCGACGTAGGGGTCTGGACATGGACTCCTTAACTCGCGTTCATTCTTCCAAGAAGCATTCTGAATCATCTGTTCTGCCTCCGCCCAAAAGTTAACCTGCTAAAGTCCCGGAAAAATCCATTCCTTCTCAGATTTCGAAGCCTTCTATGCCGACTCCTGTCATTGCTACGGGTGACTCCTCTGTATAGTCATCTATCCGTCCTGCTGGTGGGTCACAAGAGAAAGAGAGGAAGGTTTTCGAATTGGAAGATCCAGCTTATGCACCCGATATGAATTATCTGAGGAATGCTCTCCTTCTGACTCATGACGCTCCCTCTGTCAGATCTGCTGCCACAGAGTCTTTGATCTCTTTTAGCTTTGATACCTTCGTGGCTGAGGATCAACACTTTATTTGGAACGCTTCACTGAAATTTTCCACCAATCAGCATGCTGCAATTATGGCTTTGGTGAGTATTATCGATCTTGACTTCGTTGTTTATCCCCGTTCTTTTCTAGCTTATTCGATCTCGCAGGAATTCAACCGTCACATGGCTCAACTCGTAGAGACTAGAGTTGCCCGTGAGAATTTGGATAAATCCAAAGCTCGAATTCAGGAGCTCAAGAATGATCTTGCTGACGAAATGGATCGCTCAGCAAAGAAGGATCAAAGGATTTCAGAGCTCAGCAGTAAGTTCATCCTCTTCTCTGTTTTTCATTCTGTTTTGGTCTTGTTTTTACTATTCTTTTATTTTCGTCAAGCCCATTCCGCGAAGTGTTATTTGGATTATCTCAAAGCTAAGGTATCTGCCGAATATTTTCAAGCTGAAAAAGCGAATTTGTTATCTCAAATTAATTGTTACTTGACCGAGAATGAAATTTTAAGTGAAAAATTGACAACGTCCTACTCTCTGTCCGAACGTCTGGCTAATGAATCTTCTAGTAACGAGGAGTTAAACTTTCATCTTTATGAGGAGAGCGAAAGATTGAGGGTTGAGTTACAACGAGTTAATAACCTTCTTACAACTTCGAGGAATCTCCACTCTTCATCCATAGCCCTCAATAAGCGGTTAGAGGAAGATAAAGAAAGAATAATTAAGAGGAAGGAAAGGTTTGAAGATGATTTGTGTATGCTTAATAATGATATTCATGACCTAGATGCAGATAATAAGAAGCTGAAGATCGAGAATAGGACTTTGAAGGATGAAAATGCTAGGTCAATCGATGAAATGACTTATGTGTTATCTCGCTTAGAAAGGTTTCAAGGCAAGAAAACAGCTCATGCTTCCCCTGTGAAGAAGAAGCCCGTTGTTCCTCTGAGAGGTGGTAAACTTGTTATAAGGTCTCCTGATGATAATAATCCCGTATCTAATCCTGGTGAAGATGTGGATAAATCGTCTCTTGAACTCCACAACTTCCTTGAATCAGAAATATCAAGACTTTACCACTTAAATCTCGACATTAAAAAAACTTTAGGTTCTGTTATCTCGCAGAGAGAAGGTAGTTCTAGGAGTTATTGTTATACTTTGTATCTCACTCTATTAGTTTTATTTCTTACTTCGCTATCATTTTCGCAGAATCTGAGGAGAGTTGGAAGAATCAAGTCCTGCACCAATCTCATCAAAGAGATAATCTTGCTAAGGAGATGTCCAATATGAAGTACAGTCTTGCATTTCTGAACGAAGATTGTGATAAGATGGAAAAGGACGCCAAGAGGGTTGCGAAGTTAACTCGCAAGAATGCCAGGAGCAGAAGGTAAAATTCATTACTGAGTTTTGCAGTTCTCATGGCCTTGCCTTTCCTTCCTTGGATCTCGAAATCTTCTTCGATGATGATCCCCCTGTTGAAATCGATGATGAGGATGAAGACACAGAAACGGATGTGGATGTTGAGGTGCCCAAGAGCGAAGTTCCCCAAGGCATGGAGGGTAACAATGGAGATGGTGCTGGTGGTGGTGATGCTGGAATTTAAGTATCTGGAAGTGGTTCTGTTGAGGGTGAAGCTGGAAAACCTTGATCTTTTATTTTGATGACAGTTCGACCTTTTAGTCCTTAATTTCTTTAACATTTTATCTGGGCCGCTCCCAAGCTTGGGGGGCATAACATTTGTCTCGTTATTATTTCTTACCTTAACATTTTAGTTCAACTCGTCCATTTATTTGTACTTAATACGGTTAACATATCTACTTTGCATATCCGACTGTAGCTTCTTTTGCCTTTGCTTCGCGGAATTTTGCAACTTCATAAAATGCCTTTGCTTCGCGGAATTTTGCAACTTCGTAAAATAGTAAGATATTCAAATAGATATTTCAATTTATATCCTATAGAGCGATTATGATTTAGTATGTTTGTTTCCAAAAAGTATATACTTGCGAAGAAAATAATCAAAGAATAGCAAAATAGAAAAACTATATACTTGCCTCTTATTCTTTGGATATTTTTGGTGTATATCCGGATTTAGGGTATAAGCTGCCATTTATTGTTTGTGCAAAGTAATGGATGAGAGATGAATGCTCAAAAGAACAATAAATTTGAAAAAGTATATACTTGCCTCTTATTCTTTTGTGGATTCATGTAGCATACCTTCTGTTATAAACCTTTGTGTTTTTATTCTCCTTGCCTTGATTATTTGTTGTTTGTGCCTCAGATTCTTCTTTGCATTCCTTTTTGTTCTTATTTCGTCTGTAGTTGTACCTCATTTCCTTCTTAGGGCTTGTTCCTGCGTTATCAGTGTTCTCATCGTAATGTAATTAAGTTAATACGGATATTTAGTTATTCAATACTTTGATTGCAAGTTTTTTGCATTCTGTGAGGATTTTTCAAATCTTCATGATTCTTTATCATTACTTCTTGCAATGCCAGGAGAGGGTCTTAGCGAACCCCGCTCTCCTACCTGTTTTCTTCTTATCTTCTTCATGTTTTATTTAATATATCGGGGTCTTATTTTTCCTCCTAGTTAAGGTCTTATTCTGCCCCACCCCGTTGTTCAGGGATTTGCGACGAAGTCTCAGGCACTCTTTACTCTTGCGAAGTAAAGATCCATTAACCTTGCCTTAACTCGCTCATTTGTATTATTGTGCAACAATATCACAGGCCTATCTATTCCCATGAATATCAGCCCCGTAATATTACTGTCTTTTTTGCTCACTCATCTCCCTAAAGGAGGGTGATGTCCCTTCCCCCTGAGTACCCACTTGCTTCCGGGATTAGGTATCAGTTATTTCGTGACTTCTTATCCCTTCCCCGATATGGCTCTTGTTTACAAGGTTACACCCTAGGTGAGGTGGTTTTGGGACCGAGTGGAAGAATCACGCCAGGCCATCTTCTATATCCACTGTCTCATTCTTACACCCCTTACCGAGTGGTTACCCAATTGGGGCCCTCGGCGGATGGGTCTTATTTTTGTCCCTATTTGATGTTACTGAGATTGTCTCTGACGTGCGTTAGGTATTACTTTTTCCTCTTGCACTTTGTTCGAACTAGGTTGCACGCCACGAGGTCTCAGCCTCCCTAAGTAGAGGTTTTATAATCTCCCTGGAGATTTTTCTTTTTCATGTAATTTTTTATTTCGTGGGTCTTATGCAGCCTCCTAATGAGGTCTTACTTTCCTGCTTTGAGGTCTTATTTCGCCCGAAGTATATATTATTTTATTATTATTGCTTTTCACCCATATTTTCATTGGGTGTTCTACTTCGTTCTGCTCATGCTTTATGTTTTGCTCAATAAATATTTCATTTCATTTCTTTACTGAGTTACAAACTTGCTTCTTCATTTTGTATTACATGTCTTTGTGAGCACATCTGACGGATAAGGATAATACTTCTTTATGTAGACAGGATTCCAAGGATGATCCAGCCTACGACCTTGTATTTCTATCTCGCCATTGTTTATAGGTGAAAATAATTTCTGCTGATTTTGGTAATTGCGGGTGTGAAGGTGATAAACTGTTTAAACCCTAAACAATGTACTGCAAGGGAGTACTTTAGATTCGAGAGATCAATCTGTACAAGCCTAGCCTAAACCGAGAAATGGACGTTCCAGACTTGCTTCGGTCACAAAGAGGAGGAGAATGGGTTGGTTTTGAGGAGGTAAGCAAGGAGAGTGGTAAGACCATAATAGTTGATTCTGGAAGAGCAGTTGGGTTTTTACGACTTGTTATCAGAAGAGTAAGAGAGCTCACGAGGAGAGCTATCAAGTAAGTATTTATGAGTGTTGTCTTGTCCGAATGAACTTGTTGTAGGTAAGACCTATTTATACAAGTCGAGGTAGAAACGTACCCTGGTCTCATTAAGGAGTGGGGAAGTAAATGGGAGGAGGTGGTAACCGTATCCATAAAGTGGTTAACGCATGAAACTGGTTTTCATAAAACTGTTAACGTTATGGAATTGATGTTTCATAAGGTTGTTAACTCGCGGCTTTAAGTCCCATGAACGTTTCCCACATAACCCCCGTATTTACTAGGCGCCTTACCCTTATGACACTTCCTTATGAAGGGCGTAGTGTACACCGCACGTTGTAGGCCACCAAACCCATACCTAAAGAGAATCCCCCAGTTTGTGTTGATGTCTCGAATGTTTTTGGAAAACATGTAACACGTTGTTATGGCTTGGCAAGTCGATCTCGGGGAACTTGCTAGCCTGGTGACCTTCGATGGTCTAGATGTTGCATCTTGAGAGGAGGTGCAACCGTTTATCGTTGCACGCCTTCGTTTTGGTAGCCGCGTAGTGAGTTCCAACGGGGTGGAACGGCTAGGGTGTGTTTAGACTTGGCATGAGGGGCCAAGGGTTCTCTATAGTCCTATAGCATGGATAGGGCCAAGGCAAGGGTGCTTGGCTAGTCGTAACGTGACTAGCACGTCTAGGGACAAGGGAAAGTGTGTTTTGGCATGGCGCGGATAGCTTGTATAGGTTTGGCTTGGCTTGGTATGTGGGGCCAAGGGGTAGCCATGGGCGCACGACGTGACTAGCTTGGGCTAGGTGTGGTTTTGGCTTGGCATGTGGGGCCAAGGGGTAGCCATGGGCGCAGGGCGTTACTATCTTGGGCTAGGTGCGGTTTTGGCTTGGAATGTGGGGACAAGGGGTAGCCATGGGCGCATGGCGTGACTAGCTTGGGATAGGTGCGGTTTTGGCTTGGCATGTGGGTCCAAGGGGTAGCCATGGGCACATGGCATGACTAGCTTGGTCTAGGCGCGTGACCAATCTAGGGTTTTGGGCCAAAGGTCGTGAGGGGACCTTAAACGGCCAGGATTTGCTCCTGGGATTGAAGGGCAACCGTTGATTATTGCATGCCTTCACTTTGGTAGCCGCATGGGGAAGGCCAGCATGGTGGCGCGGCATGAGGGGCCATGGCGAGACGTGTTTGGCATGGCGCGGTCGGTATGGATGGCATGATTTGCTATTGGCACATAGGTGCGGCTAGGATGGTTAGCATGCCTTGGCGCGGTTGGTGTGGCTAGCTTTGTTTAGGTGCGTGAACAAGCTAGGGTTTTGGGACAAAGGTCGTGAGGGGACCTTAGACGGCCAGGATTTGCTCTTGGGATTGAAGGGAAACCGTTGATTATTGCACGCCTTCACTTTAGTAGCCGCATGGGGAAGGACAGCATGGTGGTGCGGCATGAGGTGCCATGACGAGACGTGTTTGGCATGGCACGGCCGGCGTGGCTAGCTTTGGCTAGGTGCGTCACCAAGATAGGTTTTTGGGCCAAATGTCGTGCGGGGACCTTAGACGGCCAAGATTTTCTCCTGGGATTTAAGGGAAATTGTTGATTGTTGCACGCCTTCACTTTGGTAGAAGCATGGGGAAGGCCAGCATAGTGGCGCGGCATGAGGGGACATGGAGAGACGTGTTTGGCATGGCGTGGTCGGTGTGGATGGCATGATTTTCTATTGGCACAGAGGTGCGGCTAGCATGGTTAGCATGCCTTGGCGCGGTTGGTGTGGCTAGTTTTGTTTAGGTGCGTGACCAAGCTAGGGTTTTGGGCCAATGGTCATGAGGGGACCTTAGACGGCCAGGATTTTCTCTTGGGATTGAAGGGAAACCGTTGATTGTTTCATGCCTTCACTTTATTAGCCGCATGGGGAAGGCCATCATGGTGGCGCGGCATCAGGGGCCTTGGCGAGACGTGTTTGGCATGGCGCGGTCGGTGTGGCTGGCATGATTTTCCATTGGCATAGAGGTGAGGCTAGCATGGTTAGCATGCCTTGGCGCGGTTGGTGTGGATGGCATGATTTTCCATTGGCACAGAGGTGCCACTAGCATGGTTAGCATGCCTTGGCACGGTTGGTGTGGATGGCATGATTTGTCATTGGCACAGAGGTGCGGCTAGCATGGTTGGAATGCCTTGGCGCGGTTGGTGTGGCTGGCATGATTTGACATTGGCATAGAGGTTTAGCTAGGATGGTTCGCATGCCTTGGCGCAGTTGGTGTGTCTAGCATGATTTTCCATTGGCATAGAGGTGCGACTAGCATGGTTGGCATGCCTTAGCGTGGTTGGTGTGACTGGCATGATTTTCCATTGGCACATAGGTGTGGCTAGCATGGTTGGCATTCCTTGGCGCGGTTGGTGTGGCTAGCTTTGTCTAGGTGCGTGACCAAGCTAGGGTTTTGGTCCAAAGTTCAGGAGGGGACCTTAGACGGCCAGGATTTGCTCCTAGGATTGAAGGGCAACTGTTGATTGTTTCCTGCCTTCACTTTAGTAGCCACATAAGGAAGGCCAGCATGGTGGCGCGGCATGAGGGGCCATGGAGAGACGTGTTTGGCATGGCACGATCGGTGTGGCTGGCATGATTTTCCATTGGCACAGAGGTGCGGCTAGCAAGGTTAGCATGCCTTGGAGCAGTTGGTGTGGCTGGCATAATTTGCCATTGGCACAGAGGTGCGGCTAGCATGGTTAGCATGCCTTGGTGTGGTTGGTGTGGCTGGCATGATTTTCCATTGGAACAGAGGTGCGACTAGCATGGTTGGCATGCCTTGGAGCGGTTGGTGTGGCTGGCATGATATGCCATTGGCAAAGAGGTGCGGCTAGCATGGTTGGCATGCCTTGGCGCGGTTGGTGTGGCTAGCTTTGTCTAGGTGCGCGACCAAGCTAGGGTTTTGGGCCAAAGGTCGTGAGGGGACCTTAGACGGACAGGATTTGGTCCTGGGATTGAAGGGCAACCGTTGATTGTTGCATGCCTTCACTTTAGTAGCCGCATGGGGAAGGGAAGCATGGTGGCGCGGAATGAGGGGCCATGGCGAGACGTGTTTGGCATTTCGTGGTCGGTGTGGATGGCATGATTTCACATTGGCACAGAGGTGTGGCTAGCATGGTTAGCATGCCTTGGCGCGGTTGGTGTGGATGGCATGATTTTCCATTGGCACAGAGGTGTGGAAAGCATGGTTAGCATGCCTTGGTGCGGTTGGTGTGGCTGACATGATTTTCTATTGGCACAAAGGTGGGGCTAGCATGGTTGGCATGCTTTGGCGCGGTTGGTGTGGCTGGCATGATTTTCCATTGGCATAGAGGTGCAACTAGCATGGTTCACATGCCTTGGTGTGGTTTGTGTGGATGGAATGATTTTCCATTGGCACAGAGGTGCGGCTAGCATGGTTGGCATTCCTTGGTGCGGTTGGTGTGGTTGGCATGATTTTCCATTGGCATAGAGGTTAGGCTAGCATGGTTAGCATGCCTTGGCGCGGTTGGTGTGGCTGGCATGATTTTCCATTGGCACAGAGGTGCAGCTAGCATGGTTATCATGCCTTGGCGCGGTTGGTGTGGATGGCATGATTTGCCATTGGCACACGTGGGAATTAGGGTTTGGCTCGTCGTGACCCTAATTTGAAAAATATACCCTGGTAATTATTTTAGAGACACATTAAAGGTTTCAGTAAATGTGCCTAGTAAATACTCGTTTCTTTAAATGTCGTGACATTACTGTCTGTTAGGGTTTAGTATTTTATGATTTTAACCCTAAGCTAAAAACCACCATCAACAGCGTTATATGATATTTCCTTCATCATCTGTCTCTTTGCCATGACAATCAGCGAGTTCGCAAGGTCTATTTCCTACCACTCGTTTTATGATGAATGGCCCTTCCCTAGTAGGTTTTAGCTTTCCTCCAGGTCCTTTCTGATATGCGGTATTTATCGCAAGACTAACTCGCCCGGAACAAAGCTCATTTCTTTCACTCTTTTATTGTATTCGCGAGATAGACATCGGTGATAGTTCGTCATGTGTTGTAGTGCAGTTTCCCTATTTTCTTCCAAATCATCCAACTTCACTATAATCATGTCCGAGTTCATACCTTTCTTCCATGCCTCTTGCTTAGTTGTGGGAATAATTATCTCAGTGGGTAAGACTGCTTCTACTCCATGGGTCAAACAAAGGGGGGACATTCTTGTTGCCTCTCGCCTCGTTGTTTTGTACGACCATAGTACTTTTGGGACTTCTTCACACCAGTCATGTAGGTGTCCTTCCAATTTCTTTTTCAGAGTCGATGCTATTGTTTTATTGGTTGCCTCCGCTTGCCCGTTACTCTGCGGATATAATGGAGTTGACTTTCCAGACTGTATCTTGAACGTGTTGAACAACATGCTCACATTATCGCCTTCAAACTGCTTCCCATTATCGGAGACGATCTGTAGTGGGATCCCAAATATGCAAATTATGTGCTCAAGAATGATGTCATATACATCACCATCTCGCGTATTCTTCAGTGGTTTGGCCTCAACCCACTTCGTGAAATAATCAGTTGCCACTATCAGGTATTTTCCCTGTTGACTTCCCGTGACAAATGGTCCCACAATATCTACTCCCCACATGGCAAACGACCATACACTCAATATCGAGTTCAGGCTCGTCGCTGGTGCATGTATGTGTTTGCCAAATCTCTGGCATGCTTCACACCTCATCGAGATATTTTTTGCATCTTTATGCATGTGTGGCCAAAAATACCCTTGCGCCTTGGTTTTGTGTGCCAAAGATCTCGTGTCGCTGTGATTTCCGGCATCACCATAATGGACAGACTTTATGATCTGTATTCCTTCTTCTTATGATAAGCACCGCATCAACGGGCCTATAAATGACCTTCTATATAAAATTCCTTCTCGTAGATCATAATTTGTGGACTTTCCCTTGATTTTGTGTGCCTCAAATCTGTCACGAGGTAAATCCCCTTTCACTATATATTTGTAAATTGGAGCTCGCCAGTCATCTTCACTTAATTCGATAGTTACAACCTCATTTCCGATCACGAATACTTCTTCACCTTTTAACTCATTCGTTACTGATGGCTGCATTAATATTTTAATTCGGATGTGCTTCTCCGAAGGGTCTTCGATCATTGATGCTATGAAATCCAAGGCATCAGCAGGCCTGTTATTATCTCTACTCACCTACCTACAGATTATACTTGGTATTTTCTTTGAATACTCTTTTACGAGTTGTAAGTATCGGTTCATCATAACATAATTTGCCTGATATCTGCCTTTTATTTGTCTGACCACCAGCTACGAGTCACTGGTTATTCTTATCTCTTCCAACTTCATTTCGATGGATAATCTTAGTGCTTGTATGACTGCCTCGTATTTTGTTTCATTGTTAGTTGCTTTATACTCTAGTCGGAAGCATAAAACTATTCTTGCTCCTGCTGGAGAAGTAAAAACGATTCCCATTCCTCCTCCTGCACTATTGGATGATCCATCCACAAATATTTCCCATCTTCTCGGATGATTTTCTTTTAGCAAGTCCGTGGGATCTGGGTGATCTTCATCTATGTCTAGCATTTCTTCCACTCCTTCATCTTCTCATACGGGAAACTCGGCCAGGAATTCTGCAACTATGTGTGACTTTGTATTTTAGCCAGAATTGATCAATTCGGGTATTCCATCTTTCAACTCGCCTAACTCCCTTTGTGTTTTTCAAAGTCGACTCTATTGGGATCCTAGTTAGAACCTTAATCTTGTGAGTCTGGAAATAAGTTCTTAACTTTTCTGATGAGTATACCAATGCTAGTATCAGTTTTTCGATCTTTGGATAATTCTTTTCCGCTGCATTGAGAGTCTTATTGACATAAAAGATCGGCTTTTCAACACCTTTATCTGTCCTAAGTAGTACTGAACTTATTGCATTCGGTGTATTCGCGAGGAAGATCAGCAATTCTTCGTCCGGTTCGGGTTTCTGGAGGATTGACAAGTTGATAAGGTGCTCTTTTATATTTTGCAATGCTTGCTCACACTCCTGCGTCCATGCAAACTTGGCTCCCTTCTTCAAGGTATCGAAGAAAGGCTTGCACTTGTCCGAAGATCTGGAGATAAATCTTCCCAATGCTGCTAACTTTCCATTTAGCTTTTGTACGTCTTTAACTGTTGCCGGTAATGGCATTTCCAGCATAGCCTGAACCTTAGTTGGATCTACTTTGATCCCTTTCTTGGATACAATGTGCACCAAGAACTTCGCTGACTCTACTCCAAATATACACTTCACATGATTTATTTTCATCTTGTATTCTCTCATTTGTTCAAAAATTTCTTTCAGATCTTCCACATGGTCTCCTGACTCCTTAGATTTCACCAACATGTCGTCGACGTACACTAATAACTTGGTGTGGACCCATTTGGCGAATATCTTTTCAACCATCCGTTGGTATGTCGCCCCTGCATTCTTCAAGCCGAATGGAATTCTCGTATAACAATACAATCCCCTTGGGGCGAAGAAAGCCGTATGCTCTTGATCTTCTTCAGCGAGTGGTATTTGATTGTAACCTGATTATCCATCCATCAGTGTTAATCGTTTGTACCTTGAAGCTGACTCTACCATCTGAGGTATGTTTGGTAAAGAGAAGCTATCTTTCAGCGAAGCAGTATTTAAATCGCTGAAGTCTATACATATCCCTATCCCCTTGGTCTTCTTCGGTACTATCACCATATTAGCAATCCAGGTTGGATACTTCGCAGGTCTTATTTTTCCCTAGTCCATCATCTTCTCCAGTTCTTGCTCTATTTGCTCGTGGTAGGCAGTGGATATTTTTCGAATTAGTTTCCTTATCGGTTTGATCGTTGGGTTAAGGTCTAATCGGTGGCATGCAACTTGCGGATCTATTCCCAGCATCTCATACATATTCCACGCGAAGATATCAAGATAATCTCTTAGCAGTGCTATCAACCTTTCTTCTTCGTCCGCTTCCGTTGTCGTCCCAATCTTCACCAATTTCTCTTCTTCTTTACCCAAATTTATTTCCTTCGTGGGTTCTACTGCAGCGAAGTTCATTACCGGTTCCCCGAGTGGAGATGGATCTTTCAGTTGCAGTAAAGGTTTATCTTTATCTTCATGGATCTCACTTGGTATAGTCCATCCTTCTTTCGCTTTGACCATGTATATCATCAATTCTTCCTCCTTCTTCGCGTTCAACACCTTTTTCCTCTGCTCCTTCTTTCTCTTCAACCTTCCTTCGTAGTTATGGACATCTGTCTCGTTGCAATCTTTTGCGTCTTTAAGATCTCCTTTTATTTCGCCAATTCCACTTGGCATAGGGAATCGGATGGCTTGGTGATAGGTTGACGCTACTCCTTTTATCCCATGTATCCATGGTCGACCAATCAGAGCATTATAGGGAGATTCTACATCCACCACACATAACATTTCCTCGGTTTCCAATTCTCCTGCTAAGATCTTCACAACCAAATCGCCCTTGGGTTTTGATGCAACCCTGTTGAACCCATAGATATTGTATGTTGATGGTACCAGGTCTGAGTCTCTATAACCCATGGTTTTGAATACATGATAAAAGAGAATGTCTACTGAACTTCCCGTGTCTAC
This sequence comes from Papaver bracteatum, assembly GCA_023529315.1. Lineage (NCBI taxonomy): Eukaryota > Viridiplantae > Streptophyta > Magnoliopsida > Ranunculales > Papaveraceae > Papaver > Papaver bracteatum. The sequence continues at coordinate 197,795 of JAJJWX010002943.1, read as the reverse complement.
CAAGATTCTGTCTATCGCCCATATTTTCTTCCTCCTCGTTGAGTCATTTTCCCACTTCGTATGTTCTCCGAATTTTAAAGTTATTACCAATGGATATGTATGCGAAGGTCCTCCGTCTGGTGCATCTGTTGCCGAGAAGGTGATTTCTCTTTTCTTCCACCCTTCCAGTGGTTCCTTTTTCGCAATGCTAAATATTCCATTTCCTTCAAAATCTATTTTGTGCACTCTTTTTAGTATATTATCGTGAAAATCTCGGATTTTTTTTTGCGGAATGAATTATGGAGTTACAATTCAGCCTTTGGGATACCCTATCAATTTCAATTATTATACAGGTGTTTGATTCTGATCATTTTTACGAGGTGGCGGTGGTGGCGGCAATGGTGCCGTATTTGCTAAAAAATTCCTGAGCTTTCCCTTTTCGATTAGGCGAAGTATCATTCGTCGGATATTCCTGCAGTCATTCGTGCGATTGATAGGTGTAGAATACACCGTATTTACTATGTAGAGTTTATGCTTTCTTTGCTATTTTTCGTGTGAATTATGTATCTTATGTTCGTTTTTGAGTTTATTAGGTACTTTGGAGTCATACCGAGGAAAAGAAGAAGAAATCACCAAAAACGAGCGAAAACAAAAAAAAATAATCCCATTGGCCTACAAAATGGAAGTCACACTTAAAACTCGTCGTAATGGATTGGCTAATCACTGGCCGGCCGACGTAAGTGGCGGTACTAAAGGTGAAGAGAATTCTTATTCTCTAAATATATTTACAAAAAAAAACTGGGCTTTAGTTAAGCTGGGCTTGAACTCAGTTGGGCTTGAACTCAGTTAGGCTTGAACTAAGTTGGGCTTGAATGAGTTTTTGTTGGTCACTGCCACTACCCATTTCCGTTAGTGGATATGTTGGCTAAAAATATGGACGACGCTGTGATGCTGCTGTGATTAGAGCTCGAGGGTTGAGCTGTAGGCTGCTGCTATTGACAGCCATTGAAATGGCATGCATGGTTATTATGGCAGCTACGTTGGAGCTGGAGAGTGGAGATCGAGTGACAGGGTGACGAGATAGAGCTTAATGGAGATCGACGGCGATTATGGAGGAGATATAAACAAATTGAGTGGATGGTTTCTGAGGCCTAGTATGGAAAGTCTTTACTCCTTACTGTGACCATGCTATAGCTAGCGATTGCATGATTCCGATGGACTCTCACCAAGGATCAAGGGTTCCTATCTCAGACCGAGAAGCAAAGAATGGAGCTGGAGATGGCCGTGGTATGATCAATGATGGCAGCGATCGATGGAAAAGGGACGTATATATCACGAGTTGTAGTTGCCGATGGGAAATGATGAAAGCCGGGAAGAACGAGCTCATGTTGTGCTAACAAGGGTTTGAGGAAATTTAAGAAAATAAGAAGAACGATCAATAGGTGATGCACTGGCTTTGATGTGACTGATAAGAACACGAGCAGACAGGAATGGAAGGGAGTTGTGGTGGTATGTGGTTGTTTCAACACAAGATCCGATGGAATGCATGGTGTTGTATGTTATCGTGCATGGTGAATTCTGTGACATAAACAGGGTTAACGAAGAGATGGTTGCTGCTGTTACGATGGAAGTTGACTGAGATGACGGATGAACGAAGGAAGTTGAGACGATGTTTCTGTGGAAGTTGGTGTTGTTCAATGATGAAACTTTTCCAATGGGCAGAGGTTGAATTGGAGTGGTGGTAATACAATGGTGATAGCTGATGAGAGTACGCTGCTGTAGGTAAAGTGAGACGATCTCGAGTCTGCCATGGAAGCCGAGAGGCAGTTGCCAGTGAAGATGGTGGATGGGTTAAAGCTCCAGTGTAGGAATGGTTTAACGGAGCTGAGATACTTCTCAGAGAGAAAAGAGTTGAGTTGCTGGTTGTCATGAGAAGAACTCAATCGAGAAAAGAGAGATATTGTAGTTTCTGCCAGTGAAGGTGGTGATGATCGATAAATGTTTGCAGCCATGAAGCTGCAAAAGTGATGGAATTTAAGGAAGTGACGAGACTGTGATGATGTTGCTGGAAGTAATGGAGCAATCCAGGGAAGAGATGTCATTGATGGATTTAAGGAAGTGACGAGACTGTGATCTGTTCTCGAGCTCGGTGGAAGACATGTTGGTGCTGAGCTTAAAAGGAGATTCTCGAAGTTGAGCAGTACGAGTTATGGAGTCGAGTCTGCTGGGGTTAATGGCGTGCTGTTGGTTGGCACTGAAATGGAGGATTTCGAAAGCAACAAGATTAGGATTGAAATGGAGGCAATGAGAGCAAATATGGAGCTGGCAGCAACGGGTAGTGACGCTAGAAGGAGTTGCAATTATGCATGAGCCGTGGACAAGGACTTGGGCTGGATTGGAAGCAACAATTAGCATGAAATTTAATGGTCTAGGCTTTCTTATGTCCTTGCAAGCCCATTTGGCTGTTTCATCCAATTTATATGCGGACAGGCCAATGAAGACATCAGATGGGCTTCTACAGTTGTAGCGTGAGCCCAATAAGCTATTTAAGGCTGCGGGCCTGCGGCTACTCCAAGTTTGGAAATTTGGCCGTGACTTTGGAAACCTGCTTTGGGAAGTTACTTCGTCCGGGATTTGATGCACGGGACACAATTTTAAGGAGTGCACTTTCCTATTTTTACTAGGTTTCCTAGTTTTCTTAAAGAGGAGGTTACAAAACTCTATATATAGGGAAGCATAGGCAAAAATTATATTCTATTCTACTACTTTGTTCTAGGGTTTGTGAACATGATAGGATTTCTCTTTATTCTTGTTATGAACTCCTTGAATATGAGTACTTAATTTTATTATTGGTTTTGGAATAATTGGATTTCACATAATATGGTTTTTGATATGATAAATTAGTTTTGTCTCCATACTTTATCGTTTATGATTCATTGTTTATATTGTTACATGAATTGAATGCTTGTTTGATCGATTCGCGCATCGGTTGAGTTTGTTTTCATCTCTATTGCTAGATTAGGGTTTGTTATACGTAAAAGTGATAGATTCCTGATTGCAAGTAGCATGAATATGGTTATAGCTTGTAGTGATGCATCCTTATGATCATATGTGAACCATAACCTTTGTTAAATTGAATTAGTGCGTTTTCCACGTTCGATTGCTTTGATTGGCCTGATTTCATAGAACTTAATGCATCTAGGGAATTAAACTTGATTAGTGCTTTTACACGTTAGGTTGTTCTTTTAGATAGAACTCATACTCGCATCTTTTAATGTGTTTGTTGATGACAAAAGGAGATTAGCGGGATATTCTTGCGATCAAGATATTCTAGGGCTTTTGATAAAAGTTGAGATTAAAATATCAATTCTAGTTATTGTGAAGAAAACATATTTGTGAATGAAGATGAATCCTTAACCAATATTCTCACTACCTTTATTTGTGTGCTTTATTACTTTGTATTGCTTTTATTTTCTATTAGTATATAAAAATCAGAAAAACCCCCGGTGTTATTTATAGGAAACCGAAACAACTTGACAACCTAGACCTCTTTGTGGGATCGATCCTTTCTTGCCCTTGCTATATTTATATTTTGAGTAGTAAGAGAGTGTAAATTATTTTTGACGCATACGACAGCGATCAAATTTTGGCGCCGTTTCCAGGGAGGCAACGGTTGTCAACTATTTTTGGTTTCTTATTTTTGTATTGTTTTGTTTTTTGTTTTTTTTTATTTTCTGATTTTGACATAGTTTTGAGAACTCTTGTTTCAGGTACTTATTATGGACGGAGCATATTGGAACAATGGGTACGGTTATCAACCTCAACAACATTATGACAACTATTTTCATATGAATATTTCTTCGAGTTTGGTAGATGAGATGCAACAATTTATGGTGAGCATGGAGTCAATTTGTAGACAACCAAGCGTGGAACCAATCTCATCGACAGAAGTAAGTAATTCTACCTTTTCCTTGTCGAATGAGTTTTATCAACAAATGGAAACCTATTTTCAGAATTTGGATGGATCACTCCAAGAGCTTCAAAAAGGTGTTTCCCACTTAAGACAAGGCATTGATGAATACAAAGAGAACATGCACAATTCGGCGAAAGACCAATCTTTGGGAAGTAGTAACCAATCTTATGTTAACTATGATAGTGACGATGATGATTGTGTTGAAAAGGACCGACCTTTGGAGATATTGGATGACGTTAGTGTAGTCGACTCAACTCTTAATCTTTATAATGATCAAGCACCTATTCAAAAGGTACATGAGTATGATGAAACTAGTGTTTTTCCGAATTTTGCAACATGGTTTGAGTCTAATGAAGAGGAGTATGTTGAGAATGAAACCTATATGACCAATATTGTGGAAGACCCAATTGATCTTGCAAATGATTGTAATGAAGATGTTGATGCCGAGATTTTGGTTAAGGCAGAAACGGACGAAGAATGGTTGCAAGGTTTGATAGAGGACCATGATATACAAGAGGTGAATAATTCACTTGAGTTTTTCAACGATGAAGAGGATTCCGTGCTACAAGAGATTGTGCGAGGTTTGTCTAACCCTTTGCATATTGTTTCTTCTCCTTTACCTCTTATTGGTTTGAATGTATGTTCTTCGAGAACATTGTTGAATGATTTTGTTTCTCGATATCCGCCATTAGAAATATTTGATTCTCATACTATGCAGGTTTTGGAACAAGAAACCGTGGAAGTACCCGACTTTTATATTCTTTATGCACTTCCAAGTGTGGACAAGAATAAGTGTGGGGGAAACTTTTATCGGTTCATAGCTTCGTTTCTATTTTATATTACTAATATTTGTATGGAGATATTGTTTGCAAAATAGGTACTATGGATGGATCCCCAAATTTTCAGATTGCTAATATATGGGGAATGAATCTTTCAAGAAGCTAAGTCGGGCCGTCGACTTTAAAACAAGCGCTTAGTGGGAGGCAACCCACCGGTTTTGTATCTCTTATCTTTATCCTTTTGCTTTTTATTTTATTTTTGTTTTGTTTATTTATTTTTTATTGTTTTCATATTTGCATCCCCATGTTTAATTTCATTAAGTTCATAATCTATCTTAGAAGAGAATTATGATGAATACCTTTTTGTCAGAAAATTTCAGACTGCGTGTAGCTCCGTCCAGAGACCATAACTGTCAGAAATTTTATCAAAACACTGTGAAATTTTGATACTGTGTAGAAAACACGTATGTGAACAACTTTTGTGAAATAGAGTTTTTCCAAATTCCTTACCAATTTGCACAGTGTTTGCGCTTTATCTGCTGTTACGTCAGAATTCAGAACTTTCGGTTTTACACATTGAGGACAATGTGAAGTTTAAGTGTGGGGGAGAATTTATATGTTTGTATAGTTTGTTTTAGTTTTTTTTATGCCTTTATTTAAAATAAAAAATCAAAAATCAAAAAAATAGAAAAACCAAGAAAAATTTGTGCTTTTTGAACTCTGAAATCTAGAAACTTGTGCCTTTAGGATGACACCATTAGTGGATGGAACCATTTTGATTGCAGGAGTTGAGGAACCAATTAACTAAAAGGGACGAACATAGATCATAAATCACAATTAACATGATAGTTGTTACCATATCTCGGAATATCACCATATCGCATTCTATTTTTATTTTTCCATATTTTATCTATTGTTCTCTAAGTGCTTTGGTGGGTCACTAAACATCGACGTGTTATTACTGCTAGGATGAAATAGAGTGATTGAGTTGCTAAAAAAAAAGAAAAAAAAAAGAGACCGACCAATTAGACCAAACGGAATAAAATGACACTTGGGAATAGCAGTATGTGTGAAATGTAGTCCTTGTCTCCGTCGCCTAAACAAGCGTGGAATGCAGGATCCAAGGAAACTATCATGTACTTGCTGACAAGAAGCATGCGCTTGGATCCAAAAGATTTAATCATATTGTCTATTAAAAAAAAAATACAAAAAAAAAAAGAAAAAAGTGAAAAAGAAAAAAAGTATTTTCGTTGAATAAAGTCATTCCTGGTTTCCTTGTATATGCCAGAGAGTTGATGTAGAATTCAAACCAGTATCTCAATCCAATAGGATGCATAGGTTCATCTTGGCAGTGACCTTCATACAGATATGGGAAACATCAATCACTTGTGAACATTCGCCAACATCTACTTCTATATCCATCTTCTTTATCTTTTCATTGTGATTGTGGTTAGTCAGATTCCAAGTATTGTGGCTTGTTCGACTATCTAATTAAAGCTTTACTAATATATGAATTGAATTTGCATGGTACCTCCTCCTGTAGTCATTTTGGATTCGTTCATTGATTTGTCACAAATAGACGGAGTTGGAAATATAGGTTTTGTAGGCAGACCTCTTGTAAACCTTCACGAGACTAAAAATCGTCCACTAGGGACACCTAGGGGTTTAAAGGCTTGTTATTTATGCTAAAATTAACCGTAGCCTCGACGACACGGAGTTGTTGTATTTTTATTTTGTTTGATTTGCTCGAGGACTAGCAAAGTCTAAGTGTGGGGGAATTTGATACTTGTAGAATACACCGTATTTACTATGTAGAGTTTATGCTTTCTTTGCTATTTTTCGTGTGAATTATGTATCTTATGTTCGTTTTTGAGTTTATTAGGTACTTTGGAGTCATACGGAGGAAAAGAAGAAGAAATCACCAAAAACGAGCGAAAAGAAAAAGAAATCATCCCATTGGCCTATAAAATGGAAGGCACACTTAAAACTCGTCGTAATGAATTGGCTAATCATTGGTCGGCCGACGTCAGTGGCGGTACTAAAGGTGAAGAGAATTCTTATTCTCTAAATATATTTACAAAAAAAAACTGGGCTTTAGTTAAGCTGGGCTTGAACTCAGTTGGGCTTGAACTCAGTTAGGCTTGAACTAAGTTGGGCTTGAATGAGTTTTTGTTGGTCACTGCCACTACCCATTTCCGTTAGTGGATATGTTGGCTACAAAGATGGACGACGCTGTGATGCTTCTGTGATTAGAGATCGAGGGTTGAGCTGTAGGCTGCTGCTATTGACAGCCATTGAAATGGCATGCATGGTTATTATGGCAGCTACTTTGGAGCTGGAGAGTGGAGCTCGAGTGACAGGGTGACGAGATAGAGCTTAATGGAGATCGACGATGATTATGGAGGAGATATAAACAAATTGAGTGGATGGTTTCTGAGGCGTAGTATGGAAGGTCTTTACTCCTTACTGTGACCAAGCTATAGCCAGCGATTGCATGATTCCGATGGACTCTTACCAAGGATCAAGGGTTCCAATCTCATACCGAGAAGCAAAGAATGGAGCTGGAGATGGCCGTGGTATGATCAATGATGGCAGCGATTGATGGAAAAGGGACATATATAGCACGAGTTGTAGTTGCCGATGGGAAATGATGAAAGCCGGGAAGAATGAGCTGATGTTGTGCTAACAAGGGTTTGAGGAAATTTAAGAAAATAAGAAGAACGATCAATAGGTGATGCACTGGCTTTGATGTGACTGATAAGAACACGAGCAGACAGGAATGGAAGGGAGTTGTGGTGGTATGTGGTTGTTTCAACACAAGATCCGATGGAATGCATGGTGTTGTATGTTATCGTGCATGGTGAATTCTGTGACATAAACAGGGTTAACGAAGAGATGGTTGCTGCTGTTACGATGGCAGTTGACTGAGATGACGGATGAACGAAGGAAGTTGAGACGATGTTGCTGTGGCAGTTGGTGTTGTTCAATGATGAAACTTTTCCAATGGGCAGAGGTTGAATTGGAGTGGTGGTAATACAATGGTGATAGCCGATGAGAGTACGCTGCTGTAGGTAAAGTGAGACGATCTCGAGTCTGCCATGGAGGCCGAGAGGCAGTTGCTAGTGAAGATGGTGGATGGGTTAAATCTCCAGTGTAGGAATGGTTTAACGGAGCTGAGATACTTCTCAGAGAGAAAAGAGTTGAGCTGCTGGTTGTCATGATAAGAACTCGATCGAGAAAAGAGAGATATTGTAGTTTCTGCCAGTGAAGGTGGTGATGATCGATAAATGTTTGCTGCCATGAAGCTGCAGAAGTGATGGAATTTAAGGAAGTGACGAGACTGTGATGTTGTTGCTGGAAGTAATGGAGCAAGCCAGGGAAGAGATGTCAGTGACGCTGTGATCTGTTCTCGATCTCGGTGGAAGACATGTTGGTGATGAGCTTAAAAGGAGATTCTCGAAGTTGAGCAGTACGAGTTATGGAGTCGAGTCTGCTGGGGTTAATGGCGTGCTGTTGGTTGGCACTGAAATGGAGGATTTCGAAAGCAACAAGATTAGGATTGAATGGAGGCAATGGGAGCAAATATGGAGCTGGAAGCAACGAGTAGTGACGCTGGAAGGAGTTGCAATTATGCATGAGCCGTTGACAAGGACTTGGGCTGTATTGCAAGCAACAATTAGCATGAAATTTAATTGTCTAGGCTTTCTTATGTCCTTTCAAGCCCATTTGGCTGTTTCATCCAATTTATCCAATTTATAGCCCAATAAGCTATTTAAGGACAGGCTCAAGTTTGAAATTTGACACTTTGGCAATGCTTTGGCTTACTACAGGATTTGATGCACGGGACACAATTTTAAGGAGTGCACTTTCCTATTTTTACTAGGTTTCCTAGTTTTCTTAAAGAGGAGGTTACAAAACTCTATATATAGGGAAGCCTAGGCAAAAATTATATTCTATTCTACTACTTTGTTCTAGGGTTTGTGAACATGATAGGATTTCTCTTTCTTCTTGTTATGAACTCCTTGAATATGAGTACTTAATTTTATTATTGGTTATGGAATAATTGGATTTCACATAATATGGTTTTTGATATGATAAATTAGTTTTGTCTCCATACTTTATCGTTTATGATTCACTGTTTATGTTGTTATATGATTTGAATGCTTGTTTGATCGAGTCGCGAATCGGTTGAGTTTGTTTTCATCTCTATTGCTAGATTAGGGTTTGTTATACGTAAAAGTGATAGATTCCTGATTACAAGTAGCATAAATATGATTATGGTTTGTAGTGATATATTCTTATGATCATATGTGAATGATAACCTTTGTTAAATTGAATTAGTGCGCTTTCCACGTTCGATTGCTTTGATTGGACTGATTTCATAGAACTTAATGCATCTAGGGAATTAAACTTGATTAGTGCTTTTACACGTTAGGTTGTTCTTTTAGATAGAACGCATACTCGCATCTTTTAATGTGTTTGTTGATGACAAAAGGAGATTAGCGGGATATTCTTGTGATCAAGATATTCTAGGGCTTTTGATAAAAGTTGAGATTAAAATATCAATTCTAGTTATTGTGAAGAAAACATATTTGTGAATGAAGATGAATCCTTAACCAATATTCTCACTACCTTTATTTGTGTGCTTTATTACTTTGTATTTCTTTTATTTTCTATTAGTATATAAAAATCAGAAAAACTCCCGGTGTTCTTTATAGAAAACCGAAACAACTTGACAACCTAGACCTCTTTATGGGATCGATCCTTTCTTGCCCTTGCTATATTTATATTTTGAGTAGTAAGAAAGTGTAAATTATTTTTGACGCATACGACAGCGATCAACGATGCCCGTGGAAACGGTGATACTTGCAAAAGTCTCCGCTTCTTGCGCTTGGTAATGGCTCTATCTCGAAATTAGGCGGTGGAGGAATTTTTTCAGTTAAAACAATGGATTCCCATATCTTTTCTACCGAGGTATTAAGCTCTGGAAGTGTTGCAGCTTCAAAAGGTGGCCTCTTTTCCCCATATCGCTGGCTTGGATTGTATCTTCGCAGATTCCGCGAATTGTCTCCCACGAATCAGAATTCCTTTTCCTCGAATCATCATATCTTAGATGTTGATCAATCCACTCTTGATCCACACTAGACACTGCTACCAACTTTGCTGGAATCGTGGTTAAAGGTTCAGCTTCTACATATGGCATGCTATCATTCACCGCATTTGCTACTCTTGGTAACAGTCGCGAACTCCCCTCCTTGGGATGGATTGGCATTATCTCGCTGACCTCCCTCTGTTTTTCTTCTAGCGTTACGTACTCCTCCTGATACTCCCTGAGATCATTCATTGTTATTGTATTTCGGATTATGAATATTTGATTGTGCAAGAGATCTGTCGGGATCAGTGCATTCACAAATGATATGATGAAATTCCTCTCATCTACTCTTCCTGCGAGTTCGCTGAATATTGTCCTCCATCTCATTATCAAACTTCGCAAACTCTCCCCTGGCTTTCTCTTCAGGTTAAATAGAGTCTCTATTCCATGCCTCAGTATGTTATTGCTTATGTAAGTCATTAAGAATATCCTTTGTAAGTCTTTGAATGACGAAATCGACCATTCAGCTAGCCCATCAAACCACTTCGAAGCTTCCCCAGTTAAAATCGCAGGGAAATACTTGCATAACACAGCTTCGTATTTCGCCCATTGCATCAAGGATAGAGTGTACTGCTTCAAATGTTGCACCGCGCTGCCCGTTCCGTCAAATACACTCCCGAAGGTTGGTAACGAGCATTTTCCTGGAATTCTTGGCCCTAGTAGTTCGTGTGAAAATGGTGATCTGCATGCCTCGATTATCGCCTCCGCTAGTTGTACTCGTCCTCCTCTCTTTGAGCTGGTAATTAACGATATCATGTCCTGGAGTTCGTTCATGACCGCCGGATTGATCTCGTCCCTTCCGTCATCTCGTCTACGCCTCCTCCTTCTTCTTTCTCGTCTATCATCCTCATTTATCCTTTTTTCTTCCCTCCTCCTTCTTTCTTACTCACGTATCCTCTGTTCTTCTTCTTCATATCTTAGCCACTCTTCCTCACGCAGTCTTTGTTCCTCGCGGAGTCTTTCTTCTTCCCGGATTCTTTCCTCCTCACGAAGTCTTTCTTCTTCACGAAGTCTCTCCTCTTCGCGCATTCTTTCTTCTTCGAAACACAGTATCTGATCTTCCCATCTAGTTTCTTCAAGGGCTCTCCTAAGCCTTCTTTATTCGCTGCTTTCTCTTTCGCGCCTCCTCCTTCTTTCTCTTCTGTCATCTCTTTGTTCCTCCTCCGGTATTCCTCCCCCTTGGTGTACATCTCCGCCTGCATCTTCTTTACCTCGCAGATCATGAACAGTTCTTTCTTCGTTGAGTTGATGATTTTGTCGCATCATAATTTCATTCTGCCTTATAAGTATGGCTCTTTGCTCTGTCAAAGCCCTCTCTCTTTCTCTCTCCTGACGCAGAACCCCCTTGATATGTTCTAACGTCATGTTTTCCTCATCAATGTTTTCTTCTTCATTTTCTTGTATAGGCTCTTCTTCCATCTCCGTTTCGGTGTTAGCGGTATGGATCGATCCTTCTCGATAACGATCTTCATCTCCCTGTTGAGTTGCACCTCGTCTTTCTCCCCTGTTTGACGTCTCTCCTCTTTCCATTCCTCCTCATCTTTTTTCCTCTAAGCTTAGGCTCCTTCTCGATGCAATGATGTGTTGCGCCCGATATGGAACTCTTGCCATCTACTACTCCCACCAGATTTCTCTTTGCTCATTGATCTACCAACTGTTTCTTTTGACTAGACCTAACTTGTTTTCTGTTAAGATAACCAGATCTAAGATATGTTTTTCTCTCTCAACACCACTATAATTTCAAACTTCTAACTTTATGGAAGAACAACTCACCAAATGATTTTTGATGTAAAACTTTGAAGATGATTACAACTTTCTCAATCTATCCCAAGTGAGAGTAAACTCTAAACATGAGATCCCTATTTCTGGGCGCCAAAATGTAACTACGGAAAATCCATAGTAACACCCACTTACTAATTTGAATAACACAAAATATAAATCACACCACGAAGTGAAATCGAAACTTGCTGAGTTTATAATAGAATAAGTGATGTTAAGATACAAACAACTCAAAAACACTCACAAGAACCCTAAGTTGTCTCTCTAAACAATCTCTCAATTATCTCTCAAAACGTTCTAACCCCTATTACAATGGACCAAGTACTCTATTTATAGCGAAAAGTACATAATGGGTTACAGCTCATTTTACTTCACTTAGAGTCATACAATTCACGTGATGGTATCTTTTACCTCGCCAGAACCATTTTCAATAAAGTTTTTCCTACCTTTTCGCCCTAAAGATCGGTTATTGTCGGGGACAGTTGTCCTATTTCTTGCGTAACAATCCACACCTCGGATCTCTTACTTCGTTAACTTTATCTTTTCTTGCGTAACAATCCATACTTCGGATCTTTTACTTCGTTAACTTTATCTTTTCTTGCGTAGCAATCCATACTTCGGATCTTCTACTTCGTCTCACTTATTTCTCTCTCGAGATATCTTTTGGTGCCAGGCACTGCTACTTCGTTATTTATTACTTCGCAGCTCTAATATTCGTTAAAGTATTTCTGACACTTGATTTGACTCTTCACTGACACTTCCCTAAGAATTTGTGAATAATATCTTGTTTGAAGATTCATTTCGCTGCCTCGTTCATTCTAATTCGGACACGTGGCGAGCATATTTTCTGTACCTACACTCTCTTCGCGCTGTCTTTCATAGCAATTGCCGAAGGAGTTTACCATATCGTGATTACTCACTAAATTGACTTGTTGTTGGAGCAAAATGATGAACGGGAGGAAATATCTTCACTAGCAGTTCACAATCACTCACCTGGAGACCATCTGGTAAAGAACCAAAGCTCGCACTCACCAAGTTATCGGACTGGAGCATCGGCCTGGTAATGAGAGCACAAGAAGATGCCCAACCAGAGCCATTAGCAAGGAGCACGAACTCATACCATGGAAGTGATGATATCGAATAGGAGCATCGGCTTGGTGTTGCCACCCGACATGCTCGGACTCACAAGCCCATCTCAGAGCAACAAATCGGATAACAACCTATCCCACCCATATTTACTAGTTACTCTTGATTACTTCTTTGAATCAAAGGAGTCTTGATAAATTTCATGATCAACAGGTGTATTACAAAGTCTACCGGACTAATCATCTCATATTGCTCAACTCGGAGCATCAGCCTCACACGAGTTAGATCGAAAAGCTACCTTTTAACAACTCGTAAAGAAGCAATCAGCACGATGAGAGCCATCCAGAGCATGATCTCGGACTCACCGCGTTATCGGTAAAGAAGCATGAACTCTGATCGCACATGGATATCGGATGAGAGCACTATCTACTCGGACTCACATGATGTTCAACTAGAGCATGAACTCGGGCTTACCCGGACTTATCACAAGTTCATATCCGAGTAACAACTCGGATAACATTTCTTAACCCATCTCTTGATTTCATTTATACTTGACATGCCATATTGTGCAGTCTCTTGATCAATAGCTAAATGCTTGATACTTATAATACTTATATACGAATAGTGCTTTGAATTAAATGAACTTTGACGCATTTTATGATCAACAGGTGCTTGTGAATATGCTTTACAGAAGCTCTACAACTTTCATCTCAGGGGATGGAGTAATTTTCCAGTACAAAGAAGCAACTGACATGATTCAGTAACACGCTATCTAGCTCAAAAGAAGGCTAAGTATCTCTGGTCTCAAAGACCTAACTATATATATATACTGGTATAGTAATTAATGATCTAGAATACATGACATGTCACACTAAGTGACTCCTCATTACAGGGATTTGATAGAAATCGCTCCAACGAATTGAATGCTTTAGAAGTAAACCTTAGCATCGTTATAACATATTAGAATTGCTTACCATTGAATGAGCGACACCAACTCGCTATTACATAATAGTATGCCAATGTTGCATTTCATTTTATTTTAAATATGATATAAGCTCTAAGTAGCCAATCCATGAATGATAACCATTTGCATATGATAGTCAAAAGAATTATCTTACTGTTTACAATGACGTTTACAAAATGAGAAATATGCTCATGCCATCTAGCATACACATGCTTTCATTGTAACTACAGAAAATCCATAGTTACACCCACTCACGAATTAGATAGATATCAAGTCGAATGAAAACGAGATCACAAACAAATCTACTTCTCTTTTATTAAGATCCTTAATATCTCAAGTTACAAGTCTCTCAAGAACACTCTAGATCTGGATTGCTCTCTTACAAAGATTCTCTCTCTCTCCAATAATGTTTCAACCCCTTCTCAAGAGGCTAAGTCCCCCTTTTATAGTGCGATATTACATAATGGAATACAACTAAATTTATCTCGGACGGACGCTTTTATCTCGCTCCAAACAACTTTTATGCTTACCTTTTGCCTTAAAGATCGGCTCATGTCGGGGACAGCTGTCCCTTTTCTTGCATAACAATCCACACTTCGGGTTATTACTTCGGGAAACCTCACTATTTCTTGGACAATAAGTCATACCTCGCGCAATCGACTTCGGGCTCCTTCCCTTTTCTTGTGCAACAATCCATACCTTGTTAAATGTCTCCTCGAGCAAGTTATGCCAACCTCGCCAGATATCTTTCCGAGCAAGGTAGCTCTACTTCGCTAGATGCCCTTCCGAGCAGGTTGGTTCTACTTCGCTGGATATATTTCCGAGCAATATAGCTCTATTTCGCTAACATGACCTCGTTAAGGCAGATCTGACAGTTAATTGGACCATTCACTTACACTCCTTAGGAAGTGGTGAACGATATCTTTCTCGAAGATACTTCTCATTATTCCGCCGAATTCTCCTCGGACACGTGGCGGAGTGGTTTTTAGTACCTATATTTTGCCTTTTCTCATTCCTTTCGCGGGTACCAAGAGAGGAAAGAGAATCCTGCATTAATTTCGTAACCGCCACGTACGCGGATTTTCCGCTAGCTTGTCCCCCACGATTCTTATCTACAGTTTCCAACCGGTTTCCCTTCCTGCGTAACCGTTTCTCTAGGTCATTCTTTGGGTCCATTATAAATAGTCATCTCTCTCATCTTCTTTTCTTCTTTACGTCTTTCAATTTCTTCTTCCACAGCACTGTTTTCTTGTATACTCTGCTCGCTTTTGATCTCCTTAGTTTTCCTCACTTCTTTCACTCCGTTCTTTCTTTTTTCAACAATGGCGCCCAGAAAATTTCCTCTTGCCACTACGTCAAAGGAGCTCGAAGATTTCCAGGCTGATTTCAAAAAACTAGGTTTAACGCTGTCACCGGCGGTGGATCTTAAAGTTGTGCCTCCGGTAACCGCGACCAGACGGATGGAGTTGAATAATCGTTGGATTGAGGTAGAGACATGGTCATCTACCAGGATGATTGCCACTTTGGGTCAATTGAGAGCGGGTTTAACCTTCCCGCTGTATGATGCCAAGAATCCTCTTTTCTGTGAGATTCTCGCTCATCTCAATAGGGGAGCCTTCCAGTTGAATGGTAATTCCATTCGGATCTGCAACGAATTTGTGAGGCGTTCCTCCGGCGGTTTATCCCAGATCCCAGCTGTGGCGGAGAGCTTCAACCCTGCGGACTACAACCTTGCTTCTTTCTCGGAGAATTATTTCGACAAGACTCAAGGTAAACGAAGGAAATTTCAAGAATGGGGTGTTGCCTTACATCGGAGGTCCCTGAAGGATTCTTCCAAAGTTCTCCTTTTGGATGTTGAGCCCGCTGGTTCTTCGAAGGAGGCCCCCAAATGCCCCTCCTTGCGTCTAACTAACGGTGAGGACTGGATGATATTCCATGTTGTTATCGAAGGTCCCCTCGTCTAGGGTTATGATGAGTCTGGGAATGCTCGGGAAGGCCCCCTCCCAAGTCACGTTCATCTCTCTTCCTTTAAGCCTTGGAGGTTCAACTGGTCCGAGAAGCCCTCCGATGTGAGCTCGCTAGTCTTTTCGCTCCTTTCATTCTGGTGTCTTTTATTTGAATTCTTCTTTTTTTTTTGTCGTGTTTTATATATATATATATTTTTTGTAGTATTCGTTGCCTGCTCCCGGCTTGATCAAGGATAGATCCTCTAAGAAGCTTGCCGTTGGATCTCCTGCTACGGACTAGGTAAGTCGTTTCCGGCTTCGCTTCTGTTATTCAAATTCTTCTTTCAGACTCTAACCTTTGATTCTGACAGGATGAAGAACCCGTGGAAACCCCCGTTGTAAACCCTCGTGTTCTGAAGCGAAGTCACCAGGAGAGCTCTTCTGATGCGGCTGCTGCTACCAAGGTATCCTGCTACTATGTTTACTTCGTGATAGTACTCCCTCTTTGTTGCCTTAGACCTTGTTCAACTCCTGGATACTAACCCCTGTTTCCTAGGTTCCTCAATCCACACCTGCTGCTGAACCCCAAAAACGCCGTAGAGTTTTGAATATTGGGGATCTCACCCGTATACCCTCTGCCCAGAAGCCAGCAGAATTTCCTTCTCCTCCTGGCAAGAACAAGCCCGAGAAGCTAAAGAGCGCCACTCCTCCTCCGAAGGTTCTCATGCCCACTCCTAGTATCACAGTGGAAGAGCCCCCAACTAGACCATCAGTTGGTCCTTCTAGTGAGAAGACCCGGAGAGTTTTCGAAGCAGAAGATCCAGCATATGCCCCTGACATGGACTTCTTAAGGAACACTCTCATTTTAACTCGGGATAACCCTTCCACGAGGTCTGCAGCCATGGAATCTGTAATCTCGCTGTGCGCTGACACTTTTCCAGCTCAAGATCAAGCTTTCATGCAGAACTCTTCGTTAAATCTTTCCACCAACCAGCACGCTGCTATTATGGCCCTGGTTAGTATTATTGATCTTAAAGCATTTGTCGTACAAATCCCCGTCTTACTGAAAATACTTCACAGGAGTTCAACCGTCACATGGATCAACTCGTGGAGATGAGGGTTGCTCGGGAGGATCTGAAGACTGCCAATGAACGAGTTCAGGATCTCAGGAACGATCTCGCTAATGAGAAGGAGCGCTCCGTTAAGAAAGATGAGAAGATTTCGGAGCTCCGTAGTAAGTTTAATCTTTTCTCGGTCCTTATTTCTATCTCGTTCTCGTTTTTACTATCTTGTTGTTTTCGTCAAGCCCGTTCTACGAAGTATTATATGAATTTTGAAGAAGCCAAGTCGACCGTGGATGATTACCAAGCAGAAAAAGCAAACCTTTTGTCCCAGATTAATTGCTACATATCTGAAAACGAGATTTTGAGCGAAAAACTTTCGAAGTCATATTCTCTGGCTGATCATCTGGCTAACGAGTCCGCTACCCATGAAGAGTCGAATTTCCACCTTCGTGAGGAGAATGAACGATTGAGGACCGAGCTTCGGCAGATCATTAATTCTCTCACCACTTCCCGTAATCTTCACTCCTCATCCATGGACCGAGCTAGGCGCCTTGAGGAGGATAAAGAAAGAGTAATTAAAATAAAGGACAGGTCCGAAGCTGAACTTCGCAAGCTCCGGAGTGAACTCAACGAGTTGAAATCGGGATATGAGAAGCTGAAGGCGGAAAATGCTGGGTTAAGGAACGAAAACAACGAATTGAATGGCGACATGTCTTCTATCTTGGTTCGCTTGGAGAGGCTTCAGGGCAAGAAAACTGCTCCCGCTCCTCCCGCGAAGAAGAAGCTTGTCGTGCCTCCTCGAGGTGGTAAACTTGTCATCGGATCCCCTAATGATGATAGACCCATGTCAGGCCCTGGAGAGGACGCGGAAAAATCACCTCTAGAACTTCACAGCTTTCTCGAATCAGAAATATCAAGACTTGACCATTTTAATCTTGACGTCCAGAAAACCTTAAATTCTGCTATTTCGCAGAAAGAAGGTAGCTCTAGGTATTGTTGTTGCTTCGTGCTTCGCTTAGTTACTCTTGTTTCTCATTCTACTGTTATCTTGCAGAATCCGAGGAGAGTTTGAAATGTCAAATTTTGCACTTGTCTCGCCAAAAGGATAGCTTGGCTGAGGAATTATCCAAATTGCAGGGAGAGCTTGCTTCTTTGAATGAGGATTGTGACAAGATGGAGGAGGACGCTAGGAAGGTAGCGAAATGGACTCGCCGGAATGCCCAGAAAGAGAAGGTGAAATTTTTTACCGAGTTCTGCGAATCTCATGGTCTCGACGTCCCTAACATGAACCTCGAGGTTTTCTCCGACGATGAACCCACTGTCTTCGCCGAAGCTGAGAACGAAGATACAGAGTCTGATGAAGACATTGAGAAACCCTTCCACGAGGTCCGTCAAATCACAGGAGGTAACGATGCTGGGGCTGGTGCCAATACTGGAGCTGGTGACAATAATGGGGCTGCGGGATTTGATGGCAATCTTGATGAAGAGGGAGTTAAAAATCCCTGATTATTTGCTGTGATACTTTGGTTCTTTGTCCTTTTAACATTTTATCTGGGCGCTCCCAAGCTTGGGGGGAATGACAATTTTTGCTCGTATTTTGCCTTAATATATTAGCTTTTCCCTTTCTTTGCTTCACTTGATGCGCTTATATATAACCTGCATGTTTGTTAATTGCTGCCTTGCCCTGGTATTTCGGAATCACTCCGAGATACCAAGTATATACTTGTGACGAAGGAAATAATCAAAGAATAATTAATGTTGCTTAAGTATATACTTGCCCCTGATTCTTTGGGTGTTTCCGAAGTTTTTTTTTTTTTTGCCTTAGTGCGAAATAAATGCTCGAAAGAATAAAATTGTATTTAAAGTATATACTTGCCTCTTATTCTTTGGTGGATTTATGTAGCATACCTTGTTCTTTTAGCTCCGATCATTCTGCCTTAGTTGTTTATGCGAGTCGATCTCGCATTGTTGTCATCTCGCTTCTTCTTTGCAAATGTATACTTGCCTTTTTGTTTTGCCTCAGGTCTCCTGTTTTTCCTCACATCTCTATCATCAGTTCGGGGTCTTATTTTGCCTCCTAGTTAAGGTCTTATTATGCCCCACCCCGTTGGTCAGGGATTTTTGACGAAGTCTCAGACACTCTTTACTCTTGCGAAGTAAAGACCCATCAACCTCGCCTTATCTCGCTCATTGAGGTCTTATTATGCAACAATATCACAGGCCTACCTACTCCCATGAGTACCAGCCCCGTGACATTGCCGACTTTGGTGGTCACTCAGCTCCCTAAAGGAGGGTGCCGTCCCTTCCCCTCTGAATACCCCCGTGCTTTTGGGCTTAGGCATCAGTTGCTTCGTGACCTCGTGCCCTTTTGCTGATATGGCTCCTGGTTACGAAGTCACACCCTAGTTGGGGTGGTTTTGGGACCGAGCGGAAGAACTACACCAGGCCATCTTCTTCTCCACTGGCTAGTTCTTACACCCCTCACCGAAGGTTACCCAATTGGGGACCTCGGCGGATGGGTCTTACGATTGCCCCGAGCTATTCTGAGGTTATCTCGTGACGCGCGTGTAGGTCTTACATTTTCCCCTTGCACTTTGTGCGAACTAGGTTGCACGCCACGAGGTCTCAGCCTCCCTAAGTAGAGGTTTTATATAGGACTTACTATCGCCTATTTTGAGGGTCGTAAGCAGACCTCCTAAATGAGGTCTTACTTGTGGCCCTCGCATTTTCATGTTTTGAATTTGCACATATATATATTTTTGCACATTTTCCAATGTTGTTCAACAAATATTTCATTCATTTTTGATTGATACATATATTTGTACCTTTCCATTCTTTTTTTTTATCAAATCTTCACAAGTCTCTGTTGCTCATGGGTAATATTTCTTGATGTAAATTGGATTCCATGGGTGGTCCAATCTTCGACCTTTCCTTTCTGATTTGCCATATACAATGTCCCCGTTACTGTCTGTATCCTTTCCTTCACAGTCCGCGAGTTCATAAGCTCCATTTCCTACTTTTCTTTTTACGATGAAAGGTCCTTCCCACATAGGCTCCAGTTTTCCTCCGGTTCCCTTTTGATATGGTGGTATTTCGCGCAGGACCAGCTCCCCTGGGACGAAACTTCTTTCTTTCACCCTCTTGTTGTATTCACGAGATAATCTCCTATGATAGTTCGTCATGTGTTGCATGTCCATCTCCCTGTTTTCCTCCAAGTCATCTAACTTTTCTAGGATCGTGTCCGAGTTTAAACCCCTTTTCCAAGCTTCTTTTTTTGTGGTGGGGAACATGATCTCAATAGGAAGAACCGCCTCAACTCCGTATGCCAAACAAAATGGAGACATTCCCGTTGCTTCGCGCCTCGTGGTTCTGTATGACCATAGCACCTTCGGAACTTCTTCGCACCAGTTATGGTGATGTCCGTCTAACTTCTTTTTTAAGGTGGCTGCTATCGTCTTGTTCGTTGCCTCCGCTTGCCCATTACTCTGTGGGTATAGCGGGGTCAATTTTGCGGACTGTATCTTGAAAGCACTAAATAACATCTTCACGTTTTCCCCCTCGAATTGCATCCCATTGTCAGAAACGATTTGCAGAGGTACTCCAAACCTACATATGATATGTTCAAGTATGAAATCATACATGTCACCATCTCGTGTGTTCTTCACAGGCTTTGCCTCAACCCATTTTGTAAAATAATCCGTTGCCACTATTAGGTACTTCCGCTGCAAGCTTCCGGCAACAAATGGCCCCACGATATCTATTCCCCATATGGCGAACGGCCATACACTTAGCACGGAATTTAGGCTTGTCGAGGGTGCATGTATACGCTTTCCGAATCTTTGACAAGCTTCACACCTCGTTGCCACACCTTTTGCGTCTTTATGCATGCTCGGCCAAAAGTATCCCTGCGTCTTGGTTTTATAGGCCAATGATCTGGTTCCGATGTGGTTTCCAGCATCTCCGTAATGTATTGCCTTCATAATTTGCACTCCTTCTTCTCGTGACAAGCATCGCAATAGTGGCCCCAGGAATGATCTTCGATACAGGATTCCTTCTCTTAGTTCATAGTTTGTGGATCTCCCTTTGATTTTGTGCGCCTCAAACCTATCTCTGGGCAGATCACCCTTCTCGAGGTATTTGTGAATAGGTGTCCTCCAGTCATCTTCTTCCACCCTGTCAGATGCACTACCCTCTACTATCATCACAGACTTCTCTTCTTCCAACTCTTTTGTTACTGAGGGTTGCATTAACCTTTCAATTTGGATATATTTTTCCGATGTGTCTTCTATCATTGATGCAATAAAGGCTAAGGCATCTGCGTGTCTGTTATTATCTCGGCTTACTTGTCTCCATATTATATTGGGTATTTTCTTTGAATATTCATTCACGAGTTGAAAATATCGATTCATCACCGCATCGTTCGCTTGATACCTCCCTTCTATCTGCCTTACTACCAGCTGTGAATCGCTAGTTATTCTTATTTCTTCCAACTTCATCTCGATAGCCAGCCTCAAGGCATGTAAGACTGCCTCATATTCTGTCTTGTTGTTAGTGTCTTTATATTCCAATCGGAAGCAAAATACTGTTCTTGCTCCTTTTGGCGAAGTAAATACTATTCCCATTACTCCTCCAGCGCTGTTGGATGATCCATCTAAAAATATCTCCCATCTCCTTGGGTGATTTTCTTTCAATAAATCTGTAGGATCCGGACGCTCCTCATCTATATCCAACATTTCTTCCACTCCTTCGTCTTCTTCTATTGGGAACTCGGCTAGGAATTCCGCTACTATGTGTGACTTTGTTGAAGTTTGTACCTCGTATTTTAATCCGAATTGATCTATTCGGGTGTTCCATCTTTCGACTCGCCCAACTCTCTTCGTATTCTTTAAAGCTGACTCTATAGGGATTCTCGTTAGAACTTTTATCCTGTGAGTCTGAAAATAAGTCCTCAATTTTTCTGATGAATACACCAGCGCTAGAATCAACCTTTCTATCTTTGTATAGTTCTTTTCAGCATCATTTAGTGTTTTGCTGACGTAAAAGATAGGTTTTTCAACTCCTTCATCTGTCTGAAGCAACACCGAACTGATGGCATTTGGCGTAGATGCGAGACAAATTAGTAGTTCTTCGTTTGGCTCGGGCTTTTGGAGAATTGACAAATTGATAAGATATTCTTTTATATTTTGCAGGGCCTGTTCGCATTCTTGTGTCCACGAAAATTTTGTTCCCTTCTTCAAAATATCGAAGAAGTGTTTGCATCTATCCGAGGATTTAGAAATGAATCTTCCCAGAGTTGCCAACTGTCCATTCAGTTTTTGCACGTCTTTTATCGTTGTTGGCGATGGCATGTCCAATATGGCTTGAACCTTTGATGGATCTACTCGATCCATTTCTCGGACACGATGTGCCCCAGGAACTTCGCTGACTCCACTCCGAATATACACTTCGCAGGATTTATTTTCATTTTAAACACTCTCATCTGCTCGAAGATTTCTTTCAAGTCTTCAACATGGTCCCCTGACTCCTTAGTTTTAACCAGCATGTCGTCGACGTAGACCTCCAACTTGTTGTGCACCCATTTTTCAAAAATCTTCTCCACCATCCGCTGGTAAGTTGCCCCTGCGTTATTTAGTCCGAACGGCATTCTTGTGTAGCAATACAAGCCTCTAGGAGCGAAAAAGGCCGTGTGCTCTTGATCTTCTTCCGCGAGTGGTATCTGGTTGTACCCACAATAACCGTCCATTAAAGTTAACCTCTTGTACCCCGACGCTGACTCCACCATTTGCGGTATATTGGGTAGTGGGAAACTATCCTTCGGAGAAGCCGTATTTAAGTCGCTGAAATCTATGCATATTCTTATTCCCGTAGTCTTTTTTGGTACTATCACCATGTTAGCTATCCATGTAGGATACTTTACGGGTCTTATTATTCCCGAGTTTAACATTTTCTGCAATTCTTGCTCTATTTGCTCGTGATAAGCAGTGGCTATTTTTTGTATTTGTTGCCTTATTGGTTTGATTGCTGGGTTTAGATCCAGTTTGTGGCAAGCAACTTCAGGATCTATCCCAGGCATCTCGTTCATGCCCCATGCAAAGATATCACTGTATTCTTTCAACAGCCTTATCAACCTTTCCTCCTCATCCGCCTCCATCAATGTTCTTATCTTCACCTTTTTCGTTTCGTCTTCGCTGCTCAAGTTTATCTCTTGCATGGGTTCTACTGCTGCGAAGTTCATGACTGGTTCTCCAAGCGGAGATGGGCCCTTTAGTTGCTGCACGGGTTCGTCCTTATCTTCTGGGATTTCACTTGGGATAGCCCATTCTTCCTTTGCTTTGACCATATACACCATTAATTCTTCCTCCCTCTTTGCTTCTTGTACTCTCTTCTTTTGTTCCTTTTTTCGCTTTATCTTCTCGTCATAGTTGTGCACATCTTTATCGTTACATTCCCTGGCTTCCTTCTGATCTCCCTTTATCTCGCCAATACCGCTTGGCATAGGAAATCGAATAGCTTGGTGATATGTGGATTCTATTCCCTTGATCCCATGTATCCATGGTCGCCCGATCAGAGCGTTGTAGGGAGATTCTACATCCACCACGCATACTGTTACCTCGGTTTCAAGTTACCCTGCGAATATTTTCACGATCAGCTCCCCTCTTGGCTTCGATGCTACTCCGTTAAACCCATAGATATTAAAAGTTGATGGTACCAGATCCGAATCTCGGTATCCCATTGCTTTAAACGCGTGGTAAAATAGAATATCCACCGAGCTCCCTGTGTCCACCAAGATCCTATCTATTGCCCATATTTTCTTTTTTCTTTCGGAACTTTCTTCCCACTTCGTATGCTCTCCGAAGTTCAAAGTGATTACCAAAGGATCTGTGTGCGAAGCTCCTCCTTCCGGGGCGTCTGCTGCTGAGAAGGAAATAGTCCTTCTCTGCCACTCTTCTAATGGTTCTTTCTTCGCGATGTTATATATCTCGTTTCCTTCGAAATCCCGCTTATGAACCCTTTGTAACATATTATCATGAAAGTCTTGTATATTTTTCGCAGAGTGAATGATGGAGTTGCAATTTAACTTATGTGTTCCTCTGTCGATTTCAATTTTGTATACTTTTGATTGCTTTTGATCACCTCTTGGAGGTGGGGGCGGGGGTACGGGTCTTGAATTTGCCAAGAAATGCTTGAGTTTTCCCTTTTCAATTAGGCGAAGTATTATTCGTCGAATGTTTCTGCAATCTTCCGTGCGGTGTCCGTGGAAGCAATGATACTTGCAAAAGTCATTATTTCTCACACTTGACAAGGGATCCACCCCAAAATTTCCCGGGGGTGGAATTTCTTCCGTCAAGACAATTGACTCCCATATCTTTTCGACAGTAGTGTTGAGCTCGGGCAAAACTACATCCTCGAACTGCGGTTTCTTTCTCCCATATTTCTTCCCTGGTTGGTATCTTCGTGAGTTCCTTGGATTATCATCTCAGAATCCTTCATATTTCCGAGGTCTTGGATCGATATACCTCGGATGCTGATCTATCCATTCTTGGTCCCCACTGGATACTCCTACCAGCTTCGCGGGTATTGTGGCCAGTGGTTCCGCGTCCTCATATTTCAAATCGCCTTCTATCACATTTGTTATTCTGGGCAGCAGACGTGAGTTTCCCTCCTTGGATTGAATTGGGGCTGCCTCAATCGCCTCCCTTTGTTTCTCCTCCAATGCCACGTACTCCTCCTGATACTCTCGGAGTTCACTCATTGATATTGTGTTACGAATTACAAAAAGCTGCGTGTGCAAGAGGTCGGTTGGTATTAATGCGTTTACGAAGGCCATGATGAAATTTCTCTCATCTACCCTTCCCGCGAGTTCACTGCATACTGTTCTCCATCTCGTAATTAGACTTCGCAAGTTTTCTCCTAGTTTTCTTCGCAAGTTGAACAAAGTTTCTATTCCCGGCCTTAACATGTTATTGCTTATGTAAGTTGTCAGGAATACTCTCTGCAAATCTTTAAACGATGACATTAAACCCTCGGCTAACCCTTCAAACCATTTTGAGGCTTACCCGGTTAAGCTAGCTGGAAAATATTGGCACAGTACTGTTTCATACCTCGCCCACTGCATTAATGAAAGAATGTACTGTTTCAGGTGTTGCACTGCATTCCCTTTTCCGTCGAATATGCTTCCGAAGGTAGGCAATGAACACCTTCCTGGGATTCTTCCCTCTAGTACTTCGCGCGAGAATGGTGATTTGTCAGCTTCCACGATTGCCTCGGCCAACTGTAACCTTCCTCCCATTCGTGGATTATTGAGTAAGGCCTTCATTTCCTGTATTTCGTTCATTACTGTCTGATTAACTTCGTCCCTTCCTTCTTCTCGCCTTCGTTTTCCCCTCCTGTTACTTCGCTCATCATCACCTTCTCCCCTTTCTTCCTCTTGCCCACTTTTCTCTGCTCGGTATCTCTCCTCTTCCTCTGCATACTTCCTTGCTTCCTCCTGCCACTGTTGTTCTCTGTATCTTTGCTCTTCCCGAGATCTTTCCTCCCTCCGGATCCTCTCAGTTTCTCTTCGCATTTCGTCTTCCCGAAGTCTCTTCTCCTCCCGAGTTCTTTCTTTCTCGAATCGTCGTCTTTGGTATTCCCAGGTTGTTTCTTCCAGGGCTCTCCTAAGCAACCTCTCTTCGCTGCTTACCCTTCGACGTCTCCTTATCCGTTCTCCTCTTTCTCCTTCCTGTTCGTTCTGATACACTCCCCCTCCTTGATTCAAGTTTTCTCCCATTTCAGTTTCACCCCGTGCATCTCGAGCGGTCCTTTCTTCATCAAGTTGGTTGTTTCGATGTACCAAGATCACGTTTTGCCTCATGAGTATGGTTCTTTGCTCCATTAGAGCTCTCTACCTTTCCCTTTCTAAGCGCAGCACCTCTCTGAGCTGCTCCGATGTCATATTTTCTTCGTCGGCAGCTTCCCCTCCGTTCTCTTGTAGAGGTTCCTCTTCCACCTCCGTTTCAGCGTTAACGGTATGGATCGATCCTTCCCGATAACGTTCATCCTCTTCCTGTTGGATCTCACCTTTCCTTCCTCCTCTGCTCGATGTTTCACCTATTTCCATCCCGCCTACTCTTCCTGCTAGACGCAAGCTTCTCCTCGATGCAGTAAGATGCCGTGCTCGTTCCGGTACTCTTGCCATGGACCGCCTGTTAAACTTTCTTTCTTCGATTTACCGGTTTTTGACCAGATATGGATTTCTTTCCTTCCGGTCAGCAGGCTTCAGATCTACTTTTCCTCTTTTAGCACTATCAGACTTCCTTGACCACTATTCTTCAGTTCTTGCAAAGTAACAACCCTCTTAATGAATTTTGTGATAACAGATTTCCCAAACAATCTCAAGTGAGACTAGAATCTCAACATGAGATCCCTGTTTCTCGGCGCCAAAATGTAACTAAAGAAAATCCATAGTTACACCCACTCACGAATTAGATAGATATCAAGTCGAATGAAAACGAGATCACAAACAAATCTACTTCTCTTTTATTAAGATCCTTAATATCTCAAGTTACAAGTCTCTCAAGAACACTCTAGATCTGGATTGCTCTCTTACAAAGATTCTCTCTCTCTCCAATAATGTTTCAACCCCTTCTCAAGAGGCTAAGTCCCCCTTTTATAGTGTGATATTACATAATGGAATACAGCTCAATTTATCTCGGACGGATGCTTTTATCTCGCTCCAAACAACTTTTATGCTTACCTTTTGCCTTAAAGATCGGCTCATGTCGGGGACAGCTGTCCCTTTTCTTGCATAACAATCCACACTTCGGGTTATTACTTCGGGAAACCTCACTATTTCTTGGACAATAAGTCATACCTCGTGCAATCGACTTCGCGCTCCTTCCCTTTTCTTGTGCAACAATCCATACCTTGTTAAATGTCTCCTCGAGCAAGTTATGCCAACCTCTCCAGATATCTTTCCGAGCAAGGTAGCTCTACTTCGCTAGATGCCCTTCCGAGCAGGTTGGTTCTACTTCGCTGGATATATTTCCGAGCAATATAGCTCTACTTCGCTAACGGGACCTCGTTAAGGCAGATCTGACAGTTAATTGGACCATTCACTTACACTCCTTCGGAAGTGGTGAACGATATCTTTCTCGAAGATACTTCTCATTATTCCGCCGAATTCTCCTCGGACACGTGGCAGAGTGGTTTTCTGTACCTACATTCATAATAAAATATCATGATATAATATACATAAAATACTTCACATGCTCAATGCATTCATCTCGGAATGGTCACGACAGTGCATCCGAGCTCGCCAAGCTCACGATTTAGCTTACGAATATTGTCCATAACAGGGGACATTCTCTTCTCTTTATCTCTAAAATTATCATTTTATACAAATGAACTTAAACATGCCTAGTCATTTACTTGATGCACAATTATTCATAACTATACTTTCACTACTGTTATTAACCAGTATTTGGAATTTCCAGGTACAAAAGGCAACCTCATAACAAAGGCTATAAAGATTGAGGAAGATACGATCTCCTTCCATCCCTGCTAGTCTAAGGGAGAATAAGGCAGCTTCTAACTCATCTATTTATATTCAATAGTGAGTATCAAAATGCTTAACCAAAGCATAATTATGCTTAAAATCAAGCTAAGAATAGCTTGTCTCAAAGACTTGAGCCGATATACGTATCGCACTGGTACTTCCAGAATCTTCAAGCCAATATACGTATCGCACTGGTACATCCAGAATTGAGTGCCGCGAACTAGCGCACCTGCTCCACAACGAGCATCACAAATAATTTACAATGAGATACCATATCGCATGAACATGAACATAAAATGTTTACATAAAGTAAATACTTTAAAAATATTGTTTGCTTTAACATTAAATATGATGGACTAACATTTGATGTTTTGCAGAAAATCACCTCATGGTGATTGTCTTTAGCTAAGTAGGATTAATTATCCTCATAAAGTAAAGTCGGATTAGACGTAATCCGCATAAAGGCATGCTTATCATGCATTAAGAACTAGCATTATGCTAGATAAGGATAGAGTCAGATTAGTTGAAATCTGCATAAAGGCATGCTTATCATGCACTAAGGTTATAGTCGGATTAGTTGTAATTCACAATAAAGTTATTGTTATTTTCTTACAGGGTCACTTGATGTATGTGCGATACATCCTCCTCCCTTTATATATCTGTATTTTATTGCAGGTACACTTAATGTATGTATGGTACATCTGCTTGTTATATATATGTGTTTTCCTGCAGGGTTACTTGGTGTATTATACATACATCCTCCTCTTGTTCTATATGTATGGGTTTGCTTACAAAGACATTTGATGAATGTTGAATGAATGTGATATAAATATCTTCCTCTTGTCATATCCATGTTTTCCTGCAGGGTAACTTAGTGTTCTTAATATGAAATTTGTCCATCACAGATGGTAATTGGGGCATGATCCCCATCCGAGGAAACATCTTCTCGAGATGGTAATTGGGGCACGATCCCTATATGAGAAAACATCTTTTCGAGACCATTACGAATGGTATCTTGGTAAACCAAACCCTCTTGCGATAAAATACCTTCTCAAGACCATCACGATGGTAATCGGGCTATGAGCCCCATACGAGAAAACCTCTTCTCGATTCATAAAATTAATTTTTCATGTGTTTGGTCTATTTCTTATTTTCATCTGTTGAATGTATGTATATTATATATGTTTTCTATTTGCAGGGTTAATTACTTAATGTTATTCTATCACGAATGGTAACAGGTGCACGACCTCTATGCGAGGAAACATCTCCTCAAGACCATCACAAATGGTAAGGTGCTATCCACACCATTCCATCCTCAAACTGGATGATGCGAGCAATGATCAAGCTGCCTGATATGTAAAATAACCTAAGGGAATGCCATCTGACCATAGAAGTTGGATGATGTGGGGACTCCCTAAGCTACCCGAGACGGGCACAATGACCTAGGGTAATGCCATCTCAACCACGAGTCAGATGATGTCATGTACTTCAGGAGGTACCCTGTAGTTGACTCACTTTAGGCTGAAGTGCGAATTAACTATCAAAGGTATCGCCCTGTTTGTGGGTGAAAACTATTCCTGCCGATTTTGGTAATTTGGGATGTGTGGATGAGGAATGAATCTAAACCTTAAACAATGCACTACGCGGTGAGTGCTTGTAGATTCGAGAGGTCAATCTGTGCAAGTCCGGCCTAAACCAAAAAGAATGGCCATTCAAGACTTGTTTCGGTCACAAAGTGAAGGAGATGAGGTTGATCTTAGGGAGGGAAGTGAAGAAGGTGTTGAGATTGTGAAGGTGTTGGATATGAATGACTTGCAACAGAAAGGTGAGCAAGCTTTTAATTAACACAAGCAGGCTCTGGATGTTAACACTTGGTTTTTGTGTTATGCTCTCGTTGTTCTGTCTTGTCTTGTTTGAAAAATAGGGCAGAGAACCTATTTATACAAGTCTTTTAGCCTAACCTTCGTATCTCGTGGGAAGTGGAGAAAGTGGAGTGATGGAGTAGTGGAGTAGTGTGTTGGTGTCACACGACCAGGCTTGCCCACTTCTCCCATCATCACTAATAGTCCATGACTTCCTGACACGTTCTTGTAATGGCGCGTTGTGCGCTGCACGCTTTAAACTTCCAGACCAATACCCCAGTATGTATCTCCCAGTTTATGACATGATTGATGTCTCGAATGTTTTTGGAAAATATGTAACATGTTATTGTGGCTTGGCAAGTCAGGATCGGGAAACTTGCTAGCTTGGTGACCTTCGACGGTCGAGATTTTGCATCTTGAGAGGAGGGCCAACTGTTGATCGCTGCACGCCTTCATTTTAGAAAATCTAATTAGCTCCCTTTACAAGAGTCATTGTAGAATTCTAGTACATACTCGTATTTTGACGGCCCTCCCCTCAAATTAACCGGAAAAGAATTTCCTATCTCTTTAAGCAGGGATATTTAGGTTTTGAACTCGTTCGGGAGGAGAAACCTGCCCGAAAGAAAAACTCAGGAAGAATTTAGGAAATTGATACTTGTGAAATATCGTGTGTATACTATGCATGTACTGCATCGAGTATATTCAGCATGTATGAAGCATCGCTATTTAAGAGTCTCAAAGAAACTTCATGTCCAGCCTACTTCATGTGATGGTTTGGAAGTTGCGCATGCAAATCCTCCCTTGACTGATCACATGGTGTGGTAGAGTGACGGGTGGTGATCACCACGATGCCACACTGACCAATTAACTCCTGACCAGGGCTATATAGCCAAGCCGGTGAAGTTGGACGGACGAGATTATCTTTGAGACACTCATCTGCGACCGTTGATGGAATTAGGGTTTATGAAAAGGTGCGCAAGCATCACTTTTCAGCTTGGTCGGATCCAAGCTTGGGACACCACTTTGGCTGGGCCAGTCGTGCATGTGTGTAGACAACATGACGGTGTAGGCTCCCATACCTCATTGTCTCACGAAAGTGTGATCTAGGCCACTCAATTCATCCTACGAAGTTGTGTGTTTGAGATCAATTTGTGACAGAAAATTGGTGCCGCAAAAGTCGCACGTCGTGCCAACCTTGAGATGGCGTTCCAAGACGACCAGGCTTGGTTGGTCTTGGACGATTGCTCCAACGTGTAGGTGGTAGGCTGGTATTCACGCCAATGCCTTACCGTCCCATGAAAACATGATCTAAGCCACTCAATTCATCCGGAGAAATCGAGCGGTTGAGATTAGTTTGCAGCTTGGGAGGTGCCACCACGCATGTTGGAGGCGTGCGATCTGGGACAACCAAGCATGATATTCCTTGGCTGATCAGGTTAGGGGATATACGGGTCCACGGTGGTCATGTTGGTATGACCGGACCTGCTTTGATCTTATCTCGGACCCTCCATTCGTGTCGGAGAAAATGGATGCTCGTGATTCAAAACCCTAATTTTAGGTTTCAAGGCCCTGCGTCATTCTCCATTCAGGCGCACGATTTGGAATAACCAACCATCGTTGGTCCTGACCAATTGGTCAGGTATGTAGGTGGGCCCACGGTGATTGTGTTGACATACTCCGTGCCCTTTGAATCTACATCTGCACCCTCCATCTATACCTGCGAATATGGATGGTTGAGACCGTTTTGCGACACATGTAATACGCCGCAAACCCTAATTTAGGGTTTTTGCGTCCATACTGCTATGGTTTGGACGTTTTGGCAAGCTAGGCCAATCTTTTGGAGACACCGACCATGCGGAGCCCGCATTGGTTCGGCAGGATATTCCATACCTGCTTGGGGGTTATGGAATTGATATGGGCCATCCAATCATGCTGGTGGAGTTGGATGGTCGTGATCATATCCAGACTGATACGGTCAGTCCGGACGCTCAATCGGGCTAGTATAACACACCGAGAGTGGCTCAATCGGGATAGTATAACACACCGAGAGTTGCAGCTTGTACGGGTATTTCGTACATGTTTCATTATAATGCTTGGAGATTCGTGTTGCTCTGCTGAGAACAACACTCAGTCATCATGCCGCACTGATAATGAGTACATGAAATACAAGGCTGGTTGCGCATTAATTAATAATGCTGGAAATTCACAGGGTATATGGGATTGTTGCTACATGATCCAACCTGGATGAATTTCGTGTATTTAATTCACAGAATGGGATTGTTTCCTCATGCTCCATCCTAGGTGAATTAGTAAAGTGAAGGAGGATCCATCACTTATTAATGGCCTTATATTTTACAAGATGTTAGCGCACAATTTTTTGGCTTTTACAATTTTAGCCTTTAAATGAAAATCCACCATCAATATTAAGTCCCCTTCCTAGCACATAATGGTTACACTATTGTAGGGTAGGCATGAGATTGTGACAGTTAAAGATAAAACTTACGAGACAAAGTTAGATGTTACCAGGAAAGACGGGTCGTCCTGTCCTTCGAGCATGTCACGTTCAAGAGACGTCCAGGCGAGCGTTCCCCTAGCATAATGTCGGTCTTGCCTGCTTTGATGGACTGTTACGTCTGTTTCGTTCGTGGGTCTGTTGCGCCTGCTTGATCGAACGTGGGCTTGATGTGCCTTCTTCGGTTAAACGTGGGTCCACTGCGTGCCTACTTTGGTTGAACGTGGGACTCATCATGCGCCTGCTTCGGTTAAACGTGGGTTCACTGCGTGCCACATGCCTGCTTTGTTTGGGGTCGGTTGTGCCTGCTTCGACCAATATGGGTCTGATTGTGCCTGATCAAGTGGAACCGCTGCATGTCTTCTTTGCTTGAGGCCGGATGTGCCTGCTTCGAACAATATGGGGCTGGTATTAAGTGGGACCCGCTGTATGCCTGACTGAACGTCAACCCTGTTTTTCGAATGAAAACCGGCCCTGCTGCGTGCGCCTTCTTTATTCGCATACCAGCCTTGTGACATTGATCAATACCATACTTGAAACTTGAGCAATACCGGACTTGTGACTTGATCAACTCCGGACTTGAAACTTGATCCGGACTTGAAAATTAATCCGGACTTGAAAATTGATCTGAACTTGAAAATTGATCCGGACTTGTGGCTTGATCAACACCGGACTTGAAACTTGAGCAATACCGGACTTGTGACTTGATCAACTCCAGACTTGAAACTTGATCCGGACTTGAAAATTGATCCGGATTTGAAAATTGATCTAAACTTGAAAATTGATCCGGACTTGTGTCTTGATCAACACCGGACTTGAAACTTGAGCAATACCAGACTTGTGTACTCCAAGGTGAATGTGTGTTCTATCATGTGTGACTACACATCTCACATGCTTTTATACAACTACTGACTCCTATCTTTTATTATAGAATAAAGAAAAGAACTCCTGTTGAGATGTCTTCCGGGGAAAATGCTGGTGCCAAGTCAGGAGGTATTGACAGATTCAAAGATATGCTAAACATTGATGACGAGTTGTTTACCGCGCCCTTTCAACTATATGAAAATATTTGTTCCACAAGATAACCCTTCTCCTATCGACTTCAAGGTTCTCATGCTCCGCTGGACTCTCATGAATGATAGATGAGACATATGTTGAGCAATGAGTACATCAAAGATAACTTGACCAGAGCGCAGATTATTGATGTAGCTTGAGTGTTGAAACTGCTCGAGAGGATGTTAAAGTGGCTTCTGGTGCGAACGTTGAGGTGGATCCTGGAGAGAGTGTTGAAGCAGGATTCTGAAGCGAACGTGGGTCCCGGAGAGAGCGTTGAGGTGTCTCTTGAATAGACCATTGAAGCAGCTTCTACTGGAGGGAGCATTGAAGTGGATTCCTCTTCAGTTCGATTTACCCTTGCGAATTCCATGCTTCTTGACTGACCATCTCTCTTGTGTTGAAGAAGTCCTTGACTGACGGTGAAGGAACTTCACGCTGAGCCTCAGTCCTCAAGCGTGGTTTACATGGTTTGTTCGTAGTGGTTGTTGTCAAGCCAGGAATATCTTGGACGTTGTTTCATTATCGTGGGAGTCGTGCATGTGGCACTGGAGTTAGAGTTGGCGGACGAGTAGGATGTTGTATCTCGGTGGTTTTCCTCTTGCTGCTTCAGGGAACTACTTACAGAAGGCTGAAGGTTGTATCGCATGTTGGTGAGATATATGCCCATACGAACATTATGAGGCTCTTCATTACCGGCAGGCCTTGTTATTTCTATCAGGGAATTGTCGTTGTAGATGAGCGTTCAACAGCTCCAGAGGATGACCAAAACCGCATATTTTCCAACATAGCATGATAGACATGTACCACTGTCTGATAAAGTGACTCGCCCAGATTTTGTTCGACCACTGTATGATAGAGTGACTCGCCCGGATCTTACTAGATATGACGTGTGTACATCGTTATCTTCTTGAGGTTTCTCCCTTGAGGTATCGTCTCCAGTGGAAGATTGTCGTCACAGAGCGTTGATACGTTGTACCGGCATTCTTTAAACTAAATGGAAGTATGGTATAATATAAATTTCAGAGAGGAGTTCGAAAAGCTATCTTACTTGCGTCATGCGCGTACATCCTTATCTGGTTGTAGCCGCTATATTCATCCATAGAGGAGAACATGCCATGTCCGCTGGTTGCATCTACTAACATGTCGATGTTAGGTAGAGGAGGATCGTTTTTGGAGCAACACCTGTTCAAGTCTCCGAAGTCTATGCAGCACCTTCTCTATCCATTTTCCTCGTGTCTGAACTATAAATGTTTAACCGACTTGGATACAGGTATGACATGTAGATGATGGGTGACCAATCCAGCATTTCTTCATATCTCCTAGCGAATATGTCCTGGTACTCTTTAAGAAGTTCCACGAGTTTCGTGCGTCTATCCGTACATAAGGTTGAGCTGATGGAGATAGGCCTAGGAGATTCCTCAACGATTTCAATCTCATCAGTTGTGGAGTTGGTGCCACCTTGTAGCTGTTGTGGAGCATCTAGCATTTGTTCTTGTGTTTCGTTGTTGTTGTATCATTCCATTGGGTGAGAGACTGGGTAACAGTCTCCCCTGCTAATTTATAATGGCAGCATCGGTATACCGTTTTCCATTTCTGGTTACGATTCGCCACAAAAGTTCGTTCCCTCTTTGTGTGAACGTGGTTCGTGACTTCACATGATGGAGAAAAATGCTTCGTCAGCAAAGATACATCGTGGATACTATCCCTCAATGATGCAAGACGGCCTTCTTCCTGAATTGAGGCCCACGTGGGGAGTGGGATGCAACGAACTTGTCTGATTCTTTCCGCGGAGCTTCTCCCATATGTGCTGGTTTGGTTTCCCTTGAAGTCCGTCATTGTTGTAGGCTTCTGTACGACCTTTCCTGTGAGAACCTTGGATGTCCTGAGAGTCTTGAGAGTAATTACATTCGAAGACGCTCATGTGTCGATAAGGGACGTTTTGAACTCTGAATCCTTGATGCGTGCAGTGACATGTAGGGCACGGTTGTGACCTTCCTTTGGTTGATTGCAGAAAAATGTCTTCGCGCGATGATTCTTCGAGAGGTGTGAAAGTTCGCATAAATTTTCCACTAGAGAAACCGCTTCCCAATCCACCGACCTCTGGTTCATAGTGAAACTATTGACTTGAGGAGGTTCGTTGTGAGGATCAGTCCCAAGTGTAGGAGTCTCCATGACAGGACTGCTCATATCTGATGTCGCTTATTTGATCAGGTTCATGTAGGTCCGTACCGCTGAAGTACCTTCTCCGGTGCGTTGAATGCATTCCTTGTTGGCTCCAGGGGCTGTCGCGGCTCTTATGGCAATCAATTAGTTAATGTCTTAAGAAAAGTGAGTACCTCTTTCTGAGTTGTGGCCATATCCGTTTGAGTCTTAGCAAGAACTTCATGCTTCTCCATCAAGTATGTAATGGTAATGGGAGATGGTCCTCCTCTCATCCCTCCGGATCCTCGTCCTGATAAAGGAGTGGAAGTTTCTTCTCTAGTGACTACCGGAGGCGTTACACTTGAGGAGATGCCGGGATTCGCGACTGCTCTGGCTCTGGTGATGGGAGGCGTTACACCTACTGGAATATCTCCTGCTCCGCTAGTGTTGGTGATAGAATTGACGGCTCCACGAGATGTATTGACCACGGTAGCTCTACTGACAGGTACATCGACACCGGGAGTGTTATCTACACTAGCTCCATCACAATTGATTGATGATCCAGACCTGAGAACCACCATCTTGAAATGAATTGTTGATTGAATTGATTCTAATATCTACCGTTTTTGAAGTTGACAAAATCAAATCGGATTTCGAAGAAATTGACTTTACGACCGAGAGATCAACCTCCCACTGTAGTCGCCAATTTTTTGTGGGTGAAAACTATTCCTGCCGATTTTGGTAATTTGGGGTGTGTGGATGAGTAATGAATCTAAACCTTAAACAATGCACTGCGCGGTGAGTGCTTGTAGATTCGATAGGTCAATCTGTGCAAGTCCGGCCTAAACCAAAAAGAATGGATGTTCCAAACTTGTTTCGGTCACAAAGTGAAGGAGATGGGGTTGATCTTAGGGAGGGAAGCGAAGAAGGTGTTGAGATTGTGAAGGTGTTGGCTATGTATGACTTGCAACAGAAAGGTGAGCAGGCTTGTAATTAACGCAAGCAGGCTCTGGATGTTAACGCTTGGTTTTTGTGTTATGCTCTCTCTGTTCTGTCTTGTCTTGTTTGAAAAATAGGGCAGAGAACCTATTTATACAAGTCTTTTAGCCAAACCTTCGTATCTCGTGTGAAGTGGAGAAAGTGGAGTGATGGAGTAGTGGAGTAGTGTGTTGGTGTCACACGACCAGGCTTGCCCACTTCTCCCATCATCACTAACAGTCCATGACTTCCTGACATGTTCTTGTGATGGCGCGTTGTGCGCTACACGCTGTAAACCGCCAGACCAATACCCCAGTATGTATCCCCCAGTTTGTGACATGATTGATGTCTCGAATGTTTTTGGAAAACATGTAACATGTTGTTGTGTCTTGGCAAGTCTGGTTCGGGAAACTTGCTAGTTGGTGACCTTCGACGGTCGAGATTTTGCATCTTGAGAGGAGGGGCAACCGTTGATCGCTGCACGCCTTCGTTTTAGAAACCCTAATTAGCGCCCTTTACTAGAATCGTTGTAGAATTCTAGTACGGACTCGGATTTTGATGGTCCTCCCCTCAAATTAACCGGAAAAGAGTTTCTTATCTCCTCTCGCGAGTATATTTAGGTTTTGAACTCGTTCAGGAGGAGAAAACATCCCGAAAGAAAAACTCATGAAGAATTTAGGAAATTGATACTTGTGAAGTATCGTGTGTATACTATGCAGGTACTGCATCGAGTATATTCAGCATGTATGAAGCATCGCTATTTAAGAGTCTCAAATAAACTTCATGTGATGGTTTGGAAGTTGCGTATGCAAACCCTCCCTTGACCGATCACATGGTGTGGTAAAGTGACGGGTGGTGATCACCACGACGCCACACTGACCAATTAACTCCTGACCAGGGCTATATAGCCAAGCCGGTGAAGTTGGACGGACGAGATTATCTTTGAGACACTCATCTACGACCGTTGATGGAATTAGGGTTTATGAAAAGGTGCGCAAGCATCGCTTTTCAGCTTGGTCGAATCCAAGCTTGGGACGCAACTTTGGCTAGGACGGTCGTGCATGTGTGTAGACAACATGATGGTGTATGTACCCATACCTCATTGTCTCACAAAAGTGTGACCCAGGACACTCAATTCATCCTGCGAAGTTGTGTGGTTGAGATCAATTTGCGACATAAAATTGGTGCCGCAAAAGCCGCACGTCGTGTCAACCTTGAGCGGGCGTTCCAAGACGAACAGGCTTGGTCGGTCCTGGATGATTGCTCCAACGTGTAGGTGGTAGGCTGGTGTTCACGCCTATGCCTTACCGTCCCATGAAAACATGATCTCCGGACGCCACTCAATTCGTCCGGAGAAATCGTGCGGTTGAGATTAGTTTGCAACTTGGGAGGTGCGACCACGCATGTTGGAGGCGTACGATCTGGGATAACCATGCATGATATGCCTTGGCCGATCAGGTGAGTGGATAGACGGGTCCACGGTGGTCATGTTGGTATGACCGGACCTGCTTTGATCTTATCTCGGACCCTCCATTCGTGCCGGAGAAAATGGACGCTCGTGATTCAAAACCCTAATTTTGGGTTTCAAGGTCGTGCGTCATGCTCCATTCAGGCGCACGATTTGGAAGGACCAACCATGGTTGGTCCTGACCGATTGGTCAGGTATGCAGGTGGGCCCACGGTAATTTTGTTAACATACTCCGTGCCCTTTGAATATACATTTGCACCCTCCATCTATACCTGCGAAGATGGATGGTTGAGACCGTTTTACGACACATGTAATGCGTCGCAAACCCTAATTTAGGGTTTTTGCATCCATACTGCTATGGTTTGGACGCTCTGGTAAGCTAGGCCAATCTTTTGGGGAGACCGATCATGCGGGGCCCGCATTGGTTCGATAGGATATTCCATACCTGCTTGGGGGTTATGGAATTGATCTGGGCCATCCAATCAAGCTGGTGGATTTGGATGGTCGTGATCATATCCAGACTGATACGGTCAGTCTGGACGCTCAATCGGGCTAGTATAACACACCGAGAGTGGCTCAATCGGGCTAGTATAACACACCGAGAGTTGCAGCATGTATGGGTATTTCGTACATGTTTCATTATAATGCTTGGAGGTTTGTTTTGCTGTGCTGAGAACAACACTCAGTCGTCATGCCACACTGATAATGAGTACATGAAATACAAGGCTGGTTGCGCATTAATTAATAATGTTGGAAATTCACATGGTATATGGGATTGTTGCTACATGCTCCAACCTGGATGAATTTTGTGTATTTAATTCACAGAATGGGATTGTTTCCTCATGCTCCATCCTAGGTGAATTAGTAAAGTGAAGGAGTATCCATCACTTATTAATGGCCTTATCTTTTAGACGATGTTAGTGCACAATTTTTTGGCTTTTACAATTTATCCTTTAAATGAAAATCCACCATCAACACGCCCTCACTTTTTCTAGTGCCACGAGCCGGCTATGGGGAAGGTGACTTCCAACATAGAAGCACTATATATAATCTACGAGTACCGGTCCGATAGGGGCTAGTACTCGGCATCAGAAGGATCCTTGAAATCCTCTTGACTTGTATTGTAAGTGGTTATCTGGCCAAATAGGAAGTTGATCACATCTCGGACTTATAGCCCATAACTTGTCCAAGGACGAAAGGGATACCGCTATAGTGCGACCCATGTATAAAATCGCACAAGTGCAATAGTAAAACTTTACAAGCTACAAGCAGTAGCATCATAAATTTATGAGTTGAGAAAATGGAGTCATGAGCAAAACCTTGACTTTGGCTTTCAAAAGCTATAAGCTCCTAAGATTTCAAAAACCAAAGGGCACAATGTATACCCTCAGTACCTTCAAGAAATGTTTAGATCTTCGGATCACAGATTGAGGCAATCAATAAGTCATCGGGGAAAGACTTCGGATTACGATATGAAGACATTTTGAGTCCCCACAGACACAAGCCTCCAACTGGAGCACGAAGTAAGACCTCGGGCTACTATCCGAAGGCATAAAACCAAATCTCGCATCCATGCGATTTGAGGAAAATCAGTAAGTCCTCGGGGCAAGGCTTCGGACTTCTATCCGAAGAGATTTCGATTCCCCACAGATGTATGCATCCGATAAACCTCGGAGCATAAAAAGAAAGACCTCGGACTACCATCCAAATGTACAACTTAAAACCTTCAAAAAAGGTGTACAGGTCCTCGGATCACAAAATGAGACAATCAGTAAGTCCTCGGAGCAAGGCTTCGGACTTCTGTCCGAAGACATTTCGAGTCCCCACAGATGTATGCATCCGATAAACCTCAAAGCATAAAAAAAGACCTCGGACTACCATCCGAAGGCATCTAATTAGTCGTGCAACTGCACGATTTGAGGCATTCAATAAGTCCTCGGGGCAAGACCTCGGACTACAATACGAAGTCGTCTAGCAAGACCCCACATCGATGAATTACTCGCATAAGCATTTCTACAATCAGTAAAAAACTATAAGTTTCAAAACTTATCTATCTCAAACTTGTTCTTCTAGAACTTATCTCAATTTATTTCATTTCATTTAATTTGATATCTTGGAATTTTTCAAAAATTTATCCTCTCAAATGCTAACAGAAGCATACATATTGAACTATCATGCACATAAGGAAAAATCCTCATCGCTCGGAGCAAGGAGCAAGCCACAGATGCTAAGAAAGCCAGCCAATTGTGAACAAAAGCTAAGTATCAGCTTCATTAAGGAACTATTTTACTGTGCACTCCACTAATTCTTCTTGAAAAATGATTAATATATAGCATAAATAGTTTACATATGCCTAATTACAAATTATCCATGCCATAAGCATGCTTAACGATATTTAATATCTTATTCTACATTTGCAAGTGCAAAACTTTAAACTGTAGCACGTATGCTTAGAACTACAGTACTTAAATTCATATTGTTGTGATATGGCAATTACTACTCTCCCTTGAGCAGCAGGTACCCATGATGGTCTTGAGGAGCAAAAACCGCCAAGGAGCAAGCACAACGATCATGAACACAAGGACTGCCTCAGAACTTCACACAAGAACATGGGCAAGTATTAATAATTTAAAAGATGGTAATATTCTTCTGCAAAGTTCCCTAAGCAAAAACAAAGATCCGCGAAGCTCTATACCCCACACCACCAATTAGAGTCAATAACTAACTTCAGCAAAAAATCAAGGACCAAGAAGTCAGAGAGAGCTCCAACTGTTACTCAGAGTTGCAACTCGCACATCTACATCGTGTAGCTCAGATCATGAATCGTGAAGCACAAGCATCGCAGCAACCCAACTCGGACTACTCCAACCAAACACTCTACAGAGGTGAAGCCTGACTACAAGCCAGATCAGAACCAAGCATGTTCATAAATCTCGCTCAGCCACTCCTCTCGTCTTGAAAGCCATACTGATGTTGATTTGCTTAAGGATTATTGTTCCAACAACCCACAACCAAAGGAGCAAAATGTGAGGGCAAAA
Organism: Papaver bracteatum; assembly: GCA_023529315.1. Taxonomy (NCBI): domain Eukaryota; kingdom Viridiplantae; phylum Streptophyta; class Magnoliopsida; order Ranunculales; family Papaveraceae; genus Papaver; species Papaver bracteatum. The sequence continues at coordinate 157,480 of JAJJWX010002943.1, read as the reverse complement.
TATCTACTCGCTACGTGGCGTAAGATTAGAATCCGAAATATCCTAATATAATACAACCACATACACAATGTATACCCAACCACTTAGTCTTATCATATCTAGTCAGGCCTAAGGGCGTAAATGTAATTTAATGTAACCACCTACCCTATATAATAGAAAGAGAAATAGGTTAGGGGATGGTTGGAAAGAGAGAGAGAGAGATCGGATGGATGGCTCTAGCTAAGGCTAGCCTCCTTCTTCTTCTTCCTTAGAGCTCCATGAGAGCCTCCATTAATGGAGATCATGTAACACTTCATATCATAGTGATAACCCGTGGATGTAGGTCACCATTGACCGAACCACGTAAAAGATCTGTCTCCCTTTACTTTCATGTTCTTTTATCTTCTTTTATGTATGTTTTGATGGTTAAGATCATCTTTGGGGTAGTAGAAGAAAATCTGCAACTACATCCTCCATGTGTTTAATGCATTTTCATAGCTTATTTTTTTATGTGTTCGGGTCCTACAACATTCACCAATGAGTATCTTAATTATATTTTAGTCAATAGTGCACGGGTGACGGGCTAACACAGTTCTATTTAGGAGAATGAAAATTTTGGGAAGTGGTAGAATTTCTAATAGTCAAGTCCGAAGAGCTTGGTTACATGATATAGAAAAAAAAATTGCGGTTTAAAAAGAATAGAAAAAAAATAAAATAAAGGAAACCAAACGAAACAAAATTAAATTTGGAATCCATAACGTGACAATATTTAGGTGAGAACATTTGGCAATATATGATTGGTTTAAAAATTACAAACTCAAAAGGAAAACCTAAGTTACCGTGTTTGGAATTTCAAGTATCTACCATATTATGACTTTTTTTTTCGGAAAAAAAATCCACATATTTCATATATATTTTCTGCGAAAATAAAAGGAGAAAATAAATAAAACATTCTCCACCTATTTATGTATTTTTCCCGTCACACCAAATCAAAAAAATACATTCCCAAGGGGCGGGGGAAAGCCCCGCGCTTACCAAATCAAAAATGCATTTCCACAGGGTGGTGCGAAGCCCTGCGCTCTCCAAATAAAAAATGCATCGCAACGGGACGGGGCAAATCTCGCGCATACCAAATCAAAAATACATCACCACGGGGCGGGGCGAAGCCCGCGCTCACCAAATTAAAAGAATAAAAAATGCCCGGTGCTCTAGTATCAAATAACAGTTGATGGAGCTTGGTATCGGTTGGTGAAGTGAAAGTGTTGATCGGAAACAACCATTCTCCATATCATTCTCTTATTTCTCTCTCATTTTCCCTGGCTATTTTCCCTCTTTTCTATTACAACCGACATCGTTATCATCTTCATCAGAACCAAACCTTCATTGTCGTCGAAGAAGAAAGGTATCCTCATTACCAGAAGATGAATTATTTCTTCTCCATTTTTATTTCACTTTTATGAAGTAAACCCAAGATTCAGATTTTTTTTATCTTCCACTTCAAAATATTTAACCCGATTCTAATCTAAGCTGATACATGCTCACCATGCTATAATCTGGATTACCCATAACATGTTTTTGTTCTCAAATCATCTACAATTTACAAATTTTCGACCAAATGAGGGAAATCAGAGTTAATCGATTGCAAGTGTTTTTCTATGTTCTGTAGGTGTTGTTGGCACGAGATTTACCCCAAAATCCCTTCTCATTTTTCAGAAGATTTCTTAGAAACCCACTTGAGTCGTAAACTCTTTCAGGTAATTTTGGGGTTTTTTCCCTCCTTCAAATGTAAGTCGAACCCTAGTTTTGATTTATTGTTTTTCCTTTTCAATTAGATATAAATGCAAGATATGATTTGTTGATTTTACTGCAATAATGTCAAATTGATGGTAAAGATGTCTTAATTTTGTTTTAGTTGATGATACAATTTGTTATTACAGTATAATCAATTAAAGATTTGATTTTTGCTGCATATGAATGTGATTGGAAGATGTCAATGACTATTACCTTGAAATCTTAGAGGGAAGTGATGTATGATGTGGCTAATTTTTTGTTTGTGATGCAGGGGAGAAATATAATAGGTAGTGAAAGAACTGGTACATGGATAAAATCATGAAATTTAATGAGGCACATGGGTATGTTGTGTTTTTTTATCTTGGTTAACTTCAGTTGTTGTGGAACGTTTGATTGGTGTTGTGGATAAATGTCTATTGTGTTTTTAGTAGATAAATGTTTATTGTGTTTTGGTTGGTCCAGAACCAGGATGAGATGATCAAGTTAGGAAGGCTCATTGAATCCTACAAAGGAATTGGAGAGTGTTTTGGACGAATAATCAAGGGAAAAGGGTTTGGATCATTGTGGAGAGGAAACACAACCAATGTCATCAGTTACTTCCCTACTCAGGTTGAATCATATGTGTTGTCAATCCAAAGAGTAAAAGGATGTAGATTTCATCTACTCAATTTATGAGGTTTAATGTCAATCTCAATCTCAATCTCAGTCAAGTTCAATTTGGATTATTTAATCTTTTATACGATGCTTTTGTGATACAAGTTAACTTCAGTAGTTATAATGATTTACTTTTAGGTATGAAATGACTCGAAATAAATGTTTACTATTTTGCAAATTTAATGATGGGTTTATCCGAGTGGCTCCGTAAATCTATACGGTGACTGTTCATGACATCTAAGATTGTTAACCACATATGAAAAATGATAGGTGCTTGTCTCCGAATCACTGGTTTTTTAAGAATCTTAAGATTATGTCTAAGATTTGACCTTAATTTCTTAAAACCTGTTAAGACTAGCAGTGCTTTTGAAACCCAGCTTGTGAAATATGAGTTTCTGTTCTTGGGACTTTAAATTATCATTTTTTCTGAATACATATGTCTTGCGGTTGAAATGTCAAATTTGTACTCCATGTAGGATTGTTTCTGGTTACCGGTAAATGCATATTCAGTGGTTGCGGTCATAATTTGATTGATTTTATTTCATTGAACTTGTGGGATGTAAAGTACAAAGTTAACTTTGTATATTTGAATTTTTAGTAGTCCTGTTAATAGTAGTCTTATTAATAGGGATGAACAAACTTTGATGTTGATCAACATATTAAGAACAGTTTCAATATGCCTATATTAATATAATAAAATTAATGGTTTGATGTATAATGATCGCTGTCGTAGGCATCAAAAATAAATTACACTTTCTTACTACTCAAAATATATAATGAAGCAAGGGAAGGAAAGAATCGTTCCCACAGAGAGGTCTAGGTTGTCAAGTTGTTTCGGTTTCCTATATAAAACACCGGGGGTTTTCTAATTTTTAATAATGCAAACTAAAATAAAAGAAAACAAGAAAAGTAAGCACGCAAATCAATAAGGTGAAAATATTGGATAAATGTTTCATCTTCAATTGTAAACAAGTATTGAATGTATGACTAGAATTCTTATTTAATCTCGCTATCATCAAAAGCCCTAGAATACCTTATTGCAAGAATACTCCGTAAATTTCCTAAATTTATCAACACACACATTAGAGCTGCGTATGTGAATTCTACCTAAAGAATAACCTAATGCCTTGCGCTAATTAAGTTCAATTACTAGGAGCATTAAGTTTCAGAAATAGGCTAATCAATGCAATTATCATACATTGCGCATGACAATTCGGACAAAGGTCAAATTATACATATGATTACGAGAGTGTATCACTACAAATCGTAATCATATCATGCTACTCGTATTCAAGGTTATCGCTTGATGAAAACCCTAAAATAGCTATAGATACAGATGTATGTTCAATCAATTGTAGACTCAACTAAACAAACATTCAATCATATTGCAATACATCAATCATGCAATTATTATAATCAGTAGAAAGTGAACGATGGTTTGGAGAGAAAACTAACGCATAAAGATCAAAACTTGTTTTCAAAATCCAACTACATCTTTAACCAATAAGAAAACTTAGTTCATATTCATGGAGTTCATAACAAAACGCATAGAAGAAAGCATCATGTTCTAAACCCTAGAAAACAAAAGTAGTAGCATCACTCCCTAATGGAGATATATCCATGTTTAGAGAAAGACTTTTTCTATTTATATGCCTCTCCCAAAAGGATACTCTCCTAAAATTAGGTTAAGTCTTCATAATCTTCAAGTCTACGTCCATCTACTAGTCCACTAAGCCCATTTGGGTCCAAAACTGGTCTCCAAATTGTTGATGTCATCACCGGAATCCGGTCACCGGGAAACTATCTCTGGCCGCCTTTCTCATCAGAAACTGTCACTAGAAAGTACATATCCCAACAGCTCATCTCCATATATCTGCAATTCAAACAATTACAAAATACCATCTAAACCAATTCCTTGTTCTTGCGAAAACGTACCCAAAAGTGTGACCCGTAGCTCATATATCCGGCCATCGACTTTTGCATCCGACTCGTACCCCCTTCATGATTCACTGAAACTTTATGATCGACACTTTAACCTCTGAAATCCGACAACTGGAATTAGTACCACCGGCTCGCTATCACTGTCTTCTTCAAGCTCGAACCATTTCAGCTGAAATCAACAGCCACCCTTTCACTACACCGTTCAGTCACCAGCTGAACTCAGACCAAAACACTTCAATCTCATGCAATCAGCCACCGTAATCAGTATTCAATAGCATCAGTTTTAACCCTTAATGCACAACCGCGAACTAACAACGGCTTGCTCTCTTTAATCTCCAACTTCTTATCCTATTTGCTCCAACACGACCTTCAATCACCACCAATTGGAACTGCACCTGCAATTCCAGCCTGTCCACCTGATCTTGCAACTGCCATTTCTGTGGCTCTTTTCACTGGAATCTGCAACACCCATTGCAGCAAAATACCAAGAACATCTCCATCGTAATTTCACAGAAGCACCAACACTCTTCCATTCACAGCCATCTAGACATGGCACCTCTAGCTCTTCATCTCCAATCGCCAAGCTCAGACCTCAATATTTCATCCACATAACATAGCTGCAGCTCAACTACATACAACTCCATTTGAATGCATTATCATTTAGATCTATAACCTGACCATCTGAGCATCCAACTCTTCTTCTTCTATTTGGTTATTGAGAAACATCTAAAAAATTAGCTCTTCCTTTGTGAAATTGGAATCTCCATTCAACCACTGCAACATAGTTTCTCGTCACTAGTACCTACAACAATTTGAACTACATCTCACTTCACCACTGCCGCAGTCTTGACAGCAACATCTCATGTGACTCCATCTCTATCTCAATTCCAGATTGCATTCATCTAATCCCTGCATTCTCAAACTCCACCTGTTATCTGCACCAACACATGCACTAGTCTTTATCACATATACCTACAACCACTCACGGTACTCTTCCCAAACCCTTTAATTCTTGGTCACAGCACACTAGGTTGTTCAGGCCTTTTTACAAATACTTCTTGTGCAATTTGCTGGTGATGCATAGATGGAGCTTGTTGTTCATGGTACTTTGCACATCTCCTTCCCTGCAACATTCAAATCCATACACAACAAACACACATTCCTAATTCATTGTCACAACCAACCAAGATCAATGGCAGCATACCCATCAGTTGAGTCTTGGATGTTTCTTCCCAATATGACTATGACCAAACTCTAAAATCGAATACCCATCCTTATTAATGCTTTTCTGATGCTCCTTGTTGGTCTGAGACACTAGACTCCCTGATTTACTGCTGCAAATCTCCATCAATCGATAACAGCAAACTCGTTGTTGTTTAAAACTCATCCCTGAATGAAACAGCAGCTTCATCTCCTCTTCCATCTAGCAGTATCAATCGAACCTCATCATATCAAAATATTCCGTTTCTGTTGAACCACAGCAAGTTGTTCTTCACCACTTAGAAAATCTAAGTTATCCCACTGGAACCGGTCCATCCACCTGAGCTTGCCGACGAGAAACTTGGCAATAGCGGCACGAACTAGGATCTGAAACTTGGTTTGACGAAAAGAGAATTTGTGTTGTTCTGGACTCGACCTAGTTTTGCTGGGTTAAAAGGGATCAAGTGGAATAAAGCTCCCACTTTTAGATAAGGGCTACCTGAGATAGTGGCCCCAGCTTTATAAACTCCCTTTCTGCTTATTTCCTCTTCTTTTGCTTCCATTGACTCCAAAATACCTATAAAACGCAAACAAAGCGTAATATACAAAAATAAAATAGAAATGACTAAAAAAACATAAGAAATTGATTCTCAAAAGACGTAATTTAGGCTCCTATCAAATTCCCCCACACTTAATCTTTGCTAGTCCTCGAGCAAACAAAATAAAACTAAAATACAACAACTCCGTTTCGTCGAGGCTACGGTTACTCTTAGCATAAATAACAAGCATTTAAACCCCTAGGTGTCCCTAGTGGATGAGTTATAGTCTCATGAAGGTTTACAAGAGGTCTACCTACAAAACCTATATTTCTAACTCCAACTACCTGTGACAAATGTATGAACGAATCCAAAATGGCGATTGGAGGAGGTACCCTGATGTGAATCCAAATTAATATATATGTAAATTAAGCTCTACTCAGAAAGTTGAACAAACCACAATACTTGGAATCTCACTAACCACAATCACAATGAAAATATTAAGAAGATGGATATAGAGGTAGATGTTTGTGAATGTTAACAAGTGATTGGTGTTTCCCATATCTGTCTGAAGGTCACCTCCAAGATGAACCTATGCATCCTATTGGATTGAGCTACTAGTTAATTCTAGTGTCAACACACTGGAATATACAAGGGAACCAGTGGTCAACAATATTAATTCTACATCAACTCAACTGGCATATACAAGGGAACCAGGAGTCGACTTTATTCAACACAATAATAATATTTTTTTCTTTTTCTTTTTCACTTTTTTTTTTGTATTTTTTTTTTTAGACAAAATGATTAGATCTTTTGGATCCAAGCGCATGCTTCTTGTCAGCAGATTACATGGTAATTCCCTTAGATCCTGCATTCCACGCTTTTTTAGGCGACGGATACAGGGAGAACACACACATATTGCTATCCAAGTGTCAATTTTATTCCGGTTGGTCTAATTGGTCGGTTTTTTTTTTGTTTTAAGAGAGACTCAATCACTCTATTTCATCCTAGCAGTAATAACAATTCGATGTTTGGTGACCCACCAAATCACTTTGATAACCATAGATAAATATGGAAAAATAAAAAAATAGAACATGATATGGTGATATTCCGAGATATGGTAACAACTATCATATTATTTCTAACACTTGAATAATTCTGTCCCTTTTAGTTGATGGGTTCCTCAACTCCTGCAACCAAGATGGTTCCATCCATTTAGATTGATAGTGTCATCCTAAAGGCACATGTTTCTAGGTTTCAGAGTGTATAAAGCAAAAAAAAAATTCTTTGTTTTCTATTTTTTTTTATATGAACACAAGGGAAAATTAACAAGGCTAAAAACTCTATATGAGAACACTCCCCCACACTTAAACTTTACATTGTCCTCAATGTAAATTTAGTCATTCAAAGTAAAGTTCAAGGTGGGAAATTCATAACATGATATATATACACAATAAGAAAAATAAAATGCATGATAAAAATGGATACTCCAACTCATAGTTATTTCTGAACAATAGAGAATAAACACTAAACAAGCTATTTAGTTGGCATCTAATCCCAACTCAGCCAATATATATACCTCATTGTTAAGAAAAAATTCCAACTACTTAGAAAGGCTAGTGTCTATTCTAAATTGTTCAAAAATCTCTAAAAGTTATAGTTTTTGTATGCAAATATCCAAAATACGGAAATAAACATAAAAGACTTAAAAATAAGTAAAAAGATAGAGATAGATACACAAAACCAGTGGGTTGCCTCCCATTTAGCGCTTGTTTTAAAGTCGTCAGCCCGACATGCAAGTTGAATTCCCCATACGCCAATAATCGGAAAAGTTGGGGATCCACCCATAGCACCTGTTTTGCAAAAACTAGCTTCGCACAAATATTAGTAATATAAAACAAAAACGAAGCTATTAACCGATAAAAGCTTCCCCCAAACTTATTCTTGTCCACTAGGAGTCGGGTACTTCCACGGTTTCTTCTTTTCAAACCTGCATAGTATGAGAATCAAGCATCTCTAACGGAGGAAATCGAGAAACAAAGTAATTTAACAATATTCTCGAAGCACATACATTCAAACCAATAAGAGGTAAAGTAGAAGAGTTAATATGCAAAGGGTTAGACAAACCTCGCACAATCTCTTGTAGCACGGAATCCTCTTCATCCTTGAAAAACTCAAGTGAATTATTCACCTCTTGTATATCATGGTCCTCTATCAAACCTTGCAATTCTTACGTTTCTGCCTTAACCAAAATCTTGGCATCAACATCATCATTACAATCCTTTGCAAGCTCAATTGGGACTTCCACAATATTGGTCATAACAGTCACATTCTCAACATACTCATCTTCATTATAAGGCACATACTCCACTGCGGATTCAAGTCTCACCATAAGGAACTTTTTTAGAACACTCATTGCATCATCCTCAAGCTCTACCTTTTGAATAGGTTCTTGATCGTTATAAAGATCAATGCTTGAGTAAGCTACACTAGTGTCATCATATTCCTTTTCAACTTCACCTTGATCGCAAAAAGACTCTATTATACACTCTTCGGGGATGTCACCATAAATTGGTTCAAGCGATGTACTTTCATAGTCATCGTCACTATCATAGTTAACATAAGATTGGCTACCACTTCCCAAAGATTGGTCTTTCACAGAATTTTGCATGTCCTCTTTGTAATCTTCAATGCCTTGTCTTAAATAAGAAACACCTTTTTGAAGCTCTTGGAGTGATATATCCAAATTTTGAAAATAGTGTTCCATTTGTTGGTAAAGCTCATTCGACAAGGAAAAAGTAGAGTTACTTACTTTAGTATTGCTAGGTCAATTATCTTCCCTTTGAATGGGTGCATGAATGATCATAAATACGATCAGAAATTGGGCCAAACATACTATGAGCACATTCGGTCGATGAAACTGGTCCCATACTTGGTTGTCTACAAACTGACTCCATGATGACCATAAATTATTGCATTTCATCTACCAAACTAGAGGAAATATTAATAGAAGCACAACTATTCTCCCCTCCTTGTGGTTGCTCACTTACATATCTACCGTAAGAAGGTTGGAATGTATGAGAACAACTAAAAGGGTACGTGGAGTATTGACCATAACCAAAGGATTGGTTTTGATTGTACTCCCCTTAAGGGTGATAGTTGTCATAGTGTTGTTGAGGTTGATAACCGTACCAATTGTTCCAATATGCTCCGTCCATAGAAATTGGTACCTGAAACAAGAGTTCTCAAAACTATGTTAAAAACCAGAAAATAGGAAAAACAAAAACAAAAATAAGAAATAAAACTAAAAATCAAAAAAAAAAAAAAAAAAAAAAAACAAGTGACAACCGCTGCCTCCCCGGCAGCGGCGCCAAAATTTGATCGCTGTCGTAAGCGTCAAAAATAAATTAAACTTTCTTACTACTCAAAATATATAATTAAGCAATCCCACAGAGAGGTCTAGGTTGTCAAGTTGTTTCGGTTTCCTATATAAAACACCGGGGGTTTTCTGATTTTTAATAAAGCAAACAAGAAAAGTAAGCACGCAAATCAATAAGGTGAAAATATTGGATAAAGGTTTCATCTTCAATTGTAAACAAGTATTGAATGTATGACTAGAATTCTTATTTAATCTCTTTATCATCAAAAGCCCCAGAATACCTTATTGCAAGAATACTCCGTAAATTTCCTAAATTTATCAACACACACATTAGAGCGGCGTATGTGAATTCTACCTAAAGAATAACCTAACTCCTTATGCTAATTAAGTTCAATTCCTAGGAGCATTAAGTTTCAGAAATAGGCTAATCAATGCAATTATCATACATTGCGCATCACAATTCGGACAAAGGTCAAATTCTACATATGATTACAAGATTGTATCACTACAAACCGTAATCATATCATGCTACTCGTATTCAAGGTTATCGCTTGATGAAAACCTTAAAATATCTATAGATATAGATGTATGTTCAATCAATTCAAGACTCAACTAAACAAACATTCAATCATATTGCAATACATCAATCATGCAATTATTATAATCAGTAGAAAGTGAACGATGGTTTTGAGAGAAAACTAACGCATAAAGATCAAAACTTGTTTTCAAAATACAACTACATCTTTAACCAATAATAAAACTTAGTTCATATTCATGGAGTTCATAACAAAATGCATAGAAGAAAAAATCATGTTCTAAACCCTAGAAAACAAAAGTAGTAGCAGCTCTCCCTAATAGAGATATATCCAGGTTTAGAGAAAGACTTTTTCTATTTATATGCCTCTCCCAAAGGGATACTCTCCTAAAATTAGGTTAAGTCTTCATAATCTTCAAGTCCACGTCCATCTACTAGTCCACTAATCCCATGTGTGAGAAATATGTCTCTGGAATGTTTGGGTCCAAAACTGGTCGCCAAATTATTGATGTCATCACCGGAATCCGGTCACCTACTCCGGTCACCGGGAAACTATCTCTGGCCGCCTTTCTCATCAGAAACTGTTACTAGCAAGTACATATCCCAGCAGCTCATCTCCATATCTCTGCAATTCAAACAATCACAAAATACCATCTAAACCAATTCCTTGTTCTTGCGAAAACGTACCCAAAAGTGTGACCCGTAGCTCATATATCCGGCCATCGACTTTTGCATCTGACTCGTACCCCCTTCATGATTCACTGAAACTTTATGATCGACACTTTAACCTCTGAAATCCGACAACTGGAATTAGTACCAGCGGCTCGCTATCACTGTCTTCTTCAATCTCGAACCATTTCAGCTGAAATCAACAGCCACCCTTTCACTACACCGTTCAGTCACCAGCTAAACTCAGACCAAAACACTTCAATCTCATGCAACCAGCCACCGTAATCAGTATTCAATAGCATCAGTTTTAACCCTTAATGCACATCCGCGAACTAACAGCAAATTGCTCTCTTTAATCTCCAACTTCTGATCCTATTTGCTCCAACACGACCTTCAATCACCACCAATTGTAATTGCACCTGCAATTCCAGCCTGTCCATCTGATCTGCAATTGCCATTTATGTGGCTCTTTTCACTGGAATCTGCAACACCCATTGCAGCAAAATACCAAGAACATCTCCATCGTAATTTCACAGAAGCACCAACACTCTTCCATTCACAGTCATCTATCCATGGCACCTCTAGCTTTGCATCTCCAACCACCAAGATCAGACCTCAATCTTTCATCCACAGAACATAGCTGCATCTCAACTGCATACAACTCCATTTGACTGCATTATCATTTGGCGCTATAACCTGACCATCTGAGCATCCAACTCTTCTTCTTCTATTTGGTTCTTGAGAAACAACTCAAAATTCGGCTCTTCCTTTGTGCAATCGGCATCTCCATTCCACCACTGCAACATAGTTTCTCATTACTAGTACCTACAACAATTTGAACTACAGCTCACTTCACCACTGTCGCAGTCTTGACAGCAACAACTCCTATGACTCCATCTCTATCTCAATTCCAGATTGCATTCATCTAATCCCTGCATTCTCAAACTTCACCTGTTATCTGCACCAACACTTGCACTAGTCTTTATCATAGTTGCCTACAACGACTCACGGTACTCTTCCCAAACCCTTTAATTCTTGGTCACAACAGACTAGGCTGTTCAGGCCTTTTTACAAATACTTCTTGTGCAATTTGCTGGTGATGCATAGATGGAGCTTGTTGTTCATGGTACTTTGCACATCTCCTTCCCTGCAGTATTCAAATTCATACACAACAAACACATATTCCTAATTCATTGTCACAACCAACCAAGATCAATGGCAGCATACCCATCAGTTGAGTCTTGGATGTTTCTTCCCAAAATGACTATGACCAAACTCTAAAATCGAATACCCATCCTTATTAATGCTTTTCTGATGCTCCTTGTTGGTCTGAGACACTAGACTCCCTGATTTACTGCTGCAAATCTCCATCAATCGATAACAGCAAACTTGTTGTTGTTTAAAACTCATCCCTGAATGAAACAACAGCTTCATCTCCTCTTCCATCTAGTAGTATCAATCGAACCTCATCATATCAAAATCTTCCATTTCTGTTGAACCACAGCAAGTTGTTCTTCACCACTTAGAAAATCTAAGTTATCCCACTGGAACCGGTCCATCCACCTGAGCTTGCCGACGAGAAACTTGGCAATAGCGGCACGAACTAGGATCTGAAACTTGGTTTGACGAAAAGAAAATTTGTGTTGTTCTGGACTCGACCTAGTTTTGCTAGGTTAAAAGGGATCAAGTGGAATAAAGCTCCCACTTTTAGATAAGGGCTACCTGAGATAGTGGCCCCAGCTTTATAAACTCCCTTTCCGCTTATTTCCTCTTCTTTTGCTTCCATTGACTCCAAAATACCTATAAAACGCAAACAAAGCGTAATATACAAAAATAAAATAGAAATGACTAAAAAAACATAAGAAATTGATTCTCAAAAGACGTAATTTAGGCTCCTATCAAATTCCCCCACACTTAATCTTTGCTAGTCCTCGAGCAAACAAAATAAAACTAAAATACAACAACTCCGTTTAAATCGAGGCTACGGTTACTCTTAGCATAAATAACAAGCATTTAAACCCCTAGGTGTCCCTAGTGGATGAGTTATAGTCTCATGAAGGTTTACAAGAGGTCTACCTACAAAACCTATATTTCTAACTCCAACTACCTGTGACAAATGTATGAACGAATCCAAAATGGTGATTGGAGGAGGTACCCTGATGTGAATCCAAATTAATATATATGTAAATTAAGCCCTACTCAGAAAGTTGAACAAACCACAATAATCGGAATCTCACTAACCACAATCACAATGAAAATATTAAGAAGATGGATATATAGGTAGATGTTTGCGAATGTTAACAAGTGATTGGTGTTTCCCATATCTGTCTGAAGGTCACTTCCAAGATGAACCTATGCATCCTATTGGATTGAGCTACTAGTCAATTCTAGTGTCAACACACTGGCATATACAAGGGAACCAGTGGTCAACAATATTAATTCTACATCAACTCAACTGGCATATACAAGGGAACCAGGAGTCGACTTTATTCAACACAATAATAATATTTTGTTCTTTTTCTTTTTCACTTTTTTTTTTTGTATTTTTTTTTTAGACAACATGATTAGATCTTTTGGATCCAAGCGCATGCTTCTTGTCACCAGATTACATGGTAATTCCCTTAGATCCTGTATTCCACGCTATTTTAGGCGACGGATACAGGGAGAACACACACATATTGCTATCCAAGTGTCATTTTTATTCCGGTTGGTCTAATTGGTCGGTTTTTTTTTGTTTTAAGAGAGACTCAATCACTCTATTTCATCCTAGCAGTAATAACAATTCGATGTTTGGTGACCCACCAAATCACTTTGATAACCATAGATAAATATGGAAAAATAAAAAAAATAGAACATGATATGGTGATATTCCGAGATATGGTAACAACTATCATATTATTTCTAACACTTGAATAATTCTGTCCCTTTTAGTTAATGGGTTCCTCAACTCCTGCAACTAAGATGGTTCCATACATTTAGATTGAAAGTGTCATCCTAAAGGCACATGTTTCTAGGTTTCAGGGTGTATAAAGCAAAAAAAAAATACTTTTTCTTCTATTTTTTTTTTTATATGAACACAAGGGAAAACTAACAAGGCTAAAAACTCTATATGAGAACACTCCCCCACACTTAAACTTTACATTGTCCTCAATGTAAATTTAGTCATTCAAAGTAAAGTTCAAGGTGGAAAATTCATAACATGATATATATACACAATAAGAAAAATAAAATGCATGATAAAAACGGATACTCCAACTCATAGTTATTTCTGCACAATAGAGAATAAACACTAAACAAGCTATTTAGTTGGCATCTAATCCCAACTCAGCCAATATATATACCTCATTGTTAAGAAAAAATTCCATCTACTTAGAAAGGCTAGTGTCTATTCTAAATTGTTCAAAAATCTCTAAAAGTTGGAGTTTTGGTATGCAAATATCCAAAATACGAAAATAAACATAAAAGACTTAAAAATAAGTAAAAATATAGAGATAGATACACAAAACCAGTGGGTTGCCTCCCATTTAGCGCTTGTTTTAAAGTCGTCAGCCCAACATGCAAGTTGAATTCCCCATACACCAATAATCGGAAAAGTTGGGGATCCACCCATAGCACCTGTTTTGCAAAAACTAGCTTAGCACAAATATTAGTAATATAAAACAAAAACGAAGCTATTAACCGATAAAATCTTCCCCCACACTTATTCTTGTCCACACTTGGAAGTGCATAAAGAATATAGGAGTCGGGTACTTCCACGGTTTCTTCTTTGCAAACCTACATAGTATGAGAATCAAGCATCTCTAACGGAGGAAATCGAGAAACAAAGTCATTTAACAATATTCTCGAAGCACATACATTCAAACCAATAAGAGGTAAAGGAGAAGAGTTAATATGCAAAGGATTATACAAACCTCGCACAATCTCTTGTAGCACGGAATCCTCTTCATCCTTGAAAAACTCAAGTGAATTATTCACCTCTTGTATATCATGGTCCTCTATCAAACCTTGCAATTCTTACGTTTCTGCCTTAACCAAAATCTTGGCATCAACATCATCATTACAATCCTTTGCAAGCTTAATTGGTCCTTCCACAATATTGGTCATAAGGGTCACATTCTCAACATACTCTTCTTCATTATAAGGCACATACTCCACTGCGGATTCAAGTCTCACCATAAGGAACTTTTTTAGAACACTCATTGCATCATCCTCAAGCTCTACCTTTTGAATAGGTTCTTGATCGTTATAAAGATCAATGCTTGAGTAAGCTACACTAGTGTCATCATATTCCTTTTCAACTTCACCTTGATCGCAAAACGACTCTATTGTACACTCTTCGGGGATGTCACCATAAATTGGTTCAAGCAATGTACTTTCATAGTCATCGTCACTATCATAGTTAATATAAGATTGGCTACCACTTCCCAAAGATTGGTCTTTCGCAGAATTTTGCATGTCCTCTTTGTAATCTTCAATGCCTTGTCTTAAATAAGAAACACCTTTTTGAAGCTCTTGGAGTGATATATCCAAATTTTGAAAATAGTGTTCCATTTGTTGGTAAAGCTCATTCGACGAGGAAAAAGTAGAGTTACTTACTTCAGTATTGCTAGGCCAATTATCTTCCCTTTGAATGGGTGAATGATCATAACTACGATCAGAAATTGGGCCAAACATACTATGAGCACATTCGGTCGATGAAACTGGTCCCATACTTGGTTTTTTACAAACTGACTCCATGCTGACCATAAATTATTGCATTTCATCTACCAAACTAGAGGAAATATTAATAGAAGCACAACTATTCTCCCCTCCTTGTGGTTGCTCACTTACATATCTACCGTAATAAGGTTGGAATGTATGAGAACAACTAAAAGGGTACGTGGAGTATTGACCATAACCAAAGGATTGGTTTTGATTGTACTCCCTGTAAGGGTGATAGTTGTCATAGTGTTGTTGAGGTTGATAACCGTACCCATTGTTCCAATATGCTCCGTCCATAGAAATTGGTACCTGAAACAAGAGTTCTCAAAACTATGTTCAAAACCAGAAAATAGGAAAAACAAAAATAAAAATAAGAAATAAAACTAAAAGCAAAAGCAAAAAAAATAAGAAACCAAAAATAAGTGACAACCGCTGCCTCCCCGGCAGCGGCGCCAAAATTTGATCACTGTCGTAAGCGTCAAAAATAAATTACACTTTCTTACTACTCAAAATATATAATTAAGCAATCCCACAGAGAGGTCTAGGTTGTCAACTTGTTTCGGTTTCCTATATAAAACACTGGGGGTTTTCTGATTTTTAATAAAGCAAACTAAAATAAAAGCAAACAAGAAAAGTAAGCACGCAAATCAATAAGGTGAAAATATTGGATAAAGGTTTCATCTTCAATTGTAAACAAGTATTGAATGTATGACTAGAATTCTTATTTAATCTCGCTATCATCAAAAGCCCTAGAATACCTTATTGCAAGAATACTCCGTAAACTTCCTAAATTTATCAACACACACATTAGAGCCGCGTATGTGAATTCTACCTAAAGAATAACCTAACGCCTTACGCTAATTAAGTTCAATTCCTAGGAGCATTAAGTTTCAGAAATAAGCTAATCAATGCAATATTCATACATTGCGCATGACAATTCGGACAAAGGTCAAATTCTACATATGATTACAAGAGTGTATCACTACAAACCGTAATCATATCATGCTACTCGTATTCAAGGTTATCGCTTGATGAAAATCCTAAAATAGCTATAGATATAGATGTATGTTCAATCAATTCTAGACTCAACTAAACAAACATTCAATCATATTGCAATACATCAATCATGCAATTATTATAATCAGTATAAAGTGAACGATGGTTTTGAGAGAAAACTAACTCATAAAGATCAAAACTTGTTTTCAAAATCCAACTACATCTTTAACCAATAAGAAAACTTAGTTCATATTCATGGAGTTCATAACAAAATTCATAGAAGAAAGAATCATGTTCTAAACCCTAGAAAACAAAAGTAGTAGCAGCTCTCCCTAATGGAGATATATCCAGGTTTAGAGAAAGACTTTTTCTATTTATATGCCTCTCCCAAAAGGATACTCTCCCAAAATTAGGTTAAGTCTTCATAATCTTCAAGTCCACGTCCATCTACTAGTCCACTAAGCCCATGTGTGAGAAATATGTCTCTGGAATGTTTGGGTCCAAAACTGGTCGCTAAATTGTTGATGTCATCACCAGAATCCGGTCACCGGAAAACTATCTCTGGCCGCATTTATCATCAGAAACTGTCACTAGAAAGTACATATCCCAGCAGCTCATCTCCATATCTCTGCAATTCAAACAATCACAAAATACCATCTAAACCAATTCCTTGTTCTTGCGAAAACGTACCCAAAAGTGTGACCCGTAGCTCATATATCCGACCGTCGACTTTTGCATCCGACTCGTACCCCCTTCATGATTCACTGAAACTTTATGATCGACACTTTAACCTCTGAAATACGACAACCAAAATTAGTACCACCGGCTCGCTATCACTGTCTTCTTCAAGCTCGAACCATTTCAGCTGAAATCAACAGCCACCCTTTCACTACACCTTTCAGTCACCATCTGAACTCAAACCAAAACACTTCAATCTCATGCAACCAGCCGCCGTAATCAGTATTCAATAGCATCAGTTTTAACCCTTAATGCACAGTCGCGAACTAACAACAGCTTTCTCTCTTTAATCTCCAACTTCTGATCCTATTTGCTCCAACACAACCTTCTATCACCACCAATTGCAACTGCACCTACAATTCCAGCCTGTACATCTGATCTGCAACTGCCATTTCTGTGGCTATTTTCACTGGAATCTACAACACCCATTGCAGCAAAATACCAAGAACATCTCCATCGTAATTTCACAGAAGCACCAACACTCTTCCATTCACATCCATCAAGCCATGGCACCTCTAGCTTTGCATCTCCAACCACCAAGCTCATACCTCAATATTTCATCCACGGACCGTAGCTACGGCTCCACTACATACAACTCCATTTGACTGCATTATCATTTGGCACTATAACCTGACCATCCAACTATTCTTCTTCGATTTGGTTCTTGAGAAACAACTCAAAATTTAGCTCTTCCTTTGTGCAATCGGCATCTCCATTCCACCACTACAACATAGCTTCTCGTCACTAGTACCTACAACAATTTGAACTATAACTCACTTCACCACTGCCGCAGTCTTTACAGCAACAGCTCCTATGACTCCATCTCTATCTCAATTCCAGATTGCATTCATCTAATCCCTGCATTCTCAAACTTCACCTGTTATCTGCACCAACACCTGCACTAGTCTTTCTCACAGTTGCCTACAACCACTCACGGTACTCTTCCCAAACCCTTTAATTCTTGGTCACAACATACTAGGCTGTTCAGGCCTTTTTACAAATACTTATTGTGCAATTTGCTGGTGATGCATAGATGGAGCTTGTTTTTCATGGTACTTTGCACATCTCCTTCCCTGCAGTATTCAAATTCATACACAACAAACACACATTCCTAATTCATTGTCACAACCAACCAAGATCAATGGCAGCATACCCATCAGTTGAGTCTTGGATGTTTCTTCCCAATATGACTATGACCAAACTCTAAAATCGAATACCCATCCTTCTTAATGCTTTTCTGATGCTCCTTGTTGGTCTGAGACACTAGACTCCATGATTTACTGCTGCAAATCTCCATCAATCGATAACAGCAAACTCGTTGTTGTTTAAAACTCATCCCTGAATGCAACAGCAGCTTCATCTCCTCTTCCATCTAGCAGTATCAATCGAACCTCATCATATCAAAATCTTCCATTTCTGTTGAACCACAACAAGTTGTTCTTCACCACTTCGAAAATCTAAGTTATCCCACTGGAACCGGTCCATCCACCTGAGCTTGCCGACGAGAAACTTGGCAACAGCGGCACGAACTAGGATCTGAAACTTGGTTTGACGAAAAGAGAATTTGTGTTGTTCTGGACTCAACCTAGTTTTGCTGGGTTAAAAGGGATATAGTGGAATATAGCACCCACTTTTATATAAGGGCTACCTGAGATAGTAGCCCCAGCTTTATAAACTCCCTTTCCGCTTATTTCCTCTTCCTTTTCTTCCATTGACTCCAAAATACCTATAAAACGCAAACAAAGCGTAATATACAAAAATACAAGAGAAGTAACTAAGAAAAGCATAATAAATTGATACTCAAAAGACGTAATTTAGGCTCCTATCATATAATTAATAGGTGGATAATTATTGTGTTACATATGGGGTCTTTCTTAATCTTAATTTGATTTTTCTACAGTTGATCATAGTTTGGGTGTCCGTATCAGCTTGGTTGCGTAAATCATTTTAATTTGAATCATTTTATCTTTTGCACTTGCTAACATTTGTGAAAATATATATTGCTGCCGTACATTTCCAATCATTTTACTCTAAGATTCTTACTTAACGATACTTTGAGTCGTCTGCCGTTTAGCATCTACTATGAGATTTATTGAAAAGCAAGTACAGTTGGTATATTGTCTTGTGAAATGGTTAGTGTCGATTGTTTGTGACAATAAATAAATGATAAAATGTATCTCATAGGAATCAGTAGCATGCTAAGAAGGACTAAGCCGTGTGTATGAGTGTCAATGTCGTGATCCTGACTTGAGAGTTCTGTTGTTTCTCTATCAAAATTGTAATGGAGTTATGTCAAAACTTGGCTTGTGCTTGATATGCTAGAGGAAGCAAGGAAATGCGTAGTGATTTGTTGCAGTGGCGTGTCCATTTTACATTGCCCTTATGGTGTT
Source organism: Papaver bracteatum (assembly GCA_023529315.1). Classification (NCBI taxonomy): domain Eukaryota; kingdom Viridiplantae; phylum Streptophyta; class Magnoliopsida; order Ranunculales; family Papaveraceae; genus Papaver; species Papaver bracteatum. The sequence continues at coordinate 137,971 of JAJJWX010002943.1, read as the reverse complement.
CGTTAGTGCGCGTGTTTAGTTTGATGCTCATGTGCTTCTTCACATGTTATCGAGAACAAACGAACACTACACTATTTTGTAACCTTAAAATACGTTATCCTGTTATGATTTTTTGGGCACTAGTATATTATCTTAATAAGCGACGTAGCAGTTTTCAGTTTTAAGTATTTGTTTCCAGTTCATTACTCAAAATGCAGAGGCTAATAAGAGCCGTTATTTATGGACATATATGCTTGTTGTATACATTGTGCATTCATTACTAACATTTTTGGTTGTTCCCCTGTAGAGGAATTCATCCTCCTGCTGCATATTATCTAAGCTACAAAGAGAATTCAAATATCCAAACAATGCAATGGTGATTTGCCTCACAGGCTATCCTTGGGCTCCATTTTCTTATTCTTATCTTCTGTGATGGTAATTAGATATTGATTTTTTTTCACTTTCTTGTCTCAGGAGGTAGAAGAGAACGGAGAGCACCCAGGAAGAAGAGGCTGTTGAGGTCGATGCTGATTCTATAGATGGCGCTGTTTGTAAACAGTAATAAAGCTGAAGAAGAGTGAGTTACGACTAATGAATGAAACTTATCATCCTAAAAGCTATTGGTTTGGCTAAATAGGTATGTGAGTTTTGAAACTACTTTGAAACAGACAAACAAATAATTTGCCGCTAGTTTTCGTTTTAGTCAACATTTTTCAAATCTATTAAAGTAAACTTAGATATGGAAGAAAAACAATGGTCCTCGAGTTCTGAAATCACTTAGAACCGCAAAAAAATAATGTTACCACTAATCTTTTTAGCTAACCTTTTGTAGTTTAAGCATACGGTAAAAATTCTATTTGTGTCCTCGTATTATTGTTGCAATTCTTTTTGACAATGGCTACTCTCACGGTGTATATGGGATATCCAGGTCGCAGATATGAGCATCTTTACAAGGCTGGTTATGAAGTAACAAGAACCTATACTTGTTTGATCATGTAGGTAATGAATGATGTTGAGCTTTTCTCCAGGTCTTGTGTCTTTAAGATTGTATATACCACTGCTATTACACATAGGAAATATTTATATACTTGTCATTCTTTTGATACTGCACAAAATTTGTATGTCCTTGGAACTTAAGAAATACTTCTAGCTACATCTTGCAACTTCAACAATTTACATGTATTTCCTAAGTTGTAGTTCTTTGTCATACTTTTCAGAGGTATACGGAAGAACTCTTTAGTTTATGATTTCATGAATTACCTAAGTTCAACGACGGTTAGTGTTTATAATTCAATGTATGAAATGACCATGTATTGTTACGTCTCTTAGAAACTTATGGTTCTATGCGTTGAATGTTTTTCCTAAGAAGAACTGAAGAATTTTACTGTAAATTCGCCTGAAATTGTTGCAGGGAATGATTTCCACATGAAGAACTAAAATAAGATTTTTTTCATTTAAAAAGTGGTTTTGACATGTTCAAGACTTGATTTTAACTTGATTTGACCACGTCAAAACCACTATTTTTCGTTTGTTACAAAAAAATTATAACTGCAGCAGGTTGTTACGAAATTCCACTGTTGCACTGCAGCAAACTGTTGCGGCCTCCAACTTTCGCAACTGTTTGAAACTGTTGCGACAGTCTACGTTGCAATAATTTAAAACTGTTGCGACCAAAAATTCGCAACGTCTCAAGAGTCGTTGCGAAATATTGCAACATCGAATTTCGTAACAGTTTGCCTCTGTTGCAACCCCGCTTTAAAATTGAAACAGTTGTTAATCATTAAAAATGGTGTAGTGAATTCTCCCTTATATAGCCTTTCAAATCAGGGTTTGCTTACGGTCAAAGCTAAAATAGCTTAGTAACAAAGCATTCAATAATCACCGTTAGATGAAATTCTGATTTAAGATTCAAGCTAAGTCTGCTTAGAAAATAAGAATTCATTCTCCACCGTTAGATGGTCTTAGCTTATTACACACAAATGAAATATACCTTCATTTAGATATGGGTAACCGTACCCAAACGTGAATATTAAGTTGGCTCAATAACAGTTAACCGAAGTTAGCCATATGAAGACTTTTATCTTAACCTTGTTCATCTAACAGTACGTCTAGATCAAATATGATGATCAATCAATCATGATAGATAATCAAATGAATCTAATTGTGTATCAAATAGACTTGTTCAATTGTTCACTATCTTATAGAAATATATATGAACAAATTGAAACAAATTTAATGAATCTAATTGTGTTTCAAATAGAGTTGTTTAATTGTTCACTATCTTATAGAAATATATATGAACAAATTGAAACAAAATCGGATTGATTTGTAATCATACAAAGTACTAACACAAGAATCAATTTATGAAAATTAATCCATGGTTTGCAAAGATTGCATTACTTAATTCATAAATGTTTTAGTTCATGAGTATGAGAATCATACTTAATCAATTTTAGAACTTAACCACTGAGTTCACATACCAAGTACGCAAACACCAGCTCCGGACCTTAGTCTGTCCAACCGTTCGCATACCAGGTACGTGACCAGCAGTCCTGGACCCAACTCAGATGAAACCGTTCGCATACTAGGTAAGCATACTAAGTTGCTGGACCTTTACAGGTAAAACCGTTCGCATACTAGTTATGCATACGAAGTTCCCGGACCTGAATTACTACAAAACAGATCGCATACTAGGTACGCATACTGTGTTATATCCAGACATGGTTATTTGTTCTAAAATCCCATTTCAATCATTGAAATATCCTTAGAAGACAACAATAGTAATCTCACACATACTATTAGCTTCAAGTAATTTTCAAGTTATCGAGTGATCAATACGAAACCTTCCAAGTCAACATCAAATGACTGTCTCACACAAATCGTGTAAGATGTTTCAAGGCAATTTTCACATGATCATCTTTTGACTTATTATTTAGTTTCTAACTAAACTTGTCAAGAATATGATTAACAAAGTTAAGACAAAGATTTCCAGCAAATATCTCGAGAAATAGATAAGTGAGTTAAACTCAGCTCAAAATATCAAATGAGTACATTGTAAAAGTCTATATAGCTATACGACTTAGTATCATTCGTAAATTGAATAGAATAGACTTGTGAGTGATAGATAAGTTTAGTTTTCACATACCTTTTGGTGATGAAGCTCCTCCAAGCTCTCCTCAGTAGATCTTCATCTTCAATTGATGAATGTCGTGAAGTCTAAAGCTTAACTACATAGTCTATCATAATCTGAGACTTAGCTATGAGTAGACTAGAAATCAAGTATATAGTTTTGATCAATCAATCTTGACAAACAAGATTGAGATAGCAACGCTTGCGAGTTCGACCAAGCAGTGCTCTAACACAGTATTTAAAACGATACTAACTTAATCCTACAACAAGAACAAATAAAAAGAACATTCTTTTTGAAGAAAAAGAACTAAGAGCTGGAACTGGAGCTGAGATCACTTAATTCAAATTCTTCATGATCATCAGTGTCCTTGTATCATCGAGCAATCATGTGTAGACCTGTGGAAAGTTCTGAAAATTTGTTTGAAGAATACTCAAGTTGATGTTCAAGATGTTTATTTCTTCTTTGAAGCCTTTGATAAAAGGTTTCAATGTCTGATCTTGTGGAGTGCCTCCATAAGGAACATTAGCATGCATTCTACATTCTCCTTGACCTCTCATTATGTTGATAATTGAATAATTGTGAGGTTTAGGAACCAGACTTTGAGAATCATTGGCAACAATCTAAAAATTATTGTAAATCCTGGTAATATGACATGGAAAACCCATACTTTTCCCGCTTCTCCAGATTCTTATCATCTGCCTGATAATGAAACCACAAAAATCAAAGTTAGGAGTACCAAATAACATATTATATGTTAACATAGCCATGTCTTGACTCCGTTTTACTTTGTGCATGTTGCTGGGTGCTAGATTTGGTACAATAAGTTTTCCAAAGAATTTAAGTTACTCTGGAAGTTCATTGATAAGAAGATTATTTCCTTCCCAGGTTCCCCCACCAAGGATTTCAGCAATTTGATCCTTATTAGTAGTTTCATCGCTATCATGCCGGGGTAGGAAGGTGTGTTCAAGATTACAGTTGAGAAGATAAGCAATAAGACTTCTGCTAACTTCAAAGCAACGCCTTCATATCATAGTGAAGAACGTACATTTTCCAGCATTCATACAATGCATATTTGCACAATATTCCTCAATAAGACTTGGAGAACCTTGATAACTACCATCATATTTTGGTAACAGTTTAGACAGTCGTATTTTGGTTCATGCATCCACTAATTTGGTTATGCAACCAATAAAACGACGTATATGCCTCAAAAATAACATCCCGACAAAAAAGAAGAAGATTATAACGCGCTGCGCAATCAGGGATGTTTCGTTTTTCTTCGGTAGACCCTCCCCACCGTGGCAACGATGTTCTAGTATAAAGTTTATTTGAATAAAAACTATCAATATTTGGTCATGATAAAAATTATTATTTTATAATCGTTATTTCGGTATTTGATAGTTTCCGTTTGCGTATCGCGTGTGAATGAATATATTTTTTCTATTGCTTTCGGATTGATGAGATGTTTAGTTTCGGTTTTTATTAACTTAAATATTCGATCTCATATTGTGATTCCCTTATGATTTTTGTGGCTTTTTGATTTAGCAGGATTAAGTTCTAGCCCCATATTGGTTAGCTTTATCAAATGATCATAAGGTGTTCCGATTGAAACTTATATGTCAAATGTCACAATATGTTGATATCAATTTATGTTTACATGCTTAGCATAACATATGAGTTTCAAGTTTTCAACTTTTTCTATTAGCACGCATTAGTTAAAACAGATTCAACCTTTCTCTGGTAAAGGTATTGCTTTTGTTGTTGTTCTTTTGTTCTTGCGAGAGGGTGACGACATGCATATGGAGAGTTCTTATTTGAACTTGCACTTAATGATATATCTTTTTGGGGATAAGTGGCTGCGAAAATTGAGGTAACGATTTTATTTGTTAGTTAATCATTTTTCCTATTTAAGAAAAGCCTGATTATGTTGCATTTTTTTTTTTGCTTAACAAATTTTCGGTACAATTGATATATTCCATTATTGTGTATAGATTGATTTATTTGATTCAATTGTTTCTGGTTAAGAAAAACTGTGTCAATTTATTTGGCTTATGATTTGGTATCTTCTTTATTGTTTAGTATTAAGTGTTTTTTCTTAGCGAAATTATGTGCAATTGCGGTACTTACAATGATTATATTTGTTTCAATTGCTTCCAGTTGACAAAAATAATGCCAAGTCAATTCATTTTGGTTTGTATCTATTGTTTTTGGCTTAACAAAAAATTACGGGGTCATTTCTTTAGTCCAATTGATTCTGGATAAAAGAAACTAAGTTACTTCTGATCTTAGATAGAATAAGTTAAGAGAAACTGTGTTAAGAAGAATACAAATAAGAGTAGTTAAAGATATAGCCAAATTATCCGATTGGCATTAGCCCAGTTGGACAAAATCCTGACTCTCATACTTGAGGTCACTGGATTGAGTCTCCACTTAAGAGATTAAAGATCTGGCTTTGGATCTGCCTTGGAGCAGGTCCGGGCCTTTGCCATGTATGAAAATAATAATAATAATAATAATAATAATAATAATGGGTAGCTAGCTCAGCTGGTCATCCCCGTTCCTTAAAGGTTAGTGCGCTTCAGGAGATCCCATGTTCGGATATCCAATGACGCAATATTGCAGAATTTGACATGAAATGTAGAGTTAGCTTGCCCCCTTACGATATAATAAACCCCCTTATTTGATTTGGCGCCCTTGAATTCCTCACGAGGCTCGCTGGTAGGCTTGCACGACAACCTATAGTTAGCTTACCCCCTTGCGACATAATCAAACCCATATCCACTTCGGCTTCCTTGACTAGTTCCTCATGAGGCTCGCTGGTAGGCTTGCATGACAACCTGTTCAACTAATGTAATAGTACGATGTTGGATTTCTACCTGTGGGGTTTTTAATTTAGTTTCTTATAACACTTTTTATTCAATAATAAATACATTACGAAAAAAAACAAAAAAAGGTATTTTAGAATTGTAAAGTGGGTGACAAATGGGCATAACCTTTTCATTTGGGCTAAACGCTCGTTAACCATATGCTTGTTGGACGGATATATCTTTGTTCCACATTTCTTTCTCACCCATCCACCGTCACACTCCACCAGCTTACAACTTCTCTCATTTTCTCTCTCTGACAAATCTGAGAAAAAAATCAAAATTTTGTTCTGTTGCTAATCGAAAGATCCACCATTACAAAGTCACCAATTTCTCAATACCCTTATCGATCTTGTGCCCTAATTTCATCTCCATTGATTGGGTATACATATTTGGGGGGATTTTCGTAATTCTCGTCCACTAAGTATCTCTTGTTGTTGTTGTTGTCGTGGAACTTAGAATCAAAGAATCCTCTCTCTACCAACATCCAACAACAACGAAAGCAACTCCCCCATTTCACTTTTCAACCCCATTCTATAATCCTAATAACCCAAATTTGGATTTCTCCAGATTATCCAATAATGTGATTCATTTAGGATCTGATATCAATGGTGAGTATCGTTCAGTTTGGTGCCTTAGCTGCTTGTATAGTTCTGTTTGTTCCAATGGGTTTAACTGGATATCATCTCAGTCGCAATGAAATTCTGTTTTTCAGTGGAGCTTTATTTATCAGTCTTGCAGTAGGTGTTCATCTTACTCCTTATTTTACTATAGTTACTAATAATGTTTCATCTTTTTCACTATTTTTATACAAGGGTTATCTTGTACCTTTATAGACTCCTTGATGAATGCATTTAGCTCCGTCTTTATGATTGCATATAAATAAGATGATATACGCTTACTTTTGGTCATGAAATGTCTCGTTTGAAAATTTCATTAGGATCCCGTTCTTGTACCTTTGCCAATTTTATTGACAAAAAGGGGGAGAATTAATATGTAGTTCACACTACAAATACATATGGTTTTCTGATCATTATGTAAGGAGGAGTGATTTCCATGTGAGATTGAGTATTGACTAAGGGGGGGTGACATATCACCATAGTATTGTTTTTAAAGTTATGATGCAATTGGACTTTGATGTTGTGTAATGATACTATGACAATGTATACCAATGATTGAGAACTCTTGTTCTCTCGTTGTTATAACTACAGATTTTCAACAACGATGATGCTAAACTTACAACCTTTGGGATCATTGGAGTACTTGGAAGTGATGAAGATTTCGAGTAATGTTGAAGATTAGACATTTGGAATAGGAGCTACAAAGTTTATTCATTTTTTTTTATTTCATATGTATTGATAGTTTTGTCACTAAAATTGACAAAGGGGGAGATTGTTAGAGCATTCCTCGGTCGAACTCGCATGCGTTGCTATCTCAATCATGTTTGTCAATATTAGTGATCAAAACTATAAGTCTTGATTTCTAGTATACTATAGCTAAGGTCTCGGACTAGGATAGAAAGTGTAGTTGAGCTCAAGAACTCTGCGGAAATCATCATACAAGATGAAGGACTACTCAAGGAACTGGTGGATCTTCATCGACTAAAAGGTATGTGGAGACTTGAACTTATCTATCACTCAAGAGTCTATTTATCTCCTATCTTGAGACAAAAGTCGTTTTGCTATATAGACTTAGATTATACACATTTGGTATTTCGAGCCGAGTTTACCTCGCCTATCTATTTCTCGAAATATGTGTTGGTAAAGCTTTCGTTTTAGCCAAGTTCATCTTTACCTAGTGACGAAAGTCATATTAAGTTTCGATCACTTTGAAAATTGCTTTGGCGAAAAATAGTTTGTGAATAACAACTATATAACGTCCTGAGAATGTTTCAATGATTGGAATGAGAGTTTAGACTATATAACCATTGGAGGATATAAACATTGTTGTGGAAACACATATATGTATAAGAAATTATTCCTTGAACCAAAGTTTGCGAACTTTGTTGATCAAGAGAACCAGAGAAGTGCGTGAACTAAGTCCGCGAACTCAGTCCGCGATCCCAGTCCGCGAACTGGCGAAGTTCTCAAACTCGAGAATTTCTGATGGAGTTTGTGAACTCCATCCGGGAAATTAAGTCTACGAACTTGAGTAGGTTATGTCTAAAAACGATGTTTGTAAACTTATCTTTATAAACTAAGGAATGCAATTGAAAACCGTGGCTATATAGTTCATGAACCGATTTGAGGGAATCAAATCATTTTTTGCTTCGATTGTGTCTTGTGTAGTACATGAAATTTCCTTGCAATTGAACAACTTTCCAACTAGTTCATTTGAGTCATTTGAACTATTTATGATGAAGAAAAATATGGTTGATATGAAAGTTATCATATGGCTAACCATTTGGTTAACTATTGTTGAACCAACTAATGTACAAGTTTGGGTACGGTTACAAAAGCCTAGAAACGTGCATTTCATGTGTGTGTAAAAGCTATGTTTTCGATCTAACGGTTGATAAATATTATCTTGAATCTAATCAGGTTTTCATCTAATGGTGAATATTGAATGCTTTGTTACCAAACTAACATTGATTGCAAACCCTGATTTGAAAGACTGGGAAACCTAATCCCCACATATTCTTTGTGATACTAGTTGTGCTAAGCTAGAGTCGATTCTCCTTTAACCTTTGGTTTCTTCTTCTAAACCATGTTAACGACTTAAAGACTTCATTGGGATTGTAAACCCAGACCGATATTACTTTTCTTATAGTTGTATGATCTGATCTTGTTGTTTCTATCGTACGAGTACAGTTGTAATAATTGGTTTGAGATTTCTATCTCCGATAGGCAAGATAAAAAGTAGTCACAAACATCTTCGTCTCATCGTTTGTGATTCCAAAATATCCTTTTTCGCTGCGTCGATTAAGACTACTGTGAGGTGATTGATAATACTGAGCTGTTCTTCGAGAATATAAGTCTGGTTTATCAATTGGTTCATGTTCACCTTGATTTATCAAAAGACGGAACAAAACTCGTAGGTATATTCGTGGGAGACGGATTTATCTATTACCGTAGACTTTTCTGTGTAATATAGATTTGTTTATTAAAGTCTTCGAATTTGGGTCGTAGAAACTATTAGTTGTGGGTGAGATCATCTAAGGGAATACTACTGCTGGGATCAGAGACGTAGGAGCATAATTGTACCTTGGATCAGTGTGAGATTGGTTGGGGTTCAACTACAATCCAGATCGAAGTTAGTTTGGAGTAGGCTAATGTCTGTAGCGGATTACTACAATGAATGTTCAATATGGACTAGGTCCCGGGGTTTTTCTGCATTTGCGGTTTCCTCGTTAACAAAATTATGGTGTCTGTGTTATTTCTTTTTCGCATTATATTTGTTATATAATTGAAATAATACAGGTTGTGCGTTGTTCAATCAATTAGAATATCCGACCTTTTGGTTGTTGATTTAAATTGATTGGCACTTAGATATTGGTATTTGGTAACATCCAAGTTTATCTCTCTTGTATTTAAATTGAGACTCGCAGTTTGCTTGAGTAAAATTTAAATCGAGAGATAGAGATATAAATTCTTTGATATACTTTTATCTAGATTGAATCTGACTGTCTAGTTGATTGTCTAGAAAGTATATTGGAGTTTTTCCATACAGATTGCTAAGAGAAATATTGGGTGTGGTTATTAGACCCCCGCTTTTTCAACTCAATTATTAAGAGAGAAGGGAATCATTTTACAAATGTTTTTCTTTTCTCTTTTTTTTTCCTTTTCCAGATCTACTTTTTTTTCTTTCCCTTATGATGAAGATGATGATGAAGGCGAGGATGATGAAGACGATGACGACGATGATGATGTTAATGATGATGAAGACGACGATGATGTTGATGATGAAGATTTTTTTACGTTTTTGTTGTTGTTTCTATTGTTGTTGTTGTGGTTGAATATGATGAAGATTTTCTGTTTTTTTCTTTTCTTTTGCTGACGTTGTTGTTAAAAATGATGAAGACGATGAAGAAGATGAAGATTTACGTTTTTCTGATATTTGTTCTTCGATTTCAAATGAACTTTCAATTTTTATGGATTTTTGTTGTGTGTTCATGTTAAAGAATGAACTCCATTTTAGATCTTGAATTATTAGGTGTTCATTCGAAAGAATGAACTCTTTTTTTGTGTGTGTGTTCATATTAAAGAATGAACTCTGTTCTAGATTTGAATTAGGTTGTTTTTGATAAGTGTTCATTTTGATGAATGAACTCTGATTTTTGTTCATTATAATGAACTTAATGGGCGTTCATTTTGACGAATGAACTCTGATTTTTGTTTATAATAATGAACTTTTATTAGGTGTTCATTTGAAAAAATGAACTCTGATTTAATAATGAGCTTTGATTGGGTGTTTATTTCAAAGAATGAACTCTGATTTTTGTTCATAATATTGAACTTGATTGGGTGTTCATTTTGACGAATGAACTCTGATTTTTGTTCATAATAATGAATTTTGACTGGGTGTTCATTTAAAAGTATGAACTCTGATTTTAGTTCATAATAATGAACTTTGACTGGGTATTCATTTTGACGAATGAACTTTGTTTTTGAAGAATGAACTGTGTTTGTTCATATTAATGATTTTTTTAAGAATGAACTGGATCTACAAAAAGCATTACTAAACACCTGATAGTTCAGAAACAGAATGAAGTAATTACATTTCCAGAATACAAAACAAAATTTGGACAAGTTAGGCTAGATAAAGAACGATCAAATTTATACTTGCAGAACATAAATCTACCGCTATAAATGATCATGTTTAATTAAAATTTAATAATAAATGTTCAATTGATATTTCATAATAAATGTTTCTTTAATTAATCAAATGAATATATTTTTGTTGATACATAATAAATTTATTTGATATTAACCATATCCGTAAGCATTAATGGTGGTTGTGATGATGGGCAGTGGAGGGGTAATGGTTGTGGGTATTAGTGAGACTGGTAGAATGGTGACGATAATGTAATGGTGGAAGAAGAAGTGGTAGTACGGTGAGAAAAGGAGTCCTAACTCCTAAGATATGTAAATTAAGCACTAATGGTGGTTTTAATGGTGGTGGTGGTGGATCGGCAGTGGGGATAATGGTGGTGGGTATTGGTGAGACTGGTGGAGTGGTGACAATAATGTGGTGGTGTGGTAGTAGGGTGAGAAAAGGTGTCCTAAGATAGGTAAATTATTTAGTCACCCTTGGTTAATTTTTCTTCGTTTTCTTTTAGTTTTCAAATTACATTTTTTTTTTTTTAATATTAAAACAATTTTTAAAGGCCAGATTTTTCCAAAAAAGAAGCTGTTGTCATTTTAAGGTAGGGGCAGAAAGAAAAATGAAACTTATAAAAAAAATTGACCAAACACAAGGGTACACGCGAATTAATTGGTCGGTTCAATTTCTCACATCTCTCTTTAATCCCCTTTTTTGTCATGGTTTCTGTTTCTGTCATTATTTCTCCCCTACTTCATGGGATTATGCAAGGCTACGCGTGAACTAATTGTAATCGATTCAGTTTCTCTCATCTCTTTATTCCCCTTTTTTGTCATGATTTCTGTTTTTGTCATTTCTCCCGTGTAATTATGCATGCTTGAAAAATAGTTCATGATAATAGGTAAAGAGACAAGAAAAGAAATGGATCAAGAATTAAATATTATTATAAATTTTAGGAAAATGAATAAACACAAATGTATGTAAATTGGGAACCCAACAATTTATATCAAAGAGAAAAATTAAACTCTAATGCTAACAGATTTTGCAAGATTAATCTAATTGATTTTAAAGTAATTTGTATCTAAAATGGTTGAGCCCTAATCCTATTTTGTTGACTTTTTATTTATACCTAAGGGAAGTTCCTATGGGATGAACAAACCTAGAGTTTGTTCATTTTGATCCCACTATGGGATGAACAAACCAAGAAAATGGATGTTCAAATGAACAGATTTGTTCATTTGAACACTGAGACACTCCAGTAGGCGCGCGTCTGGTGAAATGGCGTGCACCATGACAAATAACTCGGGCGACATCAGAGCTGACACCAGAGATTTCCAGCAGAGCGCGCGTTAGGTACGCTGACGCTGGCAACTTCAGCGCAGACTCCAGCGTCTCCCTAGATGGCGCCAACGGCTCCATCTGAACGGATGCAAAACCTGCTGATCCATCGGCTACAACTTTTGAATTATATAAATACTCATACTTTTAACTCTAAATTCACACATTCTACAGTTCGTGTTGGATTCTCACAACAAGAGGATTTAGCTATTTGTATGGCCTTTGTTTTTCACACGCAAGAAGCTGTAATGCATAATGTACCCAATTCGATGTTCACTTTCTGGGAAAAATGTTATAGAATGTTTACCATTGAAACTGGGAACATCCGTGGGCGTGGTTCTCACAAATTGGTCCATCATTTTAGTGTAATTAGAACGAAAGTATTGGAGTTTGTAGCCCGGAATTTACAACGGAAGAAGATGTTGCTCTAGTTCGATGTTGGTTACATCGTATGGCGAGACCAATGAACCATGACCATTTCTGGGAAAGAGTATTGGGACATTTTGTATTTTCGCGGAACGAAGCAATAAGAAACAGTAAGAGCCTAGAACTAAGAATTGCATTCATCAGTAATGAAATCAAACATTATACGGAAATATTGTGGAGTTCATCGTAGCAATTCTGGATTATCCAACGAAAAACTGAAAACCATCGCTCTGACCAAGTTTACCGAAGAAAGCGGGAGAGAGTTTAGGCATTTTGAATGCTATGAACTTTACAGAGAGAATGTGGCTGGATTTGATGTAGTTTGATGTTTTTGTTGTGGTTTGTTAAAATGTAGTTTTATGTTATTTGCAAGTTTAAGTAAATGGTAATAAATTTCACGTAATTTCATTCATTGATGTTACTGCCAATTTTACAAGATATAAAATTCGACAATATTAAAAACTTTAATAAAAATCAAGTACAAGTTTAGGCCTCCTGTTTATCTTCATTCGACGTATTTTCCATTAAACGCGCTCTTTGACTGTTTCACCTTTGTTTTTGAATTTTTGGTTGTTAAGTTTCAAAACATGAGCTTTTCTTTGCCTTTTACCAGAACATTTTTTTGGAGCAACTTCTAAAACTTGCAGTTCCCTTTTACAATTTACAATTTTCAATCTTTTTAAAACTCCCACATATCTTAGAAACAGCAGCTTCAAGTTTTGCATCGCAGAAAAGTGTGATCGCTTTTTCAGCCATTTTTATAAGAGAAATTTAGGTGAATTTTGGTGTACTGAATTGTTCGAAGATTACGACAATTTATAGAGGGAAAGGTGAAATTCGAAATTTTAAAACTACCTGTTGGTGCCACCAGTGAAAACTCCGGCGACACAACATGTGACGCGGGCGACAGGAAGGCTGTCGCCAGCGTTTTTCTTCTGTGCGCCACCGTTTTACTAAATGACGCTCGCCTAGTTGGCTGACGCCCAATTTTTTCCCATAGTGGAAAACCCACTTTGGCCATCCTCCTAGCTGAACAAAATTTTATGTTTGTCCATTGCCATAGGAACTGCTCTAACACTCGAATATGACAAACCGCAAAAAGCCAAACCCTAGAACAATTCTTCTTCTCCCGACCACCGTCACCTTCTCCCCCATCCCTCCCCTCCCACCGAGTACACTACTTATGATGCAAGTTTATCACCCTAAAGCTAATCGTGATAAAATTAGTGTATGATGCAAGTGCAGTTTGCGCTGATGCTAACAATACTTCACATCCTTTTTGGATCCAATGAAATCAAGATGAAATTTCTTTTTTCTATTTTCGTAGTGTTCCCAATCGGAAGATTTTTTTAACAACTTTTTATCTTCTTATCCTTATTTTGTTCACAAATTTTCAGTTTATATTACTGGGCATTCCCACCACAAATATTTGGCAGCACGCGCCATTTCAATTTTATAGCTAGCAAATCTTATTTGACGTCACTTTATTAATAAAATATTAGAACAACCATAAGCTTTGGAAAAGAGAGCAGTCATTTATAAGATTATTATAGCCGTAATGGCGTTTTCATTGGATGCTTTCATCACATATATATCATTGTGAATGATTTTTTGTTGGAAAATTCTGGGCTGCAATGGAGATGAAACACGAACAGACTGTGGTTGTACTCTAAAACTTTCAAGGCTCTGGATGATTTCTTTTAGACAAATATTTCTACCCTTCCAATGAATTGGCAATTGCAACATGTATGTGAAATACTGCCTTCAGGATACAATGAAAGCCCTACAACCGGAAATTGGATTCAAGGTTTGCACCCCTTGACCCAATCAAGAACACATGAAAAGAAGGTTCTGATGATGCTTTAGAATAAGAGAGAAAACAGAGAAAGGGTTTTCAAGAGATGATTTCGAAATGGGTTTGGGAGATGCTACTTATAGGGGTTTTTGCATCTGTTGGGAAAAGACATGTCTTTTCACCAACAGGTTTCTCTTCACAAAGAGATGTGTCTCTTCATCAACAGACACTGTCTGTTGAATTTAGAATTTTCTGGAAACTTTTCCAACTGTCCAAACAATTGCATATCCAGGACCCCCCTTCGCAGCGCAATTGAAAATATTCCAACATTCTCCCCCTATTTTCAAAAACCATAAAACAAAGTTTAAAAACTTTTAAATCGGAGCGACTGCATCACCGAAGTGACTGCCTACGTACCCGAGTGGGATCAAGCCAACGTAGTTCTAGCACGATTGAGACTAAGCATCATCGTTGAAACCAATACATAAATGATAGGTACCTTCTGGGTTTGAACCTTCACTTAGTGTAAGAAACCCAAAGCCTTATCGAGATTCTATGGTGAAACTAGTCTTGAACCAAGTATCCCTTATGATAAAACCAGAGTCTCCACACATATTGATTTCATAAATCATGTGTTCTGTAGCCAAGCACTATAAAGGCCTTGTGCTTATATCCTTATTCATGAGTCTTCTTTAGAGAACGGTCTTCTTCTCTTAGGAAACGGCCCACATTTCCATACTCATATAGGTAAGTCTCGAAGGTGTTTCTGCGAGACACCTTTTACTAATCACAGACTCATTAAGGATTTACATCCATCCTATTTTCTTGCAGAAAAAACCAGCACTAACTTGAAATGGGAAGTTTTATGTTAGTGCTCCATAATTCTTCCGGGGGGGTTGCCCCCTAGACCCCCACCAGGGGCGGTCTCCCCTGGACCCCCACGACCTGACCTGTCAGGTCGACCACAGCCTGGGGGGCTACGCCCCCCAGGACCCCCCTTCGCAGCGCAATTGAAAATATTCCAACATTTTTCAGAAGTGATCACGATTTTACAAGTTTTTGAAGATATGTGGCTACAAGAAGTGATCGTGATAACAATAAATAGGGCATATTACTCCCTTCTGGGACAATTTACTCTTACGAGAGAAGAAAAATTGAATTGGGCAGATTACTTCCCTATGGGACATTTTACTCTTAATGTAGAAGACAAATTCAGATGGCATGAATTTATTTCACATGCCATGTTCCAAATATCAGTTTCATCTATGAAACAAGATATATGTAATTTTTTATTGTTCTCATCTTTGATGTATCTGGAATTGATGTATTCAATTTTACAATATTAATGAAATCAAGATGTTTCCTTCAAAAAAAAAAAAAAAAGAGATCAGTCAAGAAGAAGACAAATAAGAGTACATAGTTAAAGTTACAGTCAAATTATATTTGACTTTTTATAGGTGGTAAATAGGAAAATGTACACTGAAAAGTAAAATTAGTTTAGAAATTCTAAGGTGGGGGTGGCAAATAAGCAGGAGGAAAAATCTCTCCACACTTTTATTCTCACACTATTTCACATGTTGGACATAAGTTTTGTGAATAAAAACCAAATCGTAACAGACTTGAAGCTAATATTTTGGGGATATGTTCTTCTTGCAAAGCTCTATATGCTTACAAAAAATGAACACATTAGGAAATACAAAATCTCTCAATCTACCGGCCTTAATTTCAATGATTAAAAATCCGTTAATTTTCAACGACTCATTTTTAAAGTAGTAAATGGTGGTGTTATACGTCTCGAAGTATGCTTATTTCCTGTATGAGTTCCTGTACGAGCTAGAGCTTTATAAAAAAAACATATCCAAAAATATTTACTTCAAATACATTACAATTTGGTTTTTATCCACAAAAATCACTTATGTGAGAATAAAACTGCGAGGGACCCCTAGGGCAGAAGCTTTTCATTTGGGCTAGACGCTTGTTAACTTTGTCTCTTGTTGGACCGATATATCTCCGCTCCTCATTTCTTTTCCGCCCATCCACCGTCACACTGCACCAACTTCCTCTCATTTTCTCTCTCTGAAAAATCTGAGAGATTTCTGCTGTCCTGCTGCAAATCGAAAGATCCACCATTACAAATTCACCAATTTCTCAATACCCTTATCGATCTTGTGTCCAATTTTCATATCTCCAGGGTATACAGATTTGGGGGTTTTTCGTAATCCTCGTCCACAAAGTATCTCTTGTTGTTGTTGTTGTGGAACTTAGAATCAAAGAATCCTCTCTCTACCAACATCCAACAGCAACGAAAGCAACTCACCATTTCCTTAGCTGAACCCTAAATCCGATTTCTCTAGATTATCCAATAATGTGATTCGTTTAGGATCTGATTTCAATGGTGGGTACCGTTCAATTTGGTGCCTTAGCTGCTTGTATTGTTCTGTTTGTTCCAATGGGTTTAGCTGGATATCATCTCAGTCGCAATAAAATTCTCTTTTTCAGTGGAGCTCTGTTTATCAGTCTGGCAGTAGGTGTTCATCTTACTCCTTATTTTCCTATAGTTACTAATTATGTTTCATCTTTTTCATCATCTCTTGTATTAGCGAATCATACTTCATGTATTTCTTTTCTTCATGAAATTGTTTGGGATCTTCATGTACAACAACCAATTATGAACACAGTTGATGAAAAACCAAGTAATGTTTCTTCTGGTTTTGTACATTCATGGACTTGGGCGAAGTCTACACCTGTAATTGCGTGTGGGTTTCAGAAATTAGGTCGTTCTGATGCTTCTGATTTACTTAATGGGTCTTGGGTGGTTGTTGCCGGGGATTCACAAGCTCGATTATTTGTTCTTTCTTTGTTGGAGTTGGTTTTGGAACCGAGTGAAATGGTATTAGCAAGAGGGGATTTATTCAAACGTCACAGTGATTATCAGACTGTAATTGAGAAGATTGGGGTAAAATTGGATTTTGTTTGGGCTCCTTTTACTGCAAATCTATCTAATTTGCTCATGGAATATAAGCAGAATCGTAGGTATCCTGATGTTTTGGTTATGGGGACAGGGCTATGGGATATGTTGCATATCAATAATGCATCTGATTATGGAGTTTCTTTAGGGTTGGCGAGGGAATTGGTTATGATGCTATTACCCTTTTCTTCAGAATTTGGGAATGATGGGCCTGTAACAGGTTCAATTTCTATACAGTCACCTCATATGTTTTGGCTTGGGATGCCAACATTGGTAGAATCTATGTTGAATACGGAGGAGAAAAGGGAAAAGATGAACTTTGCTGTGAGAAATGCTTATGAGAGGGAGCTTTTCAAGAGTAAGCTCTTACGTCAAAATGGGGGACCATTACTGTTATTGGATATCAATTCATTGAGTGGGAACTGTGGGGGAAGGTGTACTGTGGATGGGATGCATTACGATGGAGCTGTTTATGAAGCTGCAATTCATGTGATGCTCAATGCATTGCTTGTTGAGTCTCAACAACGACTTTGAGCGAGAAGTTTCTGCCCTTTTTGTCAATACACTGTACCTTCTGCTTTTTGTTCAATACTAGCTTTGGAGGGACATAAACAAACTTCAGCAATTTAGAAACGTTTTGGTCTCCAATAGAGGTGCAATCTTTTCTTTTATCTTTTTATCTTCTTCTGTATAACTCTAGTAAGCACTGATAGTTTCATGCTTGTGTAATCTTCGGAAGGGTGGCCTTCACCCTAAAAAGAAAAGGACGAGGCACTAATCTTGACTTGTTTTGTTATGTAAGAAAGTTACAACACTTATATTCCTTAATCAAGGATAAATTCAAAATTCAGCATTCAATTTTTAGTCATCACTTGAAAGCATATTGTTGAATGTGTTATCTGTATCAACTTCTATATGGTTTGTAAATGAAGGATGATTTGATAGAATTAACAGTGGTAGTGTGGTTGTATTTCAGGCGTTGTGCTTTTGTTTTCTCATATTCTTTTTTCAAGTAGACACTGTGAACGAATAAAATTGTTGAACAGTACCCATGCTTTGGACGGGTTACATTTATTTATGATACAATTTGGCAATTAGTTAGTTAAATTTATCTGGTTAGTATATCATGGTCGAAGTTCTAAACTGCCTCTAGCTTTGAATGTCAGGTATTTAAACCCTTAGAATTTTATTGCTTTGAATGACATCTTTGATAGACTAACTAGGTCCTAACGGGAAACTTGAGTTAGGAATTTTTCTCGTCATGGCACGAAAGGGCAATCAACAATGGAGTGGAACCAAATGGCTAAGTTGGTTGTAGTGAGCAACTTCCAAATGGTGGTTCAAATGCAAAGAGACGGAATAAGAAAAGAAGTGCGGAAGAAGGAAAAAGATAACAAAAAGAGACTGGAAGAAACTTATGTGGAAGATAAGCAGAGGGTAAATACAAAGGCGGATATTCTGCAATCAGCATCTATCTCTAATGAACCAAGAGAAGTTGATGGACATGTGGACAGGTCTGATGCTTCTGATTTTGTTGGAAAGAACAGAACATCAGTTAGTGGTGACTAGAATTTGGGAACTCCATTGGACAGCATAAGGCATGGTTTCACTCAGCAAATATGAGAGAAAGTTGTGGAAGGTCTTCAGATACCATGCTTGGTAGAAATTTGGGAGAGTTAGTTTTATCCCTTTTGAAGGTAGTCAATGGATGGCTAGAGAGGAAGAAGCCATTGCTTACTTGTATGACAACCATGTTACAGGATCCCCACAATCATGTTCATCTCAAGATTTTGCAAGCATACCCTATTGTTTGCAGGTGGCTCATGCATTCGGGGAATCTTATTATGCTTGTATCTCCGGTGCTTCGGTTTGTTTTTGCAATTGGGTACGACATTCTTTTTTGCCGTCATTTGGTGTAGCATTTTCTCGGTACTTGTAATGATAGGAACATGGAAGTTTCTTATGATCATGGTAAGCTATGCTCCTGTTGCCCTGGCACAGAGTCTGTTTTCTTGGTTAGTTGTTTATTTGGAACTTGTAAAACAGATGAATGAATCTTGATTTTAAAGCAAGGTTCCTTTCATAGGTTATCTCTTATGTAACATAATGCTTTCTTCCCTTGATCATTGTCAATTATTACGTTGGATCTACTCTAAGCCAACTGTTGTTTCTATGCAAATTCATGATGTACAGGGGCTTTCATTTATATTAGCACTTTATGTGGGCTTCATTGAAACCTGGAACTTTGGGAATTGCCATTTCTGCAACTGTTTCTCTATGGATATGTGGGAGCTTTCTGGACAACAGGACTTGTCATCGTTGTTGGAGGTTGGTCGTTTCGTATTCTCTTTCAATTGATATTATTGGGCTCATTTTTCTTAAGCTTGTTCAAACCTAGGTTGTTTTAAATGTAGGACTGGGTTTTTTTTAAAAGTGAATGCTTTGCTTTCTGACAAACAGCTATAAATTTCTTCTACTGTGCTTGGATACATGTAGGTTAGCTTGGTTTGCTTGTGGCCTTGAATGTATTTTTTATCTCAAGTTATGTTTTGATACACTTTCTTAAAACAACGTAAGCGAGCATGGAAGATCATTTAAACGTAAGCACAATATGCAAGGCTCACTAGGTTCCTTCTTTGCTGAGTGCATGAATTCATCTCCTTTTGCAGCGGATAGAAATGCAGGAGAACCTTCAAGTACTGGGTCTGGGTCTGAGATTGAGCTGACGTCTGAAGAAGAAGTTGGTAGGCTGTTAAATTCTTCCGATCTCTATTCAGCCCTGGTATTGGCTTGTTATGAGAACATTGATATGTCGTCACTCAAGTGTGTGTACAGCAAAAAGGTAGTCACCATGAAATTATCGTCTCTTGAATAATTTGCTGGACGCGATAAAAAACTCAGGGGTCATGTGCCTGAGATGATTTTTGGCAAATTGATAATTGGAAATTTTCTGAACTAGTATGAACTAAGCTTTTATTATCAAAAGGAACCTTTATTTATTAGATTCTTGTAAAGGTCAGCGAATAAGTGGCTGAATTTTATTGAAAACACTAAAGTGACTGCATTTTGCTTTGTATCCAGGCGATGCTGGTCCACCCTGATAAAAATATGAGGGATGAGAAGGCTGTAGAGGCCTTCGAGAAACTTCAGAATGCATATGAGGTACATTTGTTTTCTAGTTAGTCTTGTAGTAAGAATCAAAGAATCCCTTCATACTTAAATTTATAATCTGGTTTCTGCAGGTGTTACTTGACTCTTTGAAGCGTCTCAAAGTTCGTCTGAGATGGTATGTTTAATTTCTCTATAATTCTCAGCTTTTAGAAGTTCATTCTACAGACTGTAGGAAGTTTAGTTTCACATTATTGTTTATACATGTAAATCTAAGAATAAACTTTAGTGTAAATAAACTTATTTCAGCAGAATAAGACGGAACACACAAAGACTTAACTGACCAATAAAATTATCTGAGTTAGGCCGCTTGGCTGTTATATAATGCTAGTCTTTTGTAATTGTGGGGGAACTTTAAACGCGCTATTCTTGTCACCTAGGAAAGAGCATGAAACTTGACCAAGAACGCATAAATTTCAGATTCACCCTTACCCGAGTTTGAAATTGCATTGGTAGAACCATAAGATTTATTTGATTGTTCTAATATTAAAAGTTTGTGTCTGAAATTGGCAAGGGATAGATCCCCAATTCCGAAGACGCATAGATGGGTTGTTCTTGTACAAATGTTAAGAGTGTAACTGTTGTCTTCTGGTTTAAGATAAAAAAGACACCCTGACCGACTTGGTTCTCAAACTGCAATTTAATTGAACTTTATAATATGTCTGAACTTCTAGCGTGGAAACATCTTTTACAATTCTCCACAGTTGATACAACCAAGGAAACATCTACTACAATTCTGCTCAGTTTTATGCACATCTTTGTCGATAAATGTGACAACTAAATTGTTTAATTAGCAAATAGTGACCTGGATGTATCACTGGGAAATAGCAAAAAAGTTTTGTCTTTCTTTTCCAGTAATTAAGAGCCGTTAACATGAAGGAAAAATTGATTGGACTTCAGAATTTTGCAACCAGACTACTGAATTACTTCGAAAGTGAATCTTTTTCCTATTCATGTTAATTTGTTTGACAGTTATCTCATTGAATACCTTTACATGTCCGGCACTGTCTTTAAACCTATCGACCTTTCATTCATAAGTTTGTTTCTCACTGGAAATAGTGTTTCTAGGCTTCATTTAGTCATTATCACACATGGATTGAATGGCAGGGCTGTAGAGTTATTAGGGGATTTTTCTTTCTTTCTTTCTTTCTGTCTGTTTTTTTCTTTTTTCTTTTGACAGAACAAAATGTTCTGAGAAAAAGCACCTTGGTGGTGGTGGAACCATTACAAGTCAAGCACTTATGTATATGATTCAATTATAGTATTCCCACTGCCATTGATCATTTTGTATACCGATTGTCATTTACACTGTTTAGCCGTAAAAATATGCTGCAAGGAAACTCTGGAAAGTCTCCTATGAGTCCGTCACTTTCATTGTTGAAACTGTTCATAAAATACGATTAAACCTAGGTTTAGAATCACCACTATGTATGTTTAAAGGTATTTCTTAAGGGGGCATGTTCATGTTCTCGATCAAAGTAACACTTTCCTTCTATTATATATGCTTTCTAGTTTTCTGCATTGTTTATTAATTCTTGAATTTTTCGGTTTCATGTATGTTTTAGAAGGAACAAATAAATCAGAGAGAAAGTTGACATGTCAAGACCAAAGTTATCGACAGTTGCCTTGATCCCATTTTGAATGAGGAGTTGACTTTGAATGTTACTCAGTCAGCTGGTGTGCTCAATCTAGAGGTCTTTGATTAAGGTCGGTTCAAATCAGATGGCAAAACAGAAAGTGCACACCTAATTCTTCAAAAAGATGGGGTCAGCAGAAAGGTTGCATAAAGGCGTGTCCAGGTGAGTCGACTAACAGCATGTTTGTTTTTTCCTCTATGTAGAGGCAAAGCACCACCTTCCTCTATGTAGAGGTGGTCCCCACTTTTATAGATGTTTGTTTTTTCCACTACCTCTACTAATGTAGAGGCTAAATCTCTATCAGGTAGAGGAAATGAAATAGCAGCTCTCAACTGGTATCTTTGGCCAAAACTTCTATTTAACGATGAAATGACCATTTAACCCTCAAACAAAAGCAATTTTGACAACTTTTGCCCTTGACCAAAACAAAACCCAAAATCGTTTTGTTTTCAGTTTCATTTTTTCTCTCTGCCGAATTTCGTTGCTCTCTGGAATTCATGGAGAGATTTTGTCTCTGGAACTCATCGAGAGATTTGGGTTATTTGTTGGTTGATTTCTTCGGTGGAGCAGTTAAATCTCATCAAAACTTGTTCGATTTCAGTAGATTTCAATTTAAAAGGTTAGGGTTCTTGTCTATTTTCTTATTGCATAAATTTTGTTTGCAATAATTTGTGAAGATTTATACCAGTTAATCTCGTTACCGCATGTTTGATTTTAGAATTTTGGGAAAATTGCATAGATTCAGATTTGGCGTTCTTGATGTTTTGAGATTTATTGAAGAAGAGTTGTTCACTTGTAGGAATTGTTTGTTTTCTTGTTTTTTTGTTTGGTGGTAATGGATACAGATGTGGTTGTTATCTAAAGTTTTACTATTGATTTGGTAGTGTAATGAGATTACACAAACCCTAAATTGATGAAATGGGTTATATGGATTAATGTGGTAGTGTATAAAATTTGTGCACTGAATTTGACACTAATGTATGGAATTTTTCAATGTTTGTTAGTTGATTTAGTTGTGGCTCTTGAACACGATAATGTTGATGCTTAACTGTTTCAGTCGCTTGCGTTGTTGTTTGTGTTTATAATCTTGTTTAATTTGAACCTAGAGTGTTGCTGAGATTTTGCTCTGTTTATGCAGGAATACATTTTTCTTTTAAATTGTTTCTTATTCAAATCACAGGGAGGCACCTGAGTTGAAAGCTTACCCCTGTCGTTGTTGTGTTTTTGATGTGCTGTGTTTTGAGTAGCTTGTATATTGACACTACTTTAGAATCTTTTCTCCTATGGCATCAACATTTCTGTGTATTAATTGTTGTTGTTATTTGTCTGCAGCAATATAGATGATGGTGAGACAAATTTTGCTGGTGTCTTTGCCAAGCTAGATAGAGTAATTAGTAAAGTACAATAACAGGATTGTCGTCAAAGGTATGGACTCTCTAACTTGATTTTCACATTAGTTTTCTTTGCAGTCACTTCCTTATGTGGAGTTGTTTCTCATAGTTATTTTGCTTTTGGTACAATTGCTGGTCGTTTTTTGAAAAAGAAATTCATGAGCATGACCAACTGTGAAAGTCTGTGTACACCTGATTGTTATATACTTTTACTAAATTGAGAAAACCCTTGGATCAATACATTGTAGATCAGTAGATTAGTACAAAGAACAAAAGATTCATTTCTCACATGTTGTTTATTACACACAAGTGAATGAAGTTATTTTTTACTGAATTATTTATTGTCTAGGCTACCTGAACACATGGTGTAGGCCTTGGCTTCCTTTTGTGGTGGATATAGGTAAGAGTTTCCTTCCCCTTAGCTAAATTGGACTTCAAATGTTCCATTACCTTGTGTGAATCTGACTGCCTTAATGGTCACTAGTTTAGGCAGCTAGCTGCTAGTCCCTTACCTTGTTGTATTTTTCTTGTTCAGTTGAGGCTGGGTTTGGAAAACTAGTTATCTAATTTAGGTCATACTGAAAGAACTCAAATACTGAACATCCGTTGATTTGTTTATCTAATTTCTTTCTCTTTTGGCTGTTTTAAGGAACCATCGTGGTTTTACTAGGGGTCTCTGAGTTCGTGGACAGCATACCAAAACTACAAGTCGCAGAGACTGTTGGCATCTCTCAAAAGTGTTGAGAATGGGCTAGTAATGATGGTGGGTTGTGAATCTTGGAATTTCGAGAGATGCGGTATCTTTATGTGTCATCTGTAGGGTTGGTGAGGATGAAGGGGGTTTGGTTAGGTCTTTTATTAGTTTGTATTTCGCTTTATCCGTGAAACGGTGTGAATTGTTGAAAACATTATTTGGATTTTTGAAAATGTTGATTTGGAATGAATCTTGGAATTTTTTTAATTTTTTAAGGGTAAAATATGAAATATACAAATTTAAATTTAAATATAGAGTTATTAAATAATGGTTAAACAAACATAAATTTTGAAGGCTCTAGGTAGTGGTATTCATATAGACATAGAGGTTTACCTCTATGTAGAACCCTCTACCTATATAGAGGAGAAAACAAACATGCTGTAAGATTAGGACAATATCCTGATAGCGAGTCCAGTTAGAGAGAGCTATATGCAAGTTGTGTAGATGGGGTGATTGTGCAGGCTGTCTGCTTGAGACTTTGTGGTGTATGATCTTGGGAACTTGATGGGGTCGTCGACGTGTCTGATTGAAGAACCTATGGATGGCAACAACTCAAAGACGGTGCCTTCTACAAGAACTGTAAGAAAAATAACACGCTTTATTTCTAGCTTCGACATGTAGTCTTGTTGTACCTATGCCACGGACAGATCGAACTCTGAAGTGAGTCTTTGTAATTTACGAATCATTTTGTTAACCTTATATGTTGGGTTTTCATCTAGTTGATGTTTTTTAACCGGGGAAATTAGGGGGAAACCCAAAAAAAATAATATTCTCATTGTCAAGCCCACAATTAATTTTTGGTACCGTGACACCCATAATTATATGAAATTATTAATGAATCAATACATAACTGGTTATGCATACTATCTTTTCAGGTATAACTCGTTATGCAGCCTAATTTTTAAGGGGTATAATTGGAAGCGCAACTTGGACATAACATATCTAAAAATCCGCGCCTTAGAATTTTACAAATTTTATATCGTTGGAAATCTTTTTAAAAAGGGCTACATAACGAGTACAAACAAGAATATCAAATTTTTGTTTTTCACGAAAAAAATCGGAGGTGATCCTCATTTTAGGGAAAATTTTCGAAAACTTGATACATAACCATTATCAATCACCAAAAATGATGCATAACATATTCTAGACGATAACGAATTATGCAACCATTTTCTCCACTGCATAACAAATTATGCATTTGGATAACAAAGCTATGCATCTATAACAAGTTATGTAACCATTGTTTTGGTTGATTTTAGTGCGTACATAAAAAAATTTGATGCATAGTGCAGTATGCATCCATATTTAGGGATGCATATCAGGTTATGCATCTATTTTCTCGATGCATAAGAGATTGTGCAGTTTTTTTTCGATGCATAACGCATTATACAAATCATATTTTCGGATGCATAACGGGTTATGCATCTATTTTCTTATTTGCATAACATGTTATGCGATATTATTATAGGTGCATAACGTGTTATGCAACCTTTTCTTTTTTGTTGGTTTCAATACTAACAAAAAGTAGCTGCATAACGTGTTATGCAACCATTCTTTTTAGTAAATATTGTTGCCTTAACAAATAAGTGGGTGTTAATATCATAACACTATACTTACTAAGGGCCACCATCACCTAAAATAATCAACTAAGAATAATAGATTAATTTCTAGACAACAAAACATCTCTAAACAAAAGCTTAATTATTCTAGCAGTGGGAAAATGTAGAAATCTAAAACTGAGGTTTATCAACTCATATTAGCTAAAATATCAGTAAAAATCTGCTGCTGAATCTCTATCACCTCATTCATCTTTGGTTGAAGGTTTCTTCACGCAGGCGCAACAAGGAATCTTCTTCTTTCGCCCCTGGCTACTACCTCTTACACCACCAGAGATGTAATCACGCAATAGAACTCCAGTACTTTTCTTTGCGACGTTTATTCCTTTGACCTCATTTTCGCCCTCAAGTTTCAAAGAAAACAAATGGATCTTCGCATTTCCAATTGCGGTTGTCCAATCTTTTCGCACCCTTCTCGCGCCTGTTCCAGAACTCTCCGTCTTTGAAGTTTTGCACTCTCTTCAGGCTCTTGGAAGCAGAGAACTAGGGTTTCTGAACGAGTTTTAGAACCGAGAAGAAATGGTGGTTGTGTGGGTTACTGCCGTAATTGAATTCCTGTTGATTTTATGAGGTTGGGTTTTGATCAATTGAAGTTCCGATCTCAAGAAATTGAAAGATGTCAGTGGAATTGATGATGAAATTGAAGGATGGGTGTTTGCTGCTAATGAATCTGAGATGGAGAAGGAGAAGAAATAAAAGAGAAAACAAAATTTTATAATTATGGGTTTGAGAATAATTTTTCCCCAAAAAATAGGTGCGAGCCTTCATTTTTTTATCCGTGGTTTTCATAGTGGGAAAGATGCAAAGAATGGGTCTCCCTGTAGTTTTCACAATTCTCTTCAGAATTTAAGCTAGAAACGCACAGATATGGTGGAGGTTTGTGACTGTCAGCTATTTTGAATAGAAATACAATTACGGAACCCAATCAGTTGTGCTTCCAATAATTCTGAGTCAGACCAATTAATCATTATTTTTGTTACTCGTCTTTATTGGGCCTGGCCTGTTTGGTGGGGGTCTTAATATGTTCACTTACGGGCCATGGTCTTACCAAGTTCAGCCCGATATCCCTATTTGACCCCTAGTTTCCTTTCCTTTTTTTAGACACAATTAACAAAATTAATAGTCCCACATCCGGGATTCTAGGTTTGTTAATCTAGTTTATAAGGAAAGATTATCGGACATAATATCAGCCAATTGGTAAGGCTTGGAAAGCTCGGTTACTCTTGGAAAAACTTAACCCTAGGTCTGGGCCATCCTGATAACACGCATCTCGTCCCTAGGGCGCTCATATATGGGAACTAACTCATCAACGATGGGACTAACCCTCACCGGCCTCCACACTTTGAATGCCACCTCAAGATGGCTCAGGGTGCCTAACTATCCAGTAATCCGGGCAACACCAATCTTACCAATTGGTTTTTTGTTTTTGCTTATTATTGCTTGTATTTCATTGTTGTTTTCCAGAACTAGATTGTAGGAAATTGCTTTGCGTCGCGAAGCTATCTAGTTTCACACTGAATGCTAGCACTGTTCTCAACTGCGGCCAGAAAGTCCTTCAATTTTCCACCTACAGATGTCACATTATTATCAGAAATGCGAACCAAGTATACTTAGCAGATAGATGTGGTTGGAGAGCTCTCAACATATAAAAAGCACACATCGAAGATAATAAGGTAAAATTAGGAACCTTTTTTGCATCAAAGAACTCTACTACTTTAGCAAAATCTTCCTCCAGGAATCCCCTTGATGTGAGATCAGGAGTTCCTGAATCACAAAATAGACTAGGTAATTCATTAAGTCAAGAGTTTATCAGTTTACCAAACTGTAAGTCGATATTCAATACCATGTACTCTAAATTTAAAGGAAAAGTGTTTACCCATTCTCATGACACCAGTAACCATGGCAGGCACATCCCCAGAAACAGTGTTCTTGTTAGCAGCAATATGAACTAATTCCATTGCTTTCTCAACTCTTGAGCCATAAATACCCTGCATTATTTAAGAAACTCATGAGCATCTACTTCCACCGAGCTGTTGGACATGCCACATAATGACAAGACATGACCATAGAGTATAAAATTTCCGTTCTTTTGTAGAGTGGAACTTTTTCCTTATTACTAAACTTGTTTTTCAGATTGACCAAGACTAGATGATACTCAGTACTACCGGACACAGGGTTTCACGGTCTTCAAGAGTTAACATGTCACAACTTAAGAAAATGAACGTTAAGAGAGTGAATGGTAGCACTACCTAATCCCAACAAATATAACCGTGTAAAGCCTTACTTTGGCAAACTGTGAGCAAATTTTGAGAACTTGCTCTTGGTAAGCCTTGTGTTCTGGGGTATAGTTGCTGCATCATATGATTTGAAAAATTAATCTATACAAATTTTTCTTATACAGCTCCAAGGAAAACACTTGTCATTTAAGGAAATCAATGAGCGCAAACCTATTTCAGTGCAACTGCTAATCCAGTAATTGTGTGGACCTCCTTGAAGCCCAGGAAAGACAGCTTGATTAATTTTGTCTTCATACTCGTACATGACCTTCAAGACAGATTGAAATATTAGAAGTGGAATCTCCATTCAAAATAGAAAAGGAAGCGGAACCAAGAACAAACGGGGTTCCAAAAGCTAGCCTATAATGATAAAGTAAAAAAAGTAAGATTTTACTGAATAAAACCGACCTCTTTGCTTGTTTATTGACTTCCTTTCTGTAAAAAATCATCCCCCGACGTGGTCCACCAAGGGATTTAGTTGTTCTGGTCACCACAGCGGCATACTCAAATGGCGATGGGATAACAGCACCAGCAGCAACAAGATAACTTATGTGAGCATCCGCCAACAATATAGCTTTTTGCTTGTCGCACACCTACAATCCGTGAAAAGATTGAGAGATGGCAAAGTTCAGTGAAATGATACCACTGCGGACTAGAGAGTATAATCAACTGGCAACATTGCCAAAGTCCAAAGACGCCAAAGAAAACCTGGCTTGATTGGGATGTACCCGGATTAATTGGGGTATACCCAATAAGACAAAATCAGGTCATTATGAAGTAAAGCCTAGCCACCCCTTAACCTTGTATTTTCTAAATGGCTAATATTCCCTTGGTTAATTAACACTAAAATTCTGATTAGGTTAATTAATTGAGTTAAAAATTTCAAATTATGAATTCAGTAGATTAAACCCTTAATCCTTCTTATGAGTTTGATTTCGATCAAAAAAAATTGGTTTTGAAAATGCATAAGGCCGGCAAGGTCGTGGTTTGAACAAAGTGTCGGCCGTTATCTGGACGGCAAGATCTACTTTGAATAACCTGCCGACCAATGTTCAACCGGCAAGGTCCACTTTGAATAAGCTGCCGACCAGGTTTCCGCCGGCATTTTCTCGGTTGAAGAACACGCCGACTATCTTGGAACATAATTTTACGGTCGGCATGGAAAATTTTCCTACAATGCCGGAGGTTATAAGGTCGGCAAGAAAATAGTTTCTATCACTGCCGGCTGACATGTAGCCGGCATGTTAAGGATTTATAACCTTGCCGACTTGTACTTATACCAAACATAAAAAAGAAAATATGGAAGATGTAATTCACTTTATTCATGCAATTTTGGTTACTACATTGATTGAAACATAAAAACGAATGCACTTAGCATGTGCATCAAGCCTTTAAACCCCTATGCTACAAAACCAAACTTACATTTGTTAGTGGTGTTTCATTGGAAGATAAAATAACATGGGTTACGTAAAATAAACCACAAAAACACTTAAAAATTGTTCAATGGACAAGTTGAAGGGGCAAGCGTTGAAAATCCGGGGTTGGAGAGCTAAAAAAGCGAGTATCGCATTTTCGATTACTAGGTGCCTAGCGTGGACTTGTTGAATACTTCTTGCATTAGGATTCCCAAACTCGCCGCTAAATTTGTTGTGTACCCTAGCCCAAAAGGTTGTGGAATCCTCCCGTTCGGAGGATTGACGTCTAAGTCGATTTTCCGCATACCATGCTTTGGTGATTGCCAAATCTTCATTTGAATCAAACGATGACATTGTTGTTTGTAGAGAGCTATTGAGTGAGTTAGATGGAGTGTATGATGATATGAGCTTTGGAGAGTATATGGAACTATTTGTATGTTGTTTTGCAGATAGAAATAGTGTATTTATAGGATGGTGGCCAAATTTGGCCGTTATAGTGCCCAAGTACAAGTCAATCAATGAAATTGTACTTGCAAAAAATTTGAATTTTGAATATGCCAGCGAGGTATGTTTTCTCCAAGATGCCGACGAAATCAGACCGGCAGGGTCCTAAATTTGTTACCATGCCGGTCATGTAAGATTTTAGGCACCAAGAGAAGGTTTTTTGCCACAAACCCGCCGGAACTGTATTGGTTCACTACCATGCCGGCCACAATTCAGCCGGAGGGGTCCTAAATTTGTTACCGTGCCAGCGAGGTATCTTTTAGGCATCAGGAGAAATATTTTTTTTGCAACAAAACCGCAGGAACTATATTGGGTCATTACATTGACGGCAAATACTCAGCCAGAAGGGTTTTCATTTTACTTCCTTTCCGACCGTTTAAGATTTTAGGCATCAGGAGAAAGGTTTATTTGCCACACATAGCCGGCATGGTCTATAACATATTACCTTGCTGGCTAGTAAACAGCCGGAATCGTAGAAAGCGTATTACATTGCCGGCCCTGGTAACTACACAATTTCTTTTGTCAGGGACGGCAGTCTTACAATTCACAACCTTGTCGGCCCTAGGATAGTCGGCAGGGAAATTTAAAGGAAGCATTCCGGCATTTGTATTAAAATTTTACGTAGCTAAACCAACCATTCATTCAACAACTAGAAATTCAACACTTTTTGTCCAAAGTGAAAACACGTCCCATAAACCTTAAAAAACATCTTTCCACACCATTAACTTAAACATTTGTCCTCCACAACATAAATAAATAAACTACTAAAGCATTCATTGACCACGACCACGTCCACGACGAGCACGACCCCGTTTTGGAGAATTACCTTCACCACCACCACCACTGCTGTTACGAGTCCTCTTTTTATCATCCTTCATCTTGGCTTGAGCTTGTCTCCTAGCTTTTTGTTCAGCCTTTACTTGAGCCTCAAGTTGCTTGAACAATATATGGGCATCCTCACTGACAACATTTTTAACAATGTCAATATGCTTGGTTTGCTCTTCAATCGACAAAGGCTCTCCTCTGTCTCCCGCGGAACACAACACCTTCACAAAGGTCTTCAAATGCTCCTTCTATTTTCAGTTAAACAACAAACAATTAATAGAATGATTCGGTAATGCAATCAATCTTAAAATAGTAAGAGCAACTCTAAATATACTTACAAAGAACTTAAGAAATGTTGTTGGGTCTTTCGCTTCAAACTTCTTCTTTAGAGCCAGTTCTTCAGCAGTCATGTTCCTAATCACAGTAGGATGAGCCCAATCCAAGTACCACGCCATGTATTTCTCAGTAGCTTCATGACCGGTGGTCACGTCGTCCAAAAGAGTCACATCGATTTTATGGCGACGTCTATCGTCCCAATGTTCTTGATTTAACGCTGGATCATAAGCGACGCTCATACCTTTTTGGGACGTGGTGCATTCAGCCTGGTTCACAGTAAAGAACGTCTTATCTTCATCGAAATGAGGTTCTTCTTGGATGTAACCCAATTGTCGCATAACCCGATGTGGATCATACATTGAAAATCCTTCAAACACAGTCATCAAGGGTCCATAGTATAATGCAACAACTTCATTTCTAGGATGGATTAAACCTTGATTTCTAGCATCCCGATATGGATCAAATATTACCTCCTCCGTAGTCAATTTGTCGACGGCGCTTTGGAGTTTCATAAGTTGTTGCGGCATTTCCTTATCCTGATTAACCTTAAAACTGTACCTTTGCGCTCTTGGCCTATGAACCGCAACACTCTCATCCACTTTGACATAGGAGCTGTCTTTGAACAAGGAAGGGAAGTGCTCATATATCCAAAATAAAGTTTAGAAAGAACCTTATCTTACGAGAATTTTACAAATATCAATGTTTTAGACAATAAAATTACCTGGAAGAGACATGTGTTTCCGTTAACTTGCTTAGTGAGTGCCCTAGAACATTTTGTCAACTCATTGCTCAAGAATGAGACCACCTCAGTACCCTAAGAATAGTCATGCATATTATGTAAGGGATCCAATAATTGCAAGTAAATGGCCTCGACTTGGTTTACAGAACTGTCTGGGAAGATACATTTTCCCAGGACGTATAGCAAATAACAGGCCGCGGCAGCATTGATTCGCACCGAGTTCACCATTCCTTCCCTATCAAGGATTGACTGTGTATCCCATAATGTGTCCCTCAACCTCTTCACATTAAACTTCAGCTTGGTTAGACAACCATCCTTCATGTCAAGAACAACCTCTGTCTGAACCTGATTCCAACCGAACAATTTCTTGCTCAAATCGTAAATTTTCTTGAAAGAAATCGCATTATCGAATCCCTCAGTGACTTCTTTTCCATCAACCTCGAGGCCTAGAATTTGTTGAGCATCATCGGGAGGTATCGCCATCTCACCGAATGGGAATAACATAGTATCAGTCTTTCCGTAGAACCTCTCACAGAATGCAGAGACGGTAACTTTATCAAGATTAATATTCGAACTCTCCACCGCAGGCAACAACCCGGAGTTCCCCACAATCACTTTCACCTCCTTACATTCCTTGTCAAGATGACAAGTATGAGTCACTGAACACGAAGCTTGGCGCCTCATGAGACGGATGACATACTTGTGATCCTAAATACCAAAAAAATACAAAATAAATAAATAATACAAACACTTGACGCAAATTTAATTAAGATAGTTACACAATTGAATAAAGAACAAAGACGGATTAAGATTACTTACGATAGTATTATGGATCGTACATGCCCATGAGTCTTTGTATCCAAAAAGAACTTTTCCACCATATCTTGGGGTCCTCCTTGGAGGCTCACCCTCTTTCAGTGTAACCATGAAGTGTTTGGGAGGCATGTGAGAATCAGCAGGTTTAGTGATCACCCTCTTCCTAGTTCCGGTTGAAGTTGAAGCCGAAGCTTCGGTGGGTTCAACAATTTGTTATCCATCTCCTTCTTCTTCTTGTTCCTCTTACACTTCAACAATTTCATCTTCGACGGTATTCTTACCTTTACATCCATTACCATCATCATCATCATCATTACCTCCTCCAACATTAGGCATTAATTTATTGATCACCATCATCATCATCATTGTTGCCTCTTCCAGCACCCAGAGTTCTTTCATCAACATCATCACCATCACCTCTTCTACCAGATGGAATTGATTGGTCTTCATCTGGAGTCTCGTCTGAGTCACTGGGTTCCGATGGTGGATCATAATCATCATTCGGTATACGGATCTTTGTCGTTCCCGCTACAACGTATGCCCCTCGATGTGTTAAAGTCAAGAGTTTTTCACCAACATGAGGAGGTATTGAAGGAGGACTAATAGCTTTCGCAGCTTTCTTCTTTGCCTTCTCCACCCTGAACACGAACAATTCAGGAAAAAAAAAACATTACAGGCCGGCAGGGTCAAAAAATATAACCTATTCGGCGGAAACATGGCCGGAAAGGTCCACTAAAGGATGTATGCCGGCTAAGACACACCCGGAAGGGTATCATAAAAATAGCCTTCTGGTTCCCAACAAAAATGTACACGGTAGAAACAAGAAATTTTTACAATACAGGTCGGCAGGGTTCATTACACATACATTGCCGGTTGACAAACAACCGGCATGGTTTTATATAAATACCCTTTCGGATAGAAAAATTCTAGGCATCAGGAAAAGTTCAAAAGACGCAGCTGGCATGGTAAAAACCAATAAGATGCCGGCTTCATTAAAAAACCGACGCCGGCAAGGTATATAATTAAATAACCTGCCGGCCCTGCTAGTAGCAGTTACAAAAACTATACAGCCAGAAAGTTCTCCAACCTTATAGCTTGCCAGCCAAACCCTAACTATGAAAAGCCGGCACGTTCGACAACATAATACCATGCCGGCCAAATAACTGCAAATTCAAACATTCGATTTTTCTGACCTAATTTGACATGCAAACATGAAATTGAAGTACTAGAGTGAGTTTAAGTAGGCCCTTTCTTTCTTAATCGCACCATTTCTACTTTTTCGACGGGTTCAATCTCTTCTTCAGCAACCGTTTTTTTCTTCACTTTCTTTTGAACCAAACTTGCAATTCCAGGGTTGTACTCATTGGGTTTTCGATTGGCATCTTTCATACGAGTTCCCATACGCCGTGGTGGATCCATTGATGACTATTAATCGGAGTTTTCGAATCGACGATGTCAATGAATTAATCGACGAGTTTTGATGGTGGTGGGGGTGATGGAGCCGGTATGGTTGTGGAGGAGAAGAAAAAGAAGAGAAGAAGAAAATAAAATGAAAAGATTAAAATTGATTTAGGGTAATAGGTTTTTAAAGGGTGGAGGTAGTTTTGTAACTTACCCATTAGGACTCCCCATAAAAAGAGTCCCTTTAAAATTAGGTATACCCCGATTAATATGGGTATACCCCAATCAAGCCAGGTAAAAAATCCAAACCGAAAAAAAGGTCAACTAAGCTTGGATGTACTTAATATAGTTTACCTGGCGAATGCGTGCATAATCATAGAAGCGTTACTTTCGGGTAACAGTTACTCCTATGCTTGTGAATTTGTGTTACGACCAATAATTAAATTTGAAAAAGCTGATAACCCTAATATTTATTGCCATGAAAGAACCCCCGACCACCATTTCAACTTTTCATAAAAAAAAAAATTCTACTTATGTTCAGGTCTACCAAAAGCATAAGTATATCAAAAGTGGGTCTAGACAGACCATGTGGGCAAACCACACAAAAACGGAATTTGAATTTTGTTTCACAATTTTTTTTGTGGTCCCGATGGGCCCCACGAAGGACAGCAGGGTGTCCAACTTTTGGGAGAGCTTGTTGGACGGTTTTTTTTGCCGCGGTTTTTCTTGACGGTCTGTCAAGCTTTTTCGATATCAATAAATTTTGAATTTTGTAAAAGAAATCCGGGACTCAGAAGTTTGAAGTTTAATCTGAATATATTCAAGTAGAAATTGACGTTTAGTCCCATAGTTACCGGGCTTTGGACTATATAGTCCTGCTCCCTCAAGCCTAGTACTAAGGGGTCCAAATTCACCCAATTTTGAACGAGTCGGTCCTTTTATAAACGATTCAGTCCAAACTATATTTTTTGATTTCTTCCCGACTTCATTTTCATTTCTTCATTTCGAGAACTTCCAGAGCGAAGAAATCCTAAGAAAGAGAATTTAATCTCTCTAGTCTGCAAATTCAAGCTACAAACCTTAATCTGAGAATCAAACAAATGGTTATATCGGTACATATTTTTGAAGATTAACTCGTAATCGAGGAGAAAATTGATGAGATTCAATTTCTGCAAATTAATCTGGAGATTTCATCATCAAAATCGATTTAAAAGATAAGATTATCTCTTTTCATGCATCATTTTAATTCGATTAAGAGCTATTAGTTGATCAAAAACCTTAACTCTAAAAGTCTGATTTGAAATCATGGATGAGATTCATAGTTATTAGATCATCTTATCGTTTCTAATGCAAGAATCTTATAAAAAAAATTCACAAGACCTTAAATCTAGTATTACTACTGATTTTTATACAGGTACGGGTGACGGATCTTGCTGATTTTAATACCTAATGCTTTCTTCTACATGGTTGTATGTGTTTTAATGCATTATGGTTTATGGATCTCTTAATTTTTCGTTAAGTAATTTTCGCTAGCCATTGAAAGTTCAAATAAAGTTAGCTCTTGTATTGTCTAGGTATTGTACCAAGCACAATTAATATAATGCTTATTATGTTATTACACGCCGAGGAGGCTATTGGATATACAAATTAATTAGGCAATAGCCTTAGTAGCACATGGATGATTTCAAAGGAAACTAACAAATAAGCAGGAGATACACAGAACTGAAAAGAAATGACCACCCTCATAAAATGAATAAAAATTGAAGAACAAAATGTAGAGCACCCACTTCTTTACTTTATAAATTAAACAAACGAGTCCTATCATTCCATCTGTTCCTTTATTTCGCCTTAAAATGTTAACAATTTTTTTTTTGTTAATGTAGCCTATAGGATTAAGTGAAATTAAGTGTCACTATTTACTCACTCCAACAAAAAGATTCCCTTTAATCTAGTCCTTACAAACCATGGGAGTACTTCATAAGAATTTTATCGACTTTGTTAGATCATAACACATTCTTTCTTCCTAACTCTTTCTCTCTGCAAATATTTTTTTTTTTTTTTTTTGCTGAAATATGCAAATGGAATTATTGGGCAAGTTTTATTTTCGTTTTTGATGGTGTTTTGTATTGCTGCAGTACCAAATTTTGCAAAGGAGTATATTTTTGGCGATGTTGAAGGTTAGACAATGGATATTAATTACGATTCATGGGTTAGTTGGAAGACGTATATTGTTGGTGACAACTTAGGTAATCCATTTAAAACACAATTCCACTATCATTCCAATAGGAAAATTGATATCAATTATAAGACGGTGAGTTCAGTATGTAACTATTTGATTTTTATGGAGGCCGTAAAATATGGATTTATTGAATTTTAGAGTCCCTGCAATATCATTTGTCATAAAATAACTATAAGTTTATGCTTCGGTAAATTAACGGGGTATACAAACTGGTACACATGTGGAAAATTGGCTCTATAAGCTTATGCATGCATAAATAACTAGGTGTACATGTGAAAAAATGACTTCATAAGCTTATGCTTGGGTAAATAAATGGGGTGTACAAACTGGTACACATGTGGAGATCCATGACTTCTCGTCGGTAATGTGAAAGTGATTCATGGTAGCTTTAGAAACAGAGGCTTGGGTTTAGAAAATTTTGTCAAATTATTTAGCTCAAGTAATTTCGAACGCTACCTCTTCAAGTCAATTATCTTATTAACAATAGGTTTTTTTTAGCAAAATAGGATATGTGTGTTTTCATGACTCTCTTTGTACTCACCTTTAAATGTCATAACATGTACAAAAAGGATAGTAAGAGGAAAGTGTAGAAAGAAATAATGAGGAAGAAACAATATAGCTAGCTGAGAAATGAAGTGCCGCTACTCTATACTAATAAATGGGTTTGAACAGAATTGTTATCTACGTATATGCTATATAATATGATTATAGGGTCATGTATTTTGAAGAAAAAAAAATGGGTAAGTAACCAGTTTTAATGCGCAGATAATATGAGCACATGCATGCACTTGCTAGGAACGCTGTAGGAGTTTTCATCTGTACTTGAGACGGAGTCTTTGAATGAGTCGGATATAGTTTGCTAAAACAAAGACCTTCCTACCATTTTCATTAAATGGATAAGATAGATATTGTAATTAAAGATGCTGCAACACTAGGTAGTATGTGTTTATCTTTTTTAGTTTTACGTATGAAATAGAATAGTGTATTAATTTTTTAGCTTCATCTTACGCATCTGTTTCAGTTTCAATTTTTATACTTTGAATACCCAGGCCTCATCTTCATTTAGTGTACCTCGACCTCGTTCTCTGCCAGAACCAACAAACTTCATTAATGCTATCAATGATTTCTATATATGAAACAAATGAATGAAAAACACTTTAAGATATTAACTACATTTTACATAATGAACGTAAAAGATCTTAGTAGTGAATTTGAAGAACGTATTAATGCATAAGATAATTGAAGATTTACAGAGCTCTTATAGTAATTATGAGAGATTTCATTTTAAGATATTAACTTCATTTCTATATACAATTCACAGGGAACAAATTGAGAATTGATAGGATGAGATTAGGGAACAAGATCATTGGATACAATTAACGGAGAAGCAAATACTAGTAAGTTCTTTAACATATCGGTTACTAGCTCCTTACAGATTTGAGTAGAATTCGACTTTCAGCTCTTTAGATATTGAATTGGTAATGTGTACATAGTTATACACATGTTGATTCTATATGTGTACATAATTGTACACATGTTGTATTTAATGTGCACACTTGGACACCCTATTAGTTGACGTGCACATAGTTGTACACCTGTTGATCATTAATGTGCACATAGTGGTACACCTGTTAGTTGACATGCACATATTTGTACACCTATAAATCGTTAATGTGCACATAGTTCTGCACATATTGATGGTTAATATCCACATAATTACACACCTAGTGATCATTAATGTACACATAATTATACACATGTTGATTTCTAATGAGTGCATATATCGATTCCTGGATTCGATATTTTGTTTTGTGAACTGATTTTTCATTGGGTGGTCTACATTTAACATGATTTTTTCATCACATTGGTTGGTATTGGTGTTTATCGTCTTGTTTTCTTTGAAATGTTACCTCCAAGAGCTTGCATTCATATCCAAGAAGGTGGTTTTAAGTGAGGAAAAAGTGATGCAAATAAAAATAGTTGTTGATGCAAGGAAGGATTGTGCAAAAGTTTCTCTTACCAGGTGAACGAGATGGAACGATTTAGATGTGGCACATGTGTTTGTTATGTCCTCATCTAAATGGGTTCCCACCAGCAATTCATAGAGTAGTAACTTTTTTTTCTTCTAAATCATGAATTTTATTACTAAACATATTTCAAATTACAGTTACAGAAGGCCCAATTTAAGGCTAAGCAAAAAAGAGTTGAGCCCATAACATAAGCCCAAATACAAATTACAAAAAATAAACAGCCAATACCTACCAAGGAAAAACTGAGGTACAATATTTTTAAGCTAATGAAGAACAAAATCTGAAATATAAACCATGCTCACTTTCCAGATTGCCTAGAAATTCAGGTTTTTCTTCATAGTATAAGACAACTCCTCTTGGCAGGAGCACTCCCTTCTTTGCCATATGATCAGCTGAGAAATTTATCTCTCTAAATGAATGTTTAAAGGTTATTGCAGTGATGTGCTGTTGTATAATCTTCCATCTATTCACTACTATCCAAGGTATATTGTCATACCTCTGTGAGAACTGCATTTGAATCCAAACTAAAACATACCTCTGTAAAGTGTTTACTAACTGCCCATTCACCATCAATCACCAGTGTCATCACCTCTGCTAGGTAGTTAGTTGCAATTCCCAGTCCACCAAAAGCAGCACCCACACATGCCCCACCTCATTTCTTGCTACAAATCCAACTCCAGCACACCACCATCACAGCAAATTAGTACTTGGTTTCTGGAAGGGAGTTTGAAAAAGCATTGCTTCACCTGTGTACTCAGAGTTCTTATCCCAGTAATTCCAAAGTGCTGCAAGATGTTTAAGTCATACATTCCACTCCATTTATTGCCTTTGATTCTAACTCCACATTCCCTTGTGAATCTGACAACTTTAAACTTTATGATGTTTGGCTTCTCATTTTCATAGATCATTCTATTTCTTGTGTGCCACAGTTCTGTCATAGTAATAAATGCATTATTTAGCCAGATTTCTTTTACAGCTGCACTCTTCCCTTTAGCCACATTTAAAACTTCAGCAAAGGACATGGGACTTAAACATTGAAATACACCCCCAGCCAATACCATATTTGGACACTAAACTCACATTTCCATAATATATGTTCCATAGTATCTTGAGTTTTACCACACAAGTAACATTTTGATATTGTATAGAATCCTATCCGAACACTAACTCACCACTAGTTCAAACCTTAAAAACTCCATCAATAGCAGCGATCTAGTTAGCATCATCAACCAGCGCTATCTCAAGCTCCTTCAGTTCCCCCTCCAACCAAACAAAACACCTCCGCTTAAGTTAAGAAACACAAGTCATTTGATCAAACACATAAACATCAACACTAACTCAAATATATGATTCTTATACTAAGAAACAAAAGAAAGATCTAAGTGACTGAATAAGGTATGGGAAGAAATGTTACCAGCAGTTATATTAGATCATCTTGTGAGTTTTACCTCTAGGAGCTACCTTTGGATTTTGTCCTGTAACTTTTTCACCAAAATCTATAGATCCGTAAACCTTACCTATAAAAAAAATTCACAAACAACCAGTTATTCGATTAACAAACACAAACATACTCAAAATCAAAAAATGGTGATAGAGAATTGAGAATTGAAATTGAAAATTGGCTGAAATTAAATTCACAAAAAACCAGTTATCAGTTTACCTGAATATTTTTCAAAAGTACTAACTGAACTTGGAGGTGTCTGAAATTCAAACCAAAAAAGAAAAATGTTAAGGTTTACAACTGAATATGAAATCTAAAGAAATTTTAATTAGGTTTTGTAACTGAAATTTTCGTACTTACTCAGAGGATTCCTAAAATCAGAAACAATGTTTCTCTTGAAACTCTTCAACGAGAAGCCAAGAAAAATTTGAATAAGTAAAAATCAAACCCGATCTACCCAAACTCAGAAATTCCTTTTTTACCTCAACATCACCAGAAACACAAAAATGAAAAATGAGAATGAGAAAATCAAGTACCAAAAGCTTCTCATTAAAGGAAAAAATATTCAATTACATCGAACTAAAATCAGACCAAAATCCCTAATACCAAAATCAAAATGGAAAATCAATATGGTTTTGTTTGGAGTTAGGATAGAGATGGAAGAGTTAGATGTGTTGAAACGAGAATCTACACATGAAGAAATCGAAATCGAAATGAAATCAGGGATTGAGTAGGAAGATAAAAGGGGTGAATACTGGGAAGAGGGCAAGAGGCAGAAAGAATAACGAATACGTGTTTTTCTTTTCCCAAATATATATAAGCTAACGTGAGTTAGAATCTCTAAGAAAAATCAACCAGATCTAAGGGTCATGATTTTACGTATGTGTGTATGTCACGTGTATAGCTTAATGGGAACTGAACTCCTATAGCTTAAATGGACAACACATAATATCAACAACGGCTTTTAAGACTAAGATGTTGTCATATGCCCACTCGTAGACAACGTTTCCTAAACTCGTAGACAACGTTTCCTAAAAAGTTGTCATATATCTGTTGTCAATAACCATTTTTCTTGTATTTATAATACCCATTTCTGAGAAAACTTCCATCTTAATGAATCATATGCTTGAGTGATGTCTAATTTCATACCTACATTACCACCCCTCCTTTTGCATTTCAACTCATTTACCATTTCAGAAGCTAGTACAATTTTATCTTGTATATTCCTCCCTTTAACAAAGGAACCTTGTTGGACATAAATCATCTTTTCAATCATTGTGCTCAGTCTAGTAGTAATTATTCTTGTAATAATCTTGAAATTAAAATTTGCTAGTCCAATAGGTCTGAATTGCTCAGCTTTTTTAGCACCTTGTACTTTTGGTAATAGAAACAAGAAGTTAGAGTTTATCCCCTTAGGTATAAAACCATGTTGCCAACAGAATTGTATAGCATTAATCAAATCCTCCGTTATAACTTCCCATCCATATCTATAAAAGCTATTTGAATATCCATCAGGGCTAGCAGAACTGTTTGCTTCCATGCCAAAAACAACCTCATGAATCTCCACTGCAGAAGGAACATCATTCAAGAAAGCATTATCTTCTTGTATTACAATTCTTGGAATAGCATCAAGTAATTCATTAGATATATTCACCTCCCTGTGTTCAAATTTATTTGCAAAATGTTTAATCAAAATATCAGCCATTGTATCTTGTTCAGTCACTAAACAACCATTCTCATCTTCAAGTTCAGTGATGTTATTCTGAGCTTTTCTTATTCTTATATTTTCATGGAAAAATCTAGTATTAGCTCCACCTTCCTTAACCCATTTTACTCTTGATTTAGCCCTCATTAGTTCATTATACTGCTGAGCAGCTACTTCATGCTTGCCTCTAGCTGTGACTAACTTATTTAGTAGATCAATATATTCTGGATCATTATCAGATTGCATTGAAGAAGACAAAACCTCTTGTTCTGTATCAATTACTTTTAACCTTAAATCACCAAAAACTTCCTAATTCCACTTTCTAATCACTTGCTTTAGTCTCTTTAACTTGAATATAAAGGAAAATGCAGGATTACCATCCACACCTTCATTCCAAGATTCTCTAATTAAATTCAAAAAATCAGGGTGAGAAGTCCACACTAGTTGATATCTAAAAGAAGCATTAATAGGTTTCGATATATTGACAGCTGCACCCAATAAAGCTCCATGATCATAGATACCCCTCACATCAACTTTGTAACACCACCCTTCAAACTTTTCTAACCATTCAAGGTTGCAGAAAGCCCTATCCAAATCACACAGAATTATTTTCTTACCACATCTATTATTGCACCAAGAAAATTTGATCCCATTTTTTTGAGCTTGAAGTAAATTACAGGACTCTACACAATCTATGAACTCTTGCATTGATATCATCAAAGGTCTTCTGCCACCTCACTTTTCATCAGTGCTCAACACCACATTAAAATCCCCAATGACCAACCATGGAAGTTTCATCTCACTGATTTCTAGCAATTCCTCTCATAATGCTCTTCTATCCACTGTAGGACAAGCAGCATGTACTCCAGTTACTAGCACATCCCCAACCTTTACTGTAATATCTTTCTTTGAAGTAGATACCACCATTGGTTTTGAAACAGAAGCATTCCATAATAACCATAAATTTCCTTTTGCATTATCACTAGAATTATGAATTAACAACTGACTCATACCTGGAAGTCTAAGATGCTTAATACCTTTACCAGTTACTCTTATTTTAGGTTCAGCTACCCACAATAGAGATGGGATAAATTTTTTAACTAAATCTCTTAGTTTACCTTTGGCTTGAATTATTTTCAAGCCTCTGATATTCCTGGAAAAGTACTCTCATGGGTAAAGGGTTAATTGAGAAGTATTGCTACTTCCCCCACCAACACCAGTTTTAACTGAATTATTAGCTTGCTTCCTAGTTGTAACATTTGGAGCTGCTTTGTTTTTACCTTTAACAGGTTTACTAATTACCTTAGAAAAGGTAGTTTGCTTTTCAACAACCTCCACTAGAGATTGAAACTTACTTGGAGATGCAAAGATTTTTTCTGCATCAGGACTGTTGCTTTCTTTTCTAACTTTTGTGCTAGAACCTCTAACTTCCTTCCATTCCTCAGTACTTGAGCTTTCAGTATTTATGTTAGATAAAACTTGAGCTATTAACAATTCCTGAGCATTATTAGTTGATTCTTCTTGAATGGTCTGCAAAACAGTTATTTCAGCTAGCTTCACACCTTCACCCTGCCCTTCTGGATGTAATGCTGGAATACTTGTACTTAGAACAATAAGTTTGTTAACTGATAACACTGGAAATTCCTTAGGAGATTCCAAAGTACCTGTAAATCCTTGAACCATATGAGTAGAAGAAGTGATATTATATGAATCTGTATAGTTCATAATAGGAGTAGCCATCCCTATCTCATCAATTTCCCCATCCTCTTTGTATTTTTAAGAGCTCACAGGCTTACTACTAGAAGAAGGAAAACAAATATCAAACCCAGCATGACTCTGCACTGTAATTTTCTTTGGAGTGTACCTCCATTGATTGTTGTTTGCCTTACCTCCTGGTTGAGTATCTTTTCTTGCCAACCTGCATTCAGTCACCAAGTGTCCTACAATGTTGCACTTACTACAGAACTTTGGCAATTTTGAAAGTCTAATTTCTTGCTCAAACTTACAATATTTAGATTCAACAACCACCTTATTAGGTATACTATTTGCTAAATCAACTTCCACCAGAATACTAGCATAATACCCAATTTCTTTCTTCATTGTTGTCTCATCAACCTTGATTGGTCTACCAATTGCTTTAGCCATTGACATAAGTATATCTTCCTTCCAATATTCAATACTAAGCCTTGGAAACATCATCCATACAAAAGCACTAGAAGATTTTTGCAATTCAGGTTTAAAATCACGTTCCCATAATATGAGTTTAATATATTGAGATTCA
This sequence comes from Papaver bracteatum, assembly GCA_023529315.1. Taxonomy (NCBI): domain Eukaryota; kingdom Viridiplantae; phylum Streptophyta; class Magnoliopsida; order Ranunculales; family Papaveraceae; genus Papaver; species Papaver bracteatum. The sequence continues at coordinate 94,136 of JAJJWX010002943.1, read as the reverse complement.
ACTTCCCAAAATCCTTCATATACTAATTTCATATGCTCTTTATTTTCTAATTTGATAATAAAAAAACCTTTCCCAATTGGAATGAATTGACAATTACCTTTCAGAGTCCATTGTTTACTTAAGATAGCTTCAGCAGTAGAGATCTTCAATTTCACAAAATTCAATCTTCCAATCAAACTAAATCTCCATTCATTAACACTCTTATCTATAATCTCATCCGGAATGAACACTGATGGACTAAAAGTTTGAGGAACATAAGAATCATCCGAACTGTCTTTTTTTTTTAAACTCAGATTGCAAACGAGAATTTGAATTTTCCTCCATTGACTTCAATTTTTTGACATATTTATTGTAAAAACACCTGAGATCAAAGAGGAAATAACACTACAACAACCAAATCAATCAAGATTTTCACCTGAATTGATTATTCAGTTACACAAAAACTGAGAAAAAAAAATTCGCCGTTCCAATCACCGAGTCGCAGAGCGTGACTCGGTCCTCTCCGAAAAGTTTTTTCCCATAGAGTAGTAACTAAGGTGTACATAATTGTACACATGTTGATTATTAATGTGTACATAATTGTACACCTATTGTATGTGTTTCTCTCTGTTTATATGTGCTTGTTATTTTTTACATGTACTTAGTTTTTGTTCGATTTTAGCTGTATTGTTGATAACTTGTGATTGTATTCTCTTTGTTTCGGGATCTTTTTGTTAATGGAGAGAAAGTACCAGCCGTTAATTTGAATTTGGCGCCAAAGTTTTACCACCTCGAGCTGGAGTTCCAGAGAACTTGGCTCATGTCAGAAACTACATGAAGGTTTGCAAAAATCTTGTTGCACATACTTAATGCCCATCATTAGTTTTGTTTGCATAAAACTACTTGAATAATTGCTAAAAGCTTGTCGTTCTTAAATACACATACCATATGCCCATCATCTGTTTTGTTTGTATATCGAAGAATTGTCTTTTATCACTTTGCAGTCTAGCTGTTCCGATTCAACCAATTAAATTCTCCTTGTTTGGTGGTTTCATTTTCGTTTTCATTTACATGTGTTGATTATTAGTGTACATAGTTGTACACATGTTATTCATTTTGAAGTCTAAGAAATTAGGGAAAGCACTAATGTGTACATAGTTGTACACACATATTATGTTATTTAGGTGTGCATAGTAGTCCAAATGTTGATTATTTAGGTGTAAATAGTTGTACACTTGTAGGACTATATTTATGTATACAAACCAAAAATTAGGGAAAACAGTAATTGTACAGGCGTTGGATTTTCTATAGATGTGTACAAAGTGGTACACTGTTGTGTTATCTCAGTAATATGTGCATTTTTGTGGTATAAATGTTGGATTTTTATACCACAAAACATCAACAGTTACTGCATCTCTTTCTTATCCCATCAAAAGTTGTCCTCTCATTAGAAATTTAGATCCTTGTAACATCTCTTAGGCAAAGATAATGTACATTCTAGGATATTTGTTATAGCTTCAGTTCCATTTTCGAACAGTTTTATTAAAATTATCTCTGTAGACAGATGAATAGATTTAAGCTCATACTTGTAAGTTAGTATAATCATTTTTTCTGAGCTGTAGCCTGTAAGAACTGGATGGTTTATCAATGTGTTACCAGTATTCATGCTATCAGTGATTACTTAATTATATAGGCCTAGGTGAAAAATAAGTTAGAAACTGGTGCTACAACGGTATTTTAGCTTACGAGTCACCAATATCTAGCTCCCACTGTATAATTATTTTGTTGTTTTATTAGATTCCTTGTTAGTTAAATTTTTTATGAAACATTAGTTTGATCTCTGTGCTGACCACTTTTTCCTCTTCGTCATTGTATTTATAGATGAACAGTATAGGTACATCATTTCTATGTCTTGCGTATCAACAAGATGCTTTCATGTGCCGGAGCTGACATGCTTTAAACTGGTATGAGAGGAGCGTTCGGTAAACCCTTGGGAATGGATCACTTAGCTAACTTGTTATCGTATGAAATTCAGTTGCAGTCTACTTTTGCTATGTTGGTGTACAAACTGGTGCACCTTGTTTTGTCTTTTGATTTTTTGGATTTTTGTAGACATGTACATATTTGTACGCCAATATAAACTAAGATTTTTTTAAAATGAGAATTATATAGTCATATGGGTACTCTTTTTGTAGCTCTCCGAAATAGCTTTCCGAATATATAAAGTTTGTGAATTTTAGACAAACTGTTTGAAAGATAAATTTTTTTTAATTCATTTTTATATTATTTAAAATTGCTGACATCATTGTAAATCACTTTGGACTAAACTGTAAATATTTGGACTAAATCATAAATTATAAACATTATTTATGTACTTTAAATAAAAAATGACTAATTTCTACCTAATTGAATGGGTCAGGACTAACTAGTATATTTGGATGGGGTTTTGGACTAAACCGTATTTTTCTCCATGTTCAACTAGAAAGCTTAGGGGTAGTTAAGGCATTATAGGTTTAACTTAGGCAACTACCTCACGCGGCCTAGAAAGGAAAGGGATAGAGAAAGACTTTGTATGGGATTAGGTTGGTTCATCCGAAAGTTCTAAAAAATGACGACTTTCCTCCTAACATTTCACACCCCCAAAGTCATATCTAAGATTATTATGCCTTGCTGACGTAACCTCTTGCAACTCTTTCTGAGTTTCAATAAGACCGTGTGTTTCACATTCCAAGGATTAGACCATTGCAAATGTTAATATCTGAAGGCTAAACCCAAAAATTAAGAAAATCGTCATTCTAGTACTTTAAAGTTAAACCATCATCCACGAAATCCTTATTTGCAATATTCATAACTTGGCTTTTTGTATCAATCTCTAAGACACGATATGATTCTCCTGAAATTTCAATTTCTGCTACTTCACCATCTGTACATTTCAGCTTGTAACCGGGAAGCCCACAGTATTCTGGCCGGGAATCTCCCCAAAATGGATATATAGCTTACGTCTATACGATTTCCACACACGAAATTTTTGTTACATTTCTCGTACCTTTCTTGACTAGTTTCCTGGGCAATACAAACATAGGTGTGAAACATTAAGATGAACAAGATGACGACAACAGGTTTGAGGAACAAAAGGGAATCGATTGAACCATGATGAATATGATTACAAGAAATCATATTAGAAAGAGAGAAAGAAATGGGAAAAAGTTAGAGCTAATTGAAACTGGGTATGCTGCCGAATGCCGAGTTATGAATATACTTCAGATGTTGAAGTATAGTTCATTTGCCAAGTTAAATAGCTATGAATTGAATATATTAATGAGATGTTGAAGTACTAGTCTTTCGAAAGAATTTTGTTCTTCCAAGTCCAAGAAATGTTTTTTTGTAGTTTAAATGACATTCCTGAAGTTCGAAGGCGGCCGGTTTTGATTAGTCATGTACAAAGAAGGTAACTGGAAACTCAGGAGGAAAATGAAACATTAGTTTTGTGTATGCTATTGACCAATAATTCTCGTAACAGTACTAATTTTTAATTATTTATTGAGCAAATAGAACTATCCGAGTAAGACATAATGGAGTTTTCCCCACTAATGTAAGGTACAGGAGCTGCGGCCTCATGGTTTATTAGATAAGTCTTCCCATGAGTGGAATGCTGTTGGAAAATCTAACACAAAATCTAATTTAGATGTGTTCGTCAGATGTTACTTCCTACCCTGATATCTTCCACCTGGTTAGGCTTATGACATTGGGACAAATTGATTTGTCAAGATTCCTTTTTATTTTTTTTATTTTTTTTTATAAAGTCAAGGCTGAGCGAGTCTAATTATGAAATTATCATTTGTTATTATTTTTTTCGTGGAAATTCCAACATCGGGAACATGATAACCTCTTACCGTACATTTTTGTTATAAGAGGAGGTTTCTGGATCAAAGGAGTGGAAAACTCGTACTCAACTCATTCAATAATACTGATTTAGTACTTTACTATGAATCAGACAAAATTTCCCTTACACAAAATCTGCGTTTCAAGGGAGAATTGCGAAGAAACAATCCCATCATATTTCCCCTTTCTTTTTTCTTTCCATCAACTGCGAAGAAAAAGCATAAACCCTGGAATTCATTTCCAAAACCTCTTAAAAAAAGTTAAACTCGTCATCTCAAACAGGTTAGTCAAGGTATTATTGGCGATTAAGGTATGATTCTCTCTTTTTTCTATGCATGTATAAAGAAAAATAATACCACCTTGGTTGTTTGTACCAGTGGAAAATAAAATAAAAGATTCACGTTCACAATTCCAAACGTGAATTACAAAATTCCCTACCATATAAAAGGCACTGAAACACAATATTTCACTGTCGCCAAAGTAATGGTGAGTCGGTGACAATAGGTTCAGGTCACATTTGTTTCATTTTACAACATTACTGCATGGGAAAATAACATAAAAACAAGCAGGTGTAACGACAAATCGATACCCTAAATACAAGCTGCAGGTTTATCATTGCAAGTGTACTAGAAAAAAGAACTCAAATACCGAAGACTGAAAACTTAAAAATAAGAGTTGCGAAAGTTAGTTCTTGCGTTTTAGCTTCTTCTTCTTCCGTTGAGGCATCAACAAAGGTATGTCATCATCAGAATTAGGGAAAAAATACAACCTTTCATGGTTATCATAAATTTTGGAGCATCTTATGTACATGACATTTCATGGGAAAGGGATTAGTGGATCTTCGTGTCTCTTCTTCATATCTAAAGCAAGAAACAATCTTCCAAAACTATTCGATCTTCCGTTTCCGAACACAAACAAGTCCCGAATATTATGTTAGAGATTATAAGTAAAAAAATATTGATACGACTTACTATAATTGCAACTTTGCGTTTTTGTCCATGACGGTATAAGGTTTAACAAGGAAGCTAGGATGACATGGTAATTATCTCTTTGGTCTTCTTTGGTTACAACAAGACGACTTCCATAAGACGATACTACCAGTAAGAAATCGTAACAAAATTAGGCAAAATAAATAAAATTCAAAGGCTTATGTAGAATTGAGAAACGGTATTAAGCCATTAACTATACACTCTTAATTCTAGTTAGGAGATGCAAAATCAGAGCTTGTCAGGAGCACCTCTTTGGTGCATACATTATATTTCACCGTCACCAAAATGGAAGTGAAATATTTTATTTCATCGTCTCTCAAGTGGTAGTGAAATGTTACGTTTCACCTCCATATATATGGTAGAAAAGTTTGGTACTTACTTTTCTTATTGTGAACGTGAATGCTTTATTTATATTCTACTGGTATGAAAGAACCAAGGTTTTAGAGATAAGTTTTTTTTATGAACATACCTCCATAGAGAATCATGATTTAATCGTTTGAGTACCTCAGATTCAACCACGGTCAAACAGTAATTGTAACACATTTCTTATATCGTTCTCTGTAATAATGCATTTGCAACGAATATAAACATTGCAAGCTTCTGGTTTTAATTATTTTTCTCACTTTTCATCATTTGTAACTCTTTGAGCAATGAATCATTATTTTGAGAGAGTTTACACCATGATGAGATAATTTTCATGCTACTAAGGCGATGGAGGAAGCCATTGATAGATGCTTGATTTGTAATTTTACACTTTGAGTTTTATTACCCACAATTATTATTTTTTTTAATCTATTTTCTTCATTATCATACTGTTTGAAACAAAATTTCTTAAATAGTTGTCATTGCATTTGATGTTTCATGCTTGAGGTAATTCTTTTTATGAATCATGCTTATTATTTACAATTATTATTTGAGGGTTTGACATCTGAGAAAAGAAGATACTATACTTCATTGTTGAGTAGATACATTTATAAACCACATGCATAATTATTTATCATCATTTCATGCATTATGGTTGAATCCTTAGCCTCATGCTTTCAAAATCATTATTTATTCACTTTGCATTAGTTTAATAAACTATTTTCCAAAACCATTTTTAAGTTTAAATCAAAAACCTTCACAAGTATTTAACGAACTTCTTATTATCACTTTATACGACACATCAGCAATCCTAATTGAAATATATACTTCCATATGTCATCGAATATATGGTATCCAAATTAACAAGGAGAAGTCGGCTATTTTTATCCCTATGTTGCTAAGGCTTCGACGGAAGGTTGTCTCCTGGAAAATGACCGCATGACTTATGCCCATATTACTTATCAAACAAATATGTTAGGCATTTATTGTGAGAACATGTTGCGATTTTTTTCTTTGCTTGATCGTGCAAATCAAATACGACAATCATAGCTGAGCGAGATATGGTGATTTAAGTTGCTCTTGCTAATAGGAGTCTTGAGATTGCTCACCTTCACTCTGAACTACTATTAAATATTTAGGAAACGTCGACCTTCGAGCTGATGCGGAGGACTATCATTTAAAAAGATTCATAAAAACAATTATTTACGAAATAGAAGTTCATTTACTTATTAATTTATTATTATTATTATTTTGTTCTTTAGGAATCTTTATATTGAATATTTTTTAATATTATCCAAGTTGAAATAATACTTCCTTATTGTGATAGTTAATTAGGAATTTTAAATCTGGTTGTATAACCTCTTCAATTATAAATTCACATCTCCTCGAGATGGGGTTCCACTTCAGTGGAACTCAGTCCTTGTTATATCTATGTTTGTGCTAATTAATACTAGTTTAGCTTGCTTTTAGCATGATCATAACTTGCATAAAATTTGATTAAGACTATTAGAGGGGTTTTGTTATCTTGTGCACCCAATCACAAGATAAGAGTCAATCATTGGTATTTGAAATGATAAAAAATTATGAGATGGGGTTTGGTTTGAAAACCCAACCCATTTTTGAATAACTCGTATAATTAGAGTCGGGTTTGGTTTTTTCTCTTTGCCCTGGGATGGGGTTCCACTTCCCTTGGAACTGGGTTCAAGTAGCTGAAATGTCCTCATTTATTAAAAGTACATCTCGAGGAATAATGTTGAATCATCCGGTAAATAATATTTCAACACCAAGCATAAATCTTGAGAAGTGTTGTTTTTTTTTTTTGGTTAGAACATCTCACCCACACATGTAAACCTCCACGTATATTATTTTTCCTTCCACCTTTTTTTCTTATGACTTAACCCAGTTCTAGACAAATGATTTCTTTTATATTTCAATAATCTTTGAATTTGTGGGTATGATCGCTGCACAAGACATCCAGTTTCCATCACCTACACTTTCAATGCATAGAGCTTATGCTTTTGGACTTCAACTTTCCAATGTTGGTGTCTTTGCATCTCTCTTACTATCTCTTAATACTATTCCTTTGAAGTAATAAATAAAGTAAAAATTGATCTAACTATGAAGAATGTATACACGCTGATTTAATTTGTTCCATTTTGATGGTATATAATTCTTTTATACCTAAATTACTTCATGAAATTCTATTTAAACATTAAATGATTTACTAGAAGTAACACAAGTAGGTATCAAAGTTCATGTATTGGAAAATATACCAACCTATTGATGTCGGTAGTATGGACCAGGTAATATACAAATCCGAAGTATCACAATTAATAACCACCAAGTTATGTAAAGTCGATCTACATTTACTTTGTATATTTTGAATTTGACGCATCCACCATCTGATTTTATTTAGTTCAAAGGATGACGTTCTCTTCCTTTTGGTTAATATATGGTATGTATGTAATATTTAGAAATACCTTATCGACCTCCAATCGTGGTCAAAGTGACATTGTTATTTGAATAGTGAATACGTGGAATAATAGGATTTTCCGATGATATTGTAAAAGTATACGGAGGTTCTTTAGAGCAAGGTCTATGGAATGAGTGTTTTTAACACTCATTCACTGCCAAAACGAGTGAGAGACTAGTTGAAAGAGTGAATACCTGACCGTGGGAGAGCAAATTTGGAGATTAAGAGGCAGAAAGTTTGCCGCATGGGAGAATTTTTCTCTTCAAACGGCTGAAATTCTGCCTCCCAAGTATTTTTTTTTATAAAACTCCAGCGAGGCCCGCATAAAAGAGTTTAAATCAAATAAAAAAATCAATAAAACTCTTTAAGCGGCACAAAATCAGCCGTTTTCATGATTTTTCTTTGAGTGGCAGAACTTTAGCCTCCTAGTGAAGACTTTCGCCCTCTCATTCACTTGAATGAGTGTATGAGTGATTTTGGGTGAATGGGTGAGAGCTCTCATCCCATAGTAGCACCTAATTTGATCTATTTTGATCAAACTCTTTCAAATCCAATGAGGTCTCTCACTCCATAGCCCTTGCTCTTAGGAGATGGACGATCTGTTTCATAGTTAAGCATGAGGTCCACTTCAGCCATGGTTGGCCTATCTACGACCCTATTTTGACAACATAACAACCCAATATGTATGCATTTTATAACTTCAAATGGAGAATACATATCAGCCAAATCCTCATCAACAATCTCTGACCATTTTCCTTCATTCCAAAGTCTCCAAGCCTAAAACAAAAATGTAAAAATGTATAAGGTCATTAACTCATACATATATTGTAATATACTATAAGTTCATTAACATATTCATATAATGAAAAAGAAAGTCATGGATATGTATCATACTTACATGAAGTATAAGATTCAATGGTTGTTGAGGATCGTAGAAGTTGTTATTTCTCTTAGCACTCACAACTTCTAGTACCAATACTCCAAAACTAAAGACATCAGACTTCTCCGAAAATATCCCTCCAATCATATACTCTGGAGACATATAACCGCTGCATTTATTTATAAAGACGCATTATACAGTATATCTAAATGAGTTATAGAAATTCAGGACGATGCTAAGGGAAACATGGTGCTCACACTGTACCAACAACCCTTCTAGTATTATCTATAACCTGGTTCCCTCCAAATATCCGTGCCATTCCAAAGTCTGAAAATTTTGGAATCATGTCTTCATTTAATAAGATGTTACTAGCCTTGAGATCTCTATGAATCACTCTTAACCTAGAATCGCGATGAAGGTAAAGAAGGCCACGAGCAATCCCTCCAATAATGTCGAACCGTTTATCCCAATCTAGGCATGTTTTTTTTCTTGGATCTGCCATCAGTACAGACACCCTTGAATTAAATAATTGATTCATGATGAATATAAAATATATGAAAATGGGAACTAATTTCACATCACATTTCAAAATGTTCAACATGCAAGGCCAGGCTTTGAAAATGATTCTTTATGTTATATTTAAAAAATAAAAGAATGTCTGATAATATAACATACGAGAAAAGAAACAAACCAAAGAGAAATGCATCTAGGCTTTTGTTGGGCATGTACTCATAAATTAACATATTCTCTTCTCCTTCAACGCAACAACCAAAAAGTTTCACAAGGTTACGATGTTGAAGATTGGATATCAACAAAACCTCATTCTTGAACTCTTCGATACCTTGTCTAGAAGTTTTTGACAATCTTTTCACCGCTATTTGCTGCCCATTTTGTAACTTACCCTACAAACAATATTCCAATGCACATATAACGATTCTAGTAAAAGAAATGTGCAAAAGTTCATTATATTTATCATGATAATCAAACATATGTAAACATACCTTATAAACTGGCCCAAAACCCCCTTCTCCCAATTTATTTTTTAAGAAATAGTTGTTTGTAGCATTAGCTAAACAAGCAAGGTTAAATATTTGTAATTCCAGTGATTCTCCTTCACTTTTACAATCATTAAACATGTGTGTATATGGAGTGTCATTGTAGGTAACATTGGTTTTCAACATCCCATGGAGGTTTTTAATTCTTCCTGTGTTTTCATGTAAAAGGGAGGAAAATGAATATACAATTAGTCAATGAAATTCATAAACACAAATAGCTTGAATTTTTCATAGTTGTTTTATAGTGATGTAATATCCCAGCAAAAATAAAGGAGAAGGTATTTACCTTTTTCAATAGTCTTGTTCCTCTTGCATAAATACATGTATCCTAATAGTCCCTTGATAATTGCCGCCAAAAAGACTATCACAGGGATCATAATCTTCCAAATTATCTTGTTTCTTTTTCTGACTGAAATATTTGAAAAATTAAGCATACATTTATTTTAGGACAGGGAATAAAATACATAATGTTGAGGAAAATTAGGGTGGAATAATCTAGATTACAAATCCATGTGCTAACACTAGATAATTTCAGATTTTATAGTCAACTCTAATTGGTTATTTTCGTTAATATGGGTTATGATGTTCCATCTCCATTATAAGTAGTTACAGTCAGTTATGTAGTTTTGCACCTGTATTAGTATAAATATATGTTGTGTGAAAACCCCCTAAATATGGGATATATGATCATATAATTGGTATCTTATTAATATTACATATTATTTACCTTCAGTATCAATTCTGAATCTACCCTTTTGAGATAAACATCCCCTAACCTTTCATCTAATTGTTGATTATGAAATGATATAATTGACACACAATGTTCCCATAAGCATAAACATTGTAAGAACATGCATGTAGTCTGAAAAAGTGGGGGTCTAACAACCACACCCAGTATTTCGTTCGGTAATCTGTATAGACTAACTCCAATATAATTCCAAGAGAATCAACTAGACAGTCAGACTCAATCAAGGAAACATATCCAAGAGTTATATCTCTGTTTCTCAAAATAATCAACAAATCAAACATATAAGAATCTGTGAGACTGATTATAATGAGAAACAACTTGGACGATACCAAAGACCAATGTTCAAGTGTCAGATCAATTTCAATCAACAACCAAAGGTTGGATTTACCAATTGATTAAACTACGCACAACCTGTGATATTTCAATTATATAAACAAATATAATGCGGAAAATAAATAACACAGACACCAGAAATTTTGTTAATGAGGAAACCGCAAATGCAGAAAAATCCCGGGACCTAGTCCAGATTTGAACACCATACTATATTAAGCCGCTACAAATACTATCCTACTACAAGTTAACTTCAGATTGGAATATAGTTGAGACCTAACCAAGTCTTACACCGATTAAGGTATAGTCGCATTCCTTACGCCTCTGAATCCCATCAGGACTCTATGTACTTGATTCCTTTAGATGATCTCACCCAAAACTAAGAGTTTCTACGTCCCAAAGTCGAAGACTTATAAAAAATTTATCTCCCAAAAAAAAGTCTTTTCTGATAAATAAATTTGTCTCCCACGGAAGTACCTATGAATTTTTTGTTCCGTATTTTGATAAATCAAGGTGAACATGAACCAATTGATAATCCGGTCTTATATTCCCAAAGAACAACCAAGAAATATCAATCACCTCACAATAACTTAACTATATGGTGGTAGAACAAGTTATTGTGGAATCACAAAGAATGAGACGGAGAGCTTTGTGATTAGTTTTTATATCTTACCTATTGAAGATAAATCTCGATCCAGTATTAGAGAATATAGTACTCAATACCATAGAACAAGTAAGATAAGAACACGCAACTACAAAGAAAATAATTGGGTCTGGCTTCAGAATCCTAATTAAGTCTTTAAATCGTTAACCTATAATGATTTTAGGAAAAACCTTGGTTAAAGGAGAATTGAATCTAGTATGCAACTAGTATCACACAAAAGGTGTGGGGATTAGGTTTTCCAGTTGCTAGAGTTCTCCCTTATATAGTCTTCAAATCAGGGTTTGATATCTTAGAAACAAAGCAATCGATATTCACCGTTAAATGAAAGCTTGATTTAAGATTCATGCTAAGTTTGCTTACAACCAAAGAAATATCTCTCCACCGTTAGATGGTCTTAGCTTGTTACACACAAATGAAATATACCTTCTTCTAGATATGGGTAACCGTACGTGTATATTGAGTTGGCTCAATAACAGTTAACCGAAGCGAGCCATATGAACACTTTTGTATTAACCACATTCATCTAACACTTCTATATCAAATGATAATCAAATTAATCTAATTGTGTTACTCATAGAGTTGTTCAATTGTTTATATTTTCATAGAAGTATACAAGACACAATTGAAACAAAATCGGATTGATTCCTGATTGTACAAAGTACTTATTCAATAATCAATTCATGAACATTAAGCCACTATTTCCAAAGATTTCATTCCTTAATTTATTAAAATTTTTTTCATGAGTATGAAATCATACTAAATCGATTCTAGAACTTAAACCAACCCAGTTTGCAAACAGATACACAAACTTAAGTTTTGGACTTTGGTCTTGTCCGACAGTTTGCAAACTGGTATGCATACTATCGTTCCGGACCTAACTCAGGCAGAACTGTTCGCATACTGGTATGCAAACTTGGTTCCCGGACTTTAACAGTTAAAACCGTTCACATACTGGTGTGCAAACTTGGTTTCCAGACGTAAATCATACCACAACAGTTTCCATACTGTTATGCATACTGTGTTATATCCAGACAATAGTTAATTGTTATATACTCACATTTTAATCATTGAAACATCCTTAGAATATGACAATAGCTGTCTCACACAAACTATTAGCTTATAAGTAATTTTCAAGTGATCGAATGATCAATACGGAACATTATGAGTCGACATCAAATGACTGTTTCACACAAATCATGTAAGATGTTTCAAGGAAATTTTCACATGATAATATTTTGACTTATTATTTTGTTTCCAACTAAACTCGTCAAAAATAATGATGAACGTAGCTAAAGCAAAAAGCTTCCAACATATATTTCGAGAAAGATATAAGCGAGTTAAACTCAACATGAAATATCAAATGTGTATAATGTAAAAGTGTATATAGCTGTACGACTTAGTCTCAAAGGATATATAATAGAATATACTTCTGAGTGATAGATAAGTTTTAGTATCCACATACCTATTGTTGATGAAGTTCCTCCAAGATCTCCATAATAGATCTTCGTCTTCAATCGATGAACATCGTGAAGTCTCAAGCTCAACTACACATTCTATCCTAATCCGAGACATAGATATAAGTATACTAGAAATCAATACTTATAGTTTTGATCACCTAAACTTGACAAACAAGATTGAGATAGCAACGCTTGCGAGTTCGACCGAGTAGTGCTCTAACATAGTCTAGCAAACAAATTTGCATTCTTTTACAGTATTGATTTATCGAGACTAGGGATCATCCGGAAATTTCGATGTTGAAATTGGTAAAAAATATCTTTACTTCCACATTGAAAAGACATGTTCCTAAGTCACTAATGAATCTCAAAGATGTCAATATAAACGAGATCGTTCAATGAAACTTTACAAACACTCAAACTCCAATATGACCTGTTGTACTTGGTAAAAGGTCTACAAACACCATAAACATCACAAAATTATTTTTGTTGAGAACTAAATAAATCTCATTTTTCTATTGTATCCGACGAAGTAAACTGCGACGAGGAATTAAAAAACTTGGTTCATCATAAATTGCAGCAGCATTAATCACTAACGCAACTAGTTTTTGAAGAAATATTATGTATTAAGATAAACCTTGTTGGATACATGAATAATAAGATTTTTATGATCAAGTATAAGATTTTGAAAGTTAAGTTGACCAATGTAGGATTTTTGTGTTAAATATGTCGATGTCTTAGGAAGGTTCGGGAATAGTCTAGAATCTTCTGTGCGTCTCCTTGTTTTGCTAAGTTAGGGAGTTTACTCATTTTGGCTAAGTTAGGGGTTTCTTTGTTTAGCTATATTTGTAGTTTCAAGGATAAGTTATGTCCTAACCAAAAATCCTATCTTGAGAAGATTTTTCGTTACTTTAGAATAAATAAATCCAAAGTTTTGGTGTTCCATTACCGACTACGATTAAATTATCTAGTGAGTTATGTCCTACTACAATTGACGAGAAGGAGCTTATGTCGAACATTTCGTATGTCAATGCGGTAGGTTCTTTGATGTATGCTATGGTTTGTACTTGTCTGTATATTGCATAATAAATTGGTTTAGTTAGTCGTTATATGGCTAATATCGGGAGAGCACATTGGTATGAGGTCAAGGGAATTTTGAGATATCTTCAAGGTACCTTGGAAATTTGTTTAGTGTGTGAAAATGAGGAGAGTTTGAAGGTCCGTGGATTTGTTTATTCATATTACGTGGGTGATAGAGATAAGTGTCGTTCTACTTCGGCGTATTATTTTACATTGAGTGGAGGATCTTTCATTTAGAGGTGTATGTTACAATAAATTGTATCTTTGTCTACTATGGAGGCAAAGTATATTGCTATGACGGAAGCTGTTAGGAAGCGTTTTGGTTTCGTGATTTAGTTGAAGACTTGGGTAACATACAAAGAAGTATTTTTGTGAATTGTGATAGTCAAAATGCTATTCATATAGCAAAGAATCAAGTTTTTCATGCACACACCAAGCATATTAATGTCCACTATCATAAAGTTTGAGAAGTGGTTGATAGTGAAGAAGTTCTTCTGGTGAAGGTTGATACTGAAAATAATCTAGCAGATATGTTGACGAAGGTCATTCCGAAGGTCAAGTTTGAGAGGTGTATCAATCTGATCAACACTGCTCGTTGTTGAGTCCATGGGGATATTTGAGGCTACGGTTAACTTATTTTGATTAGCTCAGTTTAGTTGAAACATCGACAAGGTGGGCAATTGTTAGATATCGTATATGTCTTAGAAAGGTTCAAGAATAGTCTAGAATCTTATAAGGGTTTCCTTGTCTGTCTAAGTTAGAGAGTTTCCTTATTTTGGCTAAGTTGGGGGTTTCCTTATTTGGCTATGTTTGTGATACTTGGAAACCAAGTTGGTGACCTATATAAATATAAATAGGTATAGAATCCATAAGGAAAATTTATAACACAATTAGAGAGAGTATTCACAATTCAAAAGTTTAGGGTATATAATGTTTTGTTCATAGAGAGTTATTTTAGTGTCTGTGAACAACATCATGTTGGTCATAGTTTGTTAATTGATTCATCAATCATTTTGGGTTTAATTCTCTATAAGAAGTTCTATAATAAGAGTTGATCTTAAGAGCTTAATTCCTAATATCTTGTTCATCATTAATCCAAAATGGGTAGCATATGGTATATTATTATTACTGGCTTCACATTACCTGGGATTACAAGCTTTAAAGTTCGGATTCAAGTACTGTTATAGTACTTGAGTTCGCGAACTATAAGGAATTCGGTAGTCATTGAATCATAACTTTCTTGTTTGATTCGGGGATCATATTGGTTAACTCTTAAATTTGTGATGATCGATCCTTATTAAAAAAAATACATGTATACATTATTGTATTACAAAGAAAACTTCTCGCATGGACCATATTGGTTAACTCGTGAATTTATGGTGATCCTTATTAAAAAATACATGTATGCATTATTCTTTTTGAATCACAAGGAAACGTCTCGCATGCTTATTGGTTTTCATTCTTAGTACCATGCTATTGTGAGTGTTTTTCTTCTTAAATGAATAGAAGGTAAACTTTACGAGTGCCTTTTTTTTTCCCATAAGTACTTGGTTACTATTCTTAAGGCTTCTATCAAATAAGAGAACTTTATTGATAGAATGTTCTAACTAAGGAAACAAGTTTACATGGAACTAAAGTGAAAAGTTATTTTAAGAAGTATTAAGATTACTTGTAATTTGTAAAAATCGAAACCAGTTCACGAACTTACTTTGGATGAAAGTAATCGTTGCTAGAAATGTAAGAAACGTCACGTATTCATCATCATAAATATAAGCCTCTCTGCAACTAAGCTTCTCAATCCATGCACGATATGCATCTTGTTGTTGTAAGAGTCCTCCTCCATATACCTAGGTTTCCTCAAGAAACATAACTAGTTACGACTTTGAAGTTTTCACTTGGGGATTCGTGAATACCAGTCATACTATGTTTTACCTAATATATCTTTGTTATCCGGAATCTTATATTGATCATCGTAGTTCTTGTCTTTTCGAAAGTTACATTAATTTTTTTCATAAGTTCATTCAAGAACTATACATTGGGGAATATGGTTTATAATAACTATAAGGAGTTCCTCGCCTCAGATCTTTTTAGTTCCACAAGATTCTTATCTAAAATTGACTAGATAGATCTTATGAGGTAGAATCCGTTAGGTACCTCTCTAAGTTTTGAAGAATATAAACTCTAATTGTTAAAGTTTTCTTTGACATCTTTTTTTACCTGAGATCCAACAAAGCAAATAAATTTTCATTACCTTGATTATCATATATGCATGAAATAAAATAGGTGTAATCTTGGAGGTATGGAAACATTAGTCTTTAGGTAAGACTATAGAGCAATTCCTATCCCTGTAAAGGACCTCGGCCAGGGAAATTGTGTGTGTAGGGTCTTGCGACATCCAAGAGACTTAGGGGGCACAACTGCAGCTGAATAGATTAGAGGGTATATTTGGTCTCAACTATATTCCAGTCTCAATTCTGACAGTGTGTATTCAATCTTGATGGGATCCCAAGGTTTTCCTGCTAAATTGTAGATTTCATTGTTAATAAAATTTCCATGTCTTGTGTTATTTCCTTTCTGCGTTATATATTGTTTATCTTTATAATAGAAATATCATAATTAGTATGTTAAGCAACCCAATTTTTTTCGTCAGTTTCTTTGTCAAGACTAGTTCTTGTGATATTAAGATCTACATGTATTGATTGTACGAGGATTGTCTATACACACAAGCAGATTTTTTTTTGGTGTATACTAGGTATCTTTTCTTTTTCAGAAGAGGTTATATCCTACAGGAATAAGAACGACATGAGAAGTTCTAGTAGGACCTCCAAGGGCTTGATGAGTCCATACCTTATGAATATATATAATATTGATTACCTTGATTCTATGCTTCAATGATATGCAACCAACTTTATCATTGACTATAGTAATAGTATTATTTTGTACAGCGCTGCTACATGAACCGGAGGGAAAAACTCCCCTAAAACCGAGCCCTCACAGTTCGGTGGGCCCCGTGGGAGTTAAAAGGGGGCCGGTTAAAAAAGATGTGGGGCCCGCCTTTTTTTTCTCTCACCCCGGTTTCCCCTCTGTTTTTTTCCCCGGTTCGTTAAGCTTTTTTGTATTTTGTATAAGCAGTGATTAAATTGCCTTAAAGTTTATAAATTAGAAAAGTGTATGTTATTAAGGATTCAAAAGCGTTAGAGAGCACTAGCAGTATGGCAGACCCAAAAATTTCGTCTCCAACGACGCACTGCAGACCAAACTCCCCGATACACCATCGTTACAGCATAACCGGGCTGTAAAATCTCAAGGCTTGCCCAAAAAAATGCACGTTGATTTGCTTTTCTAAACATACTTTACAAGCATGATTTCCTTAAAACGTAGTTCCATATGTAGCTCCGTACCATTCTAATTTCCCCTTGTTATGGTAAGGGTGTACGACAATAACTGACAATAGCTAGGCAAGAGAAAAATGGAAGATTATTCTCGTTAGCTGATGATGGTTTATAAATTAAGGGTTGCGACACAACTTAACAATATGATAAAGCATTCTCATGAAGCCGAGATTGGTTGATATGCTTTGTGTAACTGTATAATAATATTGACCACCACCACAATCCCCGTATAGATTAATATTATCATGAAAACTATGCCATTCAGGGCAATTACGAGAGGTGAAAAATATTTGTTTGATTTGAAAGAAAAAAAAACAAAAACTTATTAGGAAATAAAATATTGCAAATAGCATTGCAGTTTTTTGGACCCAACAATTGCCGAAGAACTGGATCATGAATCACAGATGTTTTATTGTGCAAAAGGTTTCTAAATTGATATGTTTTTTTTCCTTTTAAAGTCGACCAGCAGAACCGATCCTGATTCTAGGAGGGGGGCGTGCGAACTTAATCATAAGACATTTTTATATGTTAAACTTTTCCCCCCTATAATATAGTACACTCTACGGATAAAGTAATACATAGAGTTGAACAGAGTAAAATAAGAAATCGAAACATTTTGTTAAAATTGTTCATTTGGAAATTATGTAAAAAAAAAAAGATCAATATCAAAAGTAAGAAAATTCGGAATACTCAATTTTCATTTTCAAAAATCGAATCGTATCGTACGTAAAATCAAAAGTTTTTAGTTTTCAGTCAGTTTTAACATTTGGTAGTAAAAAGTTTTTACATTTAAATGTAGCACATATAATTTTATATATAAATCCAAAAATAGTAAATGATTATGCTATTAACTCTTAATAGTCAATAAGAAAGTAAATAAATATTAATTGGGTATATATAAAAGTAAAGGAAGTGACACACTATAAAAATTTGAGGAGGTTACACTAAATATCGTCCTGAGATTGGCAGTCAAGTTTCGCTTTCTATTTATTCAGCTTTTTGTTTTCTGCTCTTTGCTCTTAATATTTTAAGAGTAAACACGGAGTCGTTCCCTGTGCAGTCGCATAACACTCCCTCAGGACCGGCTCTATCGACCAGTATGCGTGTTTCTGCGGTGCAATCTATTAAAAAATCCCCATACTCAAGATGGGTAGTGTTGGAGTAAGAGGATAAACTTTTCCGTGGAATTTACAATCAGAAGCTTCACATATTGGTTCTTACTTGGCCAAAGTGATGTTGATTAAGAAAAACAAATATGAAAAAAGGGATAACAAGAAATGAGATTATTGCGTTCCTCAACTAATGATTACCCAATCCTTTACCGATAAAAAGTAAAACACTAATGATTACCAAATCTAGGATAACTCTCTTTAAACCATTAAGAAAGTTAACTGATAAGCATAGGAGACAATTGGTAAAGTTCCCTAAAACCATAGGTTGCCTAGAAGAAATGCTCCGTTCTAAAGGCTCGCGGTTTCGACGTGGTCATGTCATGTAAATTAGTTTTAAATTAAAAGAATTCGTACTTTTTCTCACACAAAAAAAAAAAATTTAAAGTTAGTTTTACCTAAAAGAAATAGCCCCTTTAAATCCCCGTAAGAAGAAGAAAAAAACCAATTTTCAAAACGTATCAAAAAATTAAGAGGGTCACATACTTCATGTATGTGGTCGCCACATTGTAGCTGCATCGGTTCTAAAGAAGTTGGAAAATGTCCTAACCCTAAACCCAGAATGGCATATTTTGTATTTTTTCTCGCATATATTAGCCTACACTTAACCCTAGTTAGCAAGTCGGGATTCGGCATACGTGGTTGTTATTGATTTAAAAATCAAATTCGTTCGTATCCGGTCTTCATTCTCAAAAATCCAACATACGAAATTCATTTCAAGATATCGTAGTCCAAAATTCAATTACATATATAATAAATTAAACATCCTCCATTCCACTTTAGTTGATGTTTTAATTTATGAACAAGATTAAGAAATAAGTGAGATATAAAAGTTTTCTATGTATATCCTTGAGAAAAATCTTCAAACATTAATTGCTATTAGTGTAATTGAAAATAAATTTATGGTTCCAAGACAAAATGTTAGGGTAATGTTGGTAGTTTTGTGGGAAAAATATGAAAAATATCAAGTAATGTGGAACAAAAAACTAACCATAATCACTCGTCTAAAGTGGAACGAGAGAGTAAATATTTATAGTTATGGATGACTTCAATATATGAAGTAAAAATGCATTTTATAAAAAATATGAACAAATTAAAAAAAGTTTTACTTGGCAAATGGTTTAGCCACTTAGTGAACTTTAGGTCTTAAGTTCGAAAAAACTCAAACATTTTTTTTACTAAACTAATAAAAAAATCTAAGAATCAAATGCTTCAATAGTTGTGGTCGGAAAATTGTAGCTGCATCGGTTCTAAAGAAGTTGGAAAATGTCCTAACCCTAAACCCAGAATGGCATATTTTGTATTTTTTCTCGCATATATTAGCCTACACTTAACTAGATACTAGTGAATTCGAGCAAGGGAAAGCGGGACCATCCAGAGCAACAACTCCGAAAAAAAATATGAAGCAATAGGGATATTCCAGGCTGCTTAATGCCCAAAGGATCTATGCCTCACAAATTTCAGCATAGAAGGAGATTGTTGGAGCAAGGACGGAGACAAAACGTCTCAGTGGAGGGGTCAAACCAAAAGCCTCTTTCAAAAGTCTACCTATTTAACCCTATGTCAAGGGAAAATACCAATTTTGCCATCTTATTAGCCCCACAAGTTACCAAAATTTCCAAAAAAACCAAGCTATTTAGCATTGAGTTGGAAAAACAAATGGGGTCTAGGGACCCCATTTGTCCCTGTGTGCCTCCGTCCTTGTGCGGTAATATTTTTGACTATCTCAATGAGACTCACTCACCCATCTCTTGGAAAAATCAAGCAATTATGGAAAATGTTAGACATAAAATCAGAGACTGTCAAAATTTTCTAGGTTTTCTTTCATTCTAAGATCGACCAACAATGTAGCGGACCTATTAGCAAAGGAAGCTAAATATTTTTGTAATTTAGGATTCTATCCCTCCATCTTGTATCAACACTGTTATAGCAATAGATAAATCTAATGCTAGGAAGATTCTCAACGCTTCCATATTAAACGGTTCTACTTCCTCTGTAATCAAGGTTACTAACTCCCTAAGTTAGTCTTTAATATATGTCTAATTTCCACACACAAGATATCTGCGTGTAGTTGTGTACGTGGTGGTACCACTTAGTATGATAGTATAATCCAAAATCACCCCACTAACTATCTCTCGTCTTCCTCTCTTTTCCGTCGTTATCTCTCTTCTTCCTCCAAATTTCTTTCCTATTTCATTGATTCAACATCGTCTCCCTATTATCTCCGCAAGATTAAATTTAATTACATATATTAATTTTTTATTTACAGATTATGAACAAATTAACGGATCTAATGTATAGTATTTTTTTATTTTTTAAAATTTGTTTGTTGCGTGATGGATCTAGTTTTTTAAAGAAAACACCATTCATCTTTTATCTTTCAGTTACAGTAAAACATATCAAGAGAAATATAAATCGCAACAATCTAGGGATGATGAAGAATTTTGATTTACTAAAAAAAAAGAAAAAAAACTCATCCATAACCGGTGAACCGGCATAAAAACCAGCTAGGTCGCATCGTTTACCAGTTGGACCGTGCGGTTAATCTGACTAGTGTTTTGGGTTTTTTAACATGTTATTGGGTTATGGGTTATGGATGACCCAACCGTTTTTTTCTACTGGTTTACCGGTTGAACTGGTCGGTCCGGTCTGGTTTTTAAAACACTAATAAATACATATTTTTATTAATAAATAATTTTGCTAAAATTTGAAGAATAAAAAACACAGTTTGGCCAACTTTTTCTATGTAAGTGGCGGTTCAGATTTTTCCTCATAAGGGATGTAATCGTTTGTCATAAGTGATGGTTGCGACTGGGATTAGAAATACATCTAACGGACAAAATTTATCATGTCATTAAGACCCCATAATTTTTCATAATAAATACTCAATTAATTTTCCATGACAATGTCAAATAAAAAAATAATATATAAATTATTCTACTAATGATGATAATAAAAATATTTTTATACTTAGGATTAAAATTAATTCCGATATAATTTCATGGCTGGCTTGAGGATACAACTCGAGAAAGGAGAAGCATAGTATGAGAGAATGTCAAGAAGAAAAATGCAAGAAAGGATTTGTGGAGTGAAGAATAAAAATATCTATCGAGTTTTCCTTTACTTTTGTAATGATAAGAAGAGTAAATTTGATATTAATAAATATTATATTTAATATATTCATATGTCGGAAAATTGTATAATTAAATAAATTTATGCTCGTGCCGTTACGACATAATAATGAAGTCCTATATGTATTTTGGTGGCAAGGTGAATTGGGAAGTGAGACATTGGATTGCTGGTTTAGATTATGTTTTATCATGGATATTATTTTGAGAAAAAAAATGTAGAACTACCTTAGAATTGAAAGTTTGAATGGCCGAGAAAAAATATCAATAGCAGATCAATTTAAAGCAGTGCCGTTACGGCACATGTTATATCTAGTGTCCCATAAAAGGTGAAAGTATTAAGAAGCTGTGAGTAAAAGTTGGTTTTTGTGGTGGATCGATCCGGACCTTAAACGGAGTCGAGTATATTCACCTAAAAATAGTGGGGGCAGTTTAGACATTTTAAGTTTGACATAGGCAACTACCTTTCTTCTTCCTCCCTAAATAGGGATGTTGGACATCGACAAACCATATTAAACCCCATTCTCTTATGTTCCCATCTAATTCGTATCTCCACCATCACCATTATCAAAGTCGAAATCATCTCTAATCGGAATTTCAAGGTATGATTTTCTTTACTTAATTCGTCTTTCCACCATTGCCTTTTTTTTTGTTCTTCACTCTGTGACACAGATGTTGGAAAATTAACACTAAACAGGGTGAAGAAAAGAACGTTGTATTAGGGTTCAAGGCTCTTATGAAAGATTCTTTTCGACAATTATTCGACCCTTTCCAAATAGGAAGAAGTGTACAAACATGTCAAATAATATTTCCGTCAGGATACTTGAAGCCCCACAACGGATGTTGGATTCAAAGCTTGTACGACCTTGATCCAACCAGAAACACACTGATTTTGAAACTGATGATGCTTATAAGAAAGAAAATAGAGAAAGTTGAGAGATTCTTCTCTATATTTTAATGAAAACAATCACCACTACTTATAGGGGACTCATGCCTATTGGAGATGCATCTTTACTTCCAAAAGACACATAAGGTGTCTAATGGGAACGGTTGTGTCTTTTGTGAACCATCACACCCATTAAAGATGCCTCTTGATCTCCAACTAACATCCATTGTGTCTATTCAACACAGGACACTCCCCCGTCGTAGCGGCTAACCAAAAAAAAAACCATTTTATTTTCTATGATGTTGAAAATATCCAACAATCTCCCCCTATTTTCAATAACAAAAAACATGAAAATAAAGTAAAATTTATAAAACAGGAATGGCTGCATCACTCAAGTGATTGCCTACGTACCCGAGTGGGATCAAGCCAGCGTAGTTCAAGGTGAGTTGAGACAAAGCATCATCGTCGAAACCAATACATAAATGATATGTACCTTCTGGGTTTGAACCTCCACTTAGTGTAAGATATTCAAAGCTTTATCGAGGTCCTATGGTGAATTTAATCTTGAACCAAGTACCCCATGTGATAAAACCGGAACTTCCACACATATTGATTTCATGGGAATAGTGTGTATCATAGCTCGCACATTAATGGCCCTGTGCTTTCTAGTGAAATTCATGAGTCCTTTTCTGAGAACGGTCTAATTCTCATAGGAAACGGCCTGATTTCCAAACACTCATATAGGTAAGTCTCGAAGGTGTTTCTGCGAGACACCTTGTGATAAAAGTTAGACTTATTAAGGATTTTCATCCATCCCTAAGATCATGCAGAATCTGTACACTACAAGGACAATGGGAAATTTTGTTTAGTGTACTACAACCACTGCAATAACTTGTTAGTACCACATTGAACTTAGTTTATCTTTTTCAAGATATAACATAAGTTGGGTTCCCATTATTGATGATTAAATAGACCTGAGTCCCATCTCCTTATACATCATTGAAAACATTTCCTTTGGAAAACTCTTTATAAGTAGGTCTACCAAGCTTTTATCCGTTTCAATGGCATACTTTTCAAAGTCCAAGACTTGCGTATGTCTCGACTTTTTCATTATAATTCTCATTAGAGACATTATAGATCCATATCCTGATTCTCACAATTAATCAAGACCGCTTGAAATGGCTTCTTCCAAAATGGGATCTGTACATGTTAGTTTCCAAGCCATTCTTCCTTGTTATTTATTAATTGCATCTACTTATGCAATCAATTTTGACAACATTATTAAAATTTTCTTATTTGACTTTACAAAATAATTGTAACTTCTCTAGGAATCATAATTAACATTGACAGTTAATTCACAAAAAATTATTAAGTCATTATCGACTTGCATTCACTAGAGGCATAGAAAATTTGTAGGCTACTTAATTACTTGTTATTTCAACAAGCACATTATGCGATGAATAAATCCTTTACTCATACCAATCCTCTACAAATTTATACTCAAATACATAGATAATGTCTATTTAACATTTTACATTATGTAATGCAAATGCTCATAATTTATGCGTCGGCAATACCGTAACACTTCATTGTCGGATATTTGGTCGGCCGCCCAATTTTCCAATACGTTACATATTATTCGGTATTCCACCCCTTTTTGATGTCATTTAAGACATGCCAATTTCCAAGTTTTGGAACCTATAATTCCTTTTGCAAGAATTATACTCATATCATATAATTTGTTATCCAAACGATTATTGATGATCTTGGTTATAAAAAATAACCTACCAACTAGTAAATTTTATATGATGGTCTCATAAAATTCTCCCCCATTTCATGATAATTTTCAAATACATAAATGCAACTAAATGTCATGAAATACGCTTTCATTTAGAAACCTTTTTATGCATCATTTCCTTCGCATTAAATGGCAAATAAGTCCTAAAATGGGAGAATTTCCTATGTCTCCTGATTTTAAAAAAATCTACCGAAATATAAATTTTCTAGTTCATACATACATATGTGACTGGTAGTCTTCACATGATATCGTAGTGTTCTTTGGCAAGTGACAATACAGCAAGGGACATATCATTAAAATGAGGAACAAACGGCCTACCAAAAATGTATAGTTTCACGGCACCCCACTCAAACAAGCATATGAAATGCAATTTCAAACAGTCAGGGAGAAGTGGTCATGTGAAAATTAAAGCACGTCTAAACTAGTTCCATTTTTCTTACCTGGTTAATGTAGTAAAGAACAATCCTGATGATCTAATTATCAATTCACACATAAAATGACAAAGAACAACATCCTTATAATATAGTAGATATATCATGCAATACACTATGAGATGATCAAATAAATTGCACGTCATTAGAAATGATACGGGACTTAATCATCCCTCCTCTGAACTAGTCAGACCACAATTATATAGATTGATTTCACTAATAAGATGAAATTAGACTAGTCCAGGAACACAATTTCCACCAGAACTACTATCAAACAGTTCATGTGCATTTCAAATTATCCGCAGGATTTAAAGAGATTCAAATCCACAACAAGAAATGCTGACATCTCTCTGTGTGTATGCATATGCAATTTCAACATGGATTTGTCATATATATAGACAATGATATGAATAGAAATCACCGAAACATCATGCTATATCATGCATCTATGATATTAAGTATATAAATTCATTTATACTAACCGTTTTTCCTTGTCCACCCTTCGTTTCATACGGCCAGGCCATGAGTACTGCATCAATCTCCTAACCGTTTGGTATCTTAACTTTACCAAACAAGGGGAAACAAAACTTCATTGAAATTATCTGATTCCATCGATATTTCCTTAACTGCCAGCACCATTGATGGATTTGCACTTACGAATGGATACACTTTTGTATTCATACTATAAGAGGGTGCATTTTCTCATCATGTACCCCCGTTCCAGTCATCATTAAATGAGAGGACATTCGAAACATCAAATGGAGTCCTTTCCCTTTTCCCGATCTATCAGTATTGAAATTCACGCTTAAATACTTACTTAACAGGATTATGACCAACCGGTTAATCCTTGGACACACAATCTTAAGTGTCATAAGAGTTGTGTCCTTGAAGAGTATTTTCGGTTCCATTGTCCACACTTTGGCCAGAAATGGATATGTTCTTAACGGAACAAATATGACTAGTAACTCCGCCATTGATCAACCATTCACGAGAGTCTCCTTCCAAATTAACTTTAGATATGACTGCCGTACATCTTTAGAATCCATTGTTAACTGATTAGACAACCAAAGTCGAGGCAAGGATTGTATCAAAATCAACATCAACATCAAAATCCAGTTGACGTTTCACCATTCAAAAAAAAAAATGTTCGCTCGTCTTGTTCACGGCCAGACATGTAACCCAATCTTCATGTCTCTACAAATTCTTTCCATGGAAATTTCCCTTGACCACAACCCTTGAGAGTTTGTGCGCCAATTATTGAATCAACTTCCCATAAACAACATGATGTTCCTGAACACGGTTTCCACTACAAATTTGAATACCCAAACTCTAATCAGGGAATGTTTATGCGCCTAGCCTGCCGGATCAAATAAAAGCCCAACTTATGATATACTACTATGATGAAGCCCAATCTTCCAAAATCTTTACGAACATATATATCAGAACAAGAACCAAAAAGAAAACCCTTTTTCCTTGAAAAGTACCATCATGATCCTTCTGAGTTTTCAACTCATGATCCGTCAGAAAACATTCTCACGATTCAACAGTGTTGAACCAACTGAACTTTCACCCTCCGTACTGATAATTGTCGAAAACTGTTGGAAAATTAACACTAAACAGGGTGAAGAAAAGAACGTTGTATTAGGGTTCAAGGCTCTTATGAAAGATTCTTTTCGACAATTATTCGACCCTTTCCAAATAGGAAGAAGTGTACAAACAGGTCAAAGAATATTTTCTTCAGGATACTTGAAGCCTCACAACGGATGTTGGATTCAAAGCTTGTACGACCTTGATCCAACCAGAAACACACTGGTTTTGAAACTGATGATGCTTGTAAGAAAGAAAACAGAGAAAGTTGAGAGATTCTTCTCTATATTTTAATGAAAACAATCATCACTACTTATAGGGGACTCATGCCTATTGGAGATGCCTCTTTACTTCCAAAAGACACATAAGGTGTCTAATGGGAACGGTTGTGTCTTTTGTGAACCATCACACCCATTAAAGATGCCTCTTGATCTCCAACTAACATCCATTGTGTCTATTCAACACAGGACACTCCCCCGTCATAGCGGCTAACCAAAAACAAAAACCATTTTATTTTCTATGATGTTGAAAATATCCAACAACAGAGACAACCCAAAAAAACCTGGCACTTTTAGGGGCGACTCATTTGTAATTAGGGGCGACACAAAAGACAAAATAGGTTAAAAATACTTATATGCCCTTTCATAATCGGGAGGTTAATCCATAATCGGTAGTTTGGGGCAACTCTATATTCGATAGTTATATGAACTATTTTGACTACCGATTATGGTAGATTTCGCCAAAGATTATACTGTATAATCGGAATTCATGGTAACTTCATTTACTACCGATTATAGGCTCAACCAAATTCGAAAAATAGAGGATTTTGGCATAATCTTATTTTGGGGCAACTCTATATTCGGTAGTCATATGAACTATCTTGACTACCGAATATGGTAGGATATTTGCAAAGAGATCCATATAATCCAATTCATGATAACAATTCATTTATAACCGATTATCTCAACCAAAATTCGGAAAAAGAGAAATTTTGCAAAATCTGATTTTGGGACTACTCTATATTCAGATATATGTGTTGGATATTTTCAATAATGTTTGCACTTCATCCTGGGGGGCGTAGGCTACGACGTTTTGGTTAATGAATTTGAAAACCTATTGAGGATATTTGCATC
This sequence comes from Papaver bracteatum, assembly GCA_023529315.1. Taxonomy (NCBI): domain Eukaryota; kingdom Viridiplantae; phylum Streptophyta; class Magnoliopsida; order Ranunculales; family Papaveraceae; genus Papaver; species Papaver bracteatum. The sequence goes on along the minus strand of JAJJWX010002943.1, from coordinate 66,715 downwards.
GGAAGTCATGATAACACTTCATTTACTACCGATTATAGGCTCAACCAAATTTCGGAAAAAGAGGATTTTTGCAAACTACGAATTTGGGGCAACTCTATATTCGGAAGTTAAATAACCTAAATTCCCTAACCGATTATGGTAGCATTTTTTCCAAAGGTCTACTGTATAATCGGGAGTCAATATAACTTTATTTACTACTTATTATAGGATAATCAAAATTCAAAAGATTTAGGATTTTATTTTGGGGATACCGTATAATCGGAAGTCATACAAAATAAATTAACTCCCGATTGTTGATTACCTACCGATTGTATAGTTATCTACCGATTATAAAGGGTAGTTTGGCCATTAAAAAAAACGCCTCGGAAATAACCTTCCGATTGTGAAATAACCTACCGATTATTTGCTATTTTGTCGTTTTGTGTCGCCCCTAATTACAAATTGGTCGCCCCTAAAAGTGTGGGTCAAAAAAATGGTTCTCTTTCAAAATCAAATCACAGTATTCTTTCGCATAACGAAATTAGCAAAGGATCAAATCCAACCAAGGTTTTGTTACGAAAGAAGAAATTCCGGAAAAAAATAAGGGTAATCAACAAAACGGCTTTTGTATTCTCTTCATCTTCCACAGAATACACATTGACCCAATGCCAAATCCAACACTTCAATTTTACTTCTTTTCAATCCATCATCAACATTGATGAAGTTAATGGATCATTTTAGCAAGCAACGCTGTTTCTCAATAACTAGAAAAGGAAATTATACAATTCAGCGATCACAGCTGTTTGGGATTAAAGTTTGAAATTGATTGGGAGAGGAAAACTCCAAATGAAAGAAAATTAAAGAGAACTAGCAACTGTCCCTGGTGGTAGCGGTAAAGAAGAGAATGAGGGAGATTGAGAGGCGGTCTGGGATTGTTAAAGTGTGTGGTGGTGGTGGTTGCTCCTGAGTAGAAGGTAAATGATAAGATAGAATTTCTGCTGAACAGGTGGCAGTTGGAGTATATATAATGTTCCTCATAACAGGCTCATACACGTGGTTTTTATAGTCTGCAAAGTTTTGACAACTTCCCTTCATTTTAGATTTGGGAGGTCTCAACTCGGAGCGGTAGAAAGTAAAATGTTTCCCAAGTAACTATTTCTACAAGCACGTGCTTAACAGTCAACACCCTAAATCTTAAATCATTAAAGCCTATTAAATAGTTCTCACTTCTCATTTGTTCCAATCTTTCCATTAAATTTTGGCTGGCGGACAATGAACTGAACCGGTAGTTATAGTTTCTCATCCATGGTGGTGTTGCCTGTTCCCATTTTATGAATGACAATATATCATATTTATTTTTTGTACTTTTTTAACGTGACTGCAGCTTATTTTTCCATAAATGAACATCTTTGATTGAAAAAAAAAATGGAAAAATTATGGCAAAGTTGAGCTTATTTTGAAACGGGATTGCAGGCGCGTCGCGCATGCGTGTTACACTAGTATTGATAAAGAATTGATACATATAGGACAAATTCCCAAGCAATTTGATACCCCTATTAGCAACCTTGAAATAGATGAGTTTTAGTTGTCGTATTAGACACGCTTGTATACGTTGGACAGGGGGAGTAGTAATATTGAAAGTTTAACTAGTCCATGTCGAATCAATCTTCATCAATGGGAGTATAATTATATTGTGCGGGAAATATTGTAAAAGATTAAGTCCGGTCTCTAATTTTTATGTTGACGGAGTTTCTCCGGATTTTTCAGGACGGATGCGGCTACAGTTAGTTATTCTAGCTATAAGGCCTATCTTTTCATGGGCTTCTAACGTCAGTTGCGAAATTGAGGATACCTATGGAGTAAGAATTAAGTGGTAGGTACGTACCATATGTATGTACTTAGAAGGATGATGAGAAAACATACCAAGAAAACAGGTTGGACTCGTTGCTGTAATGTTGTATCCGCATATTCCACCATTACCACGGCAAGTTAAACACATGCCGATGCTGCTTCCGCTTTCAGCGTCGTAAGTCACATTGAATCCCTGCTTTATAATTGTAGGGAGTGTTCCCGGATTAGCCGTAAGATCTACTTGAAATGCCCTCATAATTGGTACTCTTAAAGCATTGTGGCAGGATGAAAAGTCCGGAGGAGTAGGAATACCGGTTAACCAAAAATAAGCATCACTTGAAGATGTACTGCCTGCACCAGCATCGTTTATTTGGCAATTGAACTTATATTGATCCTGATTGTCAATATCAGAACAATCGGAGTAAATAGAAATTAGCTGATAAGCATCGGGAGAAGCCAATTTGAATACGGGAGATCCATAAGGCGTGAGTGAATATTTAGATGGGCAACCATCATCCACCAGATCCTTACTTGTAATATTCATAACTTGGCTGTCTGGATTAATCACTAAGACACGGTATGATTCTTCTGAAATTTTTATTTCTGCTATATCTCCATCATAACAATCCAGCTTGTAATCGGGAAGCCCGCAGTATTCAGGACGGGATCTGCCACTATCATTATGATGGGTTCCCCAAAATGGATAGCCTACGTTTACACCACTTCCACACGTGAAATTGTTTTACATTTCTCGTACCCTTCCCGATTATTTTCCTGAGCAATACAAACACAGGTGTGAAACGTTAAGATGAACAAGATGATGACAACGGGCTTGAGGAACAAAAGGGAATCAGTTGAACCATGATGAATATGATGATGGGAAATCATATTAGAGACAGAGAGAAAGAAGGAAAAGCTAGAGAGCTAATTGAAACTAAGTATGCTGAATGGAAGTAATTAATGAGATGTTGAAGTAGTCTTGTGAAAGAATTTTGTTCTTCCAAGAAACTTTGTTTTGTAATTTAAATGACATTCCTCAAGTTCAAAGGCGGCCGGTTTGATTAGTCATGTACAAAGAAGGAGACTGGAAACTCGGGAGGAAATAGAACATTATTTTTATGTATGCTATTGACCAGTAAACTCTCGAGACAGTACTAATTTATTTTTATTTTAATTAAGCAAATAGAAGCATCGGATTAAGACATAATGGAGTTTTTCCCCACTAATGTAAGGCACAGGAGCTGCCGTATCATGGTTGGTTAGATAGATAAGTCTTCCAAGGAGTGGAATCTTGTTGGAAAATCTAACCAACAAAATCTAACCGTGATGTGCTTGTCAGTTATTACTTCCTACTCCGATATTTTCTACCTGGTTAGGTTAATGAGTTTGGGACAAAAATATGATCCGTCACACAGTCAAAGATTCCTTTTTATTTGCTTTCATTTATAGAGTCAAGGCCGAATCAATTCAAAGCCTATAATGGAATTTTTCTTCATGAAAATACTAAAATTATGAACGAAGCAAATTTTAGGGACAGCGGACCAAGATGCAGTCCAATTCAAAACCCACCAAACATATATATATATATATTTTTTTTTTTTTAAGCAAGAAGAAATTGATTGAAATAAAGAAGCAGTTACATGGAAGTTCTATCCTTTACAAGTTGAGATTGAATCTCTTCAGGAATAGAACTAGACCAAGAGTTATTTAGTCTGTCAACTCTAGCTAGCTTGGACAAAATGTCCGCTATCTTATTCTTCTCTTTGGGAATGTACTTGCATTGCCAAGAGGTATTACTACTAAAAAAACCTTGAATATCTTTAATTAAATTAAGAAGACGCCAATCTATAGCAGAATTTTTAACCACTGCTTCAACCACAATTTTTGCGTCAAGTTCGAAATGCACCTTTCTTAGCCGCAACTTTTGTGCCCAATTCACTGCCTCCCATAATCCCATGAATTCGGCCTGCTCCGCATTCCGCGCTTCAGCTATATGGATGCATTAGCTGCTTGTTGCCAACCTTCACAATTACGAATTATTAGTCCTATACCACCAGAATTGTTTAAATAAGAACCATCATAGTTAATTGTAACATAGCCTTGTGGAGGGGGATCCCAGTGAAGGTTAGTACGACAGACTCTATGACTGTGAGGTTTATTTCTATTATAGTTGAAGATGTGATCTTCAATAAAGCTTTTACTTTTTTTGATAGTCTTGTCTGGCTGAGGTTATGTGTTATTGAAAACTTTTTCGCACCGGTCAGACCATAAGCACCAGGCAGTGATGGCTCTAGAACATAACTCCTCAGAAGAGATTTTTTTGTCATGAAAATCATCAAACCACGAGCAGACCCATTCTGGAAAGCTTGAAGTACTGTCTTCAGACCAACCAGCTATCGCAAACCATACTGCTCTAGGTAGGTTACAGTCTCTCAAAACGTTTGCTGAAGTCTCTTGAGAGGATTCACAGAAAGGACAAACATATATATACAAGTAATCTACTTCAAGAGTGTAAATTTGAAATATATGAAAACTAGATTTGTGCCCGTGCTACACACCGGGTATTTTTTTTTTCTTAACCTGGTGTGCGCGGGATTTCGTCCCGTCCCGTGACATTGCATTTCTAAATAGGTGGAGAAAAGATCGAACATATGTGCGCATTTTGTTTATGTATATATGGGTTATTTTTCGTTGTATGTATTAATTTGGAAGAGAAAAAATCCAAATATAATAGGTACTCGACTTTCGAATTGAATTTTCATAAAATTCCAAACAGGGCAAGTTAAACTTGCCCTTTGAGTTTGTAATTTTTAAATCAACCATTCGTTGCCAAGTTTCCTCATCCAAACTCTCCCATCACAAAAGGCTTATTTCGGGCAATTATAGCGAAGCAACCTTTACCGTTCAACGTGGAAGCTTTATTTTTCTAGGCCGTTAAATCTTTTAAATTTCACTGGTACTAAATGAAATAGTACACAGGTAATTCAAAAATCAAAGAGAATAAAATCAATGACTATGAGTACATAATATTTCGTAAATTATAAAAGGGCAAGCAATGCATGAAAAGATGGCTGCAGCTGAGATAGTTGAGTAAACGTTACCGGGAATGAGCTTTAACTCAGGGTAACGTCAGTGTCTTTAAATGGTTATTAGTACCTATATTTCCAGTCACATCTGCTTGTAGGAGAAGTATAGATTAGAGACATACAAATACAAACATTTAGTTTAGTTAAGAGTGGTTCCTTCCGCTTTCTATCTACTGGGGCATCAAGCATCTTCTGTCATTTTCCATCTTTGAAAAACATAATGAAATTTAGCAGTCTAAATTTAAAGAGCTCTAACTCCCAATTTATACGAAAATATCGTATCATCCAATTTCTTTCCATACCTTTTTCAGTTAAAACATTTTTATAAACATGAGATATACACAGTTAAACTTGCATCAGGAGTTAAACTTGCAGCAGAGAGGGCAAGGGCTCTTGAATCCATCCAGCTGACACTCTCCCTGAGAAGACGCATTTTTTCTTACATCATTGTGGTCCTTGTGGAATCATCCAAAATCTCTATCATCCTCGTTCGTTTACTAAATTGAACAGTAGCCTAATCGAATTTAAACCCAATTCTCTGTAATCCCCAAAACCCTTTAATGCAATTAACCTAATCAACCACTACAACCCAAACAAGATCAAATTACCAACACCCAAATCATAAAAATCCAAACTTTAATCAATCCAATAGAAACTACAAGCAATTATCAAAAATCAACTACTTTAACAGCAAGGGCAAGAGCATCTCTCATATTAGGTTTAGAACGAACGTAATAGAAGATGATCTGAGAGAGACGAAGGAAAACGACTGAGAGAGATTAATGAAATCTAGGGTTTCTACTCTAGTTCTACCATTTGCAACTGAGACTTACCATGTTCAAATGTAAAATTTTCTACTCTTATTTGTTGGGCCTGGCCTGTTTGGTGGGGGGTCTTAATATTAGATTAGTCCTTACTTACGTGCCATGGCCCGCTTTGCTCCTTTGATTCTTTAAAGAATTTCAGGATGAACAGTTTGCTGACTAAGTAACAACTAATATTCCTTGTACTGTGCTTGCCTGCTTGGATACATGTTGTTGGTTTACCTTTGTCCTTAAATGGAGTGATACTACAGGTACCGGGGCTGGAAACCGTGAAAACCACCGCGTCTCACAGCCCCTGGGACCCACTGGATCTTAGAGGAGGGTGGGCTATGGGTCCCCATTTTTTTGTGAGGTGCGGTGGTATTCACGGGATTTGATCCTGGTGAATGTAGCATTGTTGCTTTAAATGTATCTTTTATCTCAAGTTATTATGTAAACTCGTTTTGTTAGTGTGGCCCACCATTTTCACCAGCTGTCCAAGAACCTTCTGGTATTCACCGGACTCGTCTTAATGTCAGGATAAGGATAAACAATAAGGATTAATGATAATCCTTATAATGAGACGCGTGGGTTTTGCTTTATTAGCGCCTTAATACTCCAGGCTATAAATAGCCAAGTAGTCTCCCATTTTGTAATTGAACGAACACACCCAAAGAAAGAGAATAACAATAAGATTCTCCATTTCCATTTTCATCATTATGTTTTTCTATTAGAATAAATAGGTAGAGATAGTGGTTAGTGTTTAAAGTTGGTACTCAATATATAGAACCACTATAGACACGACCCCTTGTACTCTTAATCATTACACAAAGTACTATATAGGTGCATTTTATATTACATTATCACCACGAATTTCTCTGTGGTGATCGGTATGGGGCTGACGATACGGAAAAGGATAATTCTCTCCAACTCTTGCATATTTAATTTAAATATTTCTAAAGTAGTTTTATGCATACAATTTTTATTATGTCTAACTTTGTTTCCTATTTTAATTAGGACTTGTTAAAGAGAGAGTTAGACATATTACCGTATTTGTATGTGCTATTTAGAGCACTTGAAATACATGGTATATGAAGAGATATCCATTATAGGTACGTATTGGAAATGACTCGTATTTGTGATGCTATTTGATTTCCGAATTTAGCAAAATATTTGAGTTTCGCAGTGTTTTATTATTTTCCTCCTTAGCCAACCAACAGAAGGTTTTTCCGCATTCTCTTGGACATCGTAGAGAATAAAATTACCTTTCTTTGTACACCAATGATTTTTGGTGTTAACGGTTTTAAAATCGACAGAGCAAGGAATTATTGCATTCTTGGGGATAGCAAAATTTTAGTATTCCTTTGCTATAATAATCTCTGGAATTCAAAGTCGTTCCACTTAAGGTCGGAATGCGATGAAAAATGGACACCGGTTAACACGGTTAGCCAGTCTCTATCAGCGGTCTTTGAAATGAGATGTAATTGATATTGAGACAATTTCTTTTAAGAAATAAAGAATGTGTTCATATTTCAACTTTGATAAATTAATATTTCGTCGAGCCCAATGGACGAAATTGGAGATTTATCGGTATTATGTTAGAACCGTTTCACCATTGATATTTGTGGAAAATAGTTCGTCTTGATTTTAGAGAAGTTATATGCACCGTATATAATATAGTGGTGAGCAATAAGGAGAGCTGCATATTTTGCGCCCTTATGTGTTCCCGCTAGCTTTATGACGTGCATTATATGCATCGACGAGCTTTAAAGATCTAGTGCTTAATTTGCACTTTGTATATGTTGTGTCAACAACATCGAGTGCTGCAAATGTTAACTGCGCCCCGTAGATATACAAACGTCGAGCGATAATGAGTGTTGCATTTTTGTAAGTGATATTTAGAGTTAATATCATGTCTTCTAGTCACCTGAGCTATTACCTAAAATCCTGAATTTGGTGAATTAAATTTGCAACAGTACCTATGCAAATATGTTTATCTTTGGAAAAGAAGGAAAATATAATTGTGGTACGCATATTTTTGAATATGGGAATCACAATTGGGCTTAAGAACCTGATGAGCACCGTACCACCAGAAGTGGAAAAATACGGGACGGCAGCATACTGATTGGTTTGAATAAGCGTCTTTGAGCCTGGAAGAGCTCTGCTATCGTTGTGACATAAAAGACACAGTATGTGCACCTGAAGTGCTATTCATTGTTTCAAACTTCTATCAGTCGTCTTGGCAGAACTGGTACTGATATTGAGATAATGTCTATAGTCACAAAATTCGTTTACAGTTTACTGTTGATTTTACATGGAAATGTAAATTATTTAATTTGTTCCAGCTGGACAGTAAACGAGAGAGGAAACCTGATCAGTCCCCTCTCCTGGGCTGCATGTTATCGTTATTTTTCTACACCCAGTTGCTCCCTTGATAGGTAGAGTAATGCGGAACTGGATGTTCTGCTGATGAGACATTCCCGCCTAAGGATCATGGGGAGAATCGTCGACGATATTGGTTAATTCCAATTGTGTCTCATCTAAATTATCACACCGAGAAATGCCTGAGGTGTTGGAGATGACTCTATTTCTAGATTTAGCAAGAGTACGCTTGTTTGATTCAGCATAAATTAAAGTCCTTGCAAGGCATGCCATGGAATCGCAGCGATTGTTTCTTCTGAAAATATGCTTACATGCATAGACGAAAACCTCTTGTACAAGGTATGCCAATCTAATCAGATAACGTCCATATTCTCTTTGAGTGATGAGTTGATATCTCTCCTGACGAGGAGCACATCCATAAATGTTGCGTTGATATCTCATGGAAAGAAATATCCATATGTTGAAAACTTGGTACCAATGGATTATGATATCCTCATACTCTGGAGAATTATGTAAGATCGTTTATTAACTGATTAATAACTTGGTTGTCGATAATGATCAGAGTAGCTACTGAATCGTTGTGGATAGATATCCCCTTTGCAAAAAAATTATCAACAAAGTTCATATGATTGGCAGATATGGATCTCAGTCCATATTGAGTTGTTCTCTCACTTGTGCTTTCTTTCAAGATCTCAGTTCTAGCATCCACGAATTTTAGTTCGAAAGATGATGCTTATAAGAAAACAGAATGAGAGAATTAAGATCGTGTGTTATATAGCGATAACCTTGACAACGAGTTTCCACGGACACTAACCTGGTTCATGGGAGTATGGTCTGGTAGTCATGCATGAATCGACATATCACCTGGATGGTAACCGTGTATCTATACTCGTATATATTTTAAAAATAAACTCTTGTTTGTCGATCATTTATGGTTTGATGTTCTTGTGCATTTTGAACTTATTACTTATGAAACCATTGTCATGTTTTCTGTTTGATACATGCTATATTCCACTGCTGTTACTATTCTACTACAAGATTTGCAAATTTGATGAGAAAGTCTTCCCACCGTTTGGGGGAGGAAAGGATGTTGTCGCTTGAAAAATGGCGTGAAGTACCCTGTTTTGTACAAAGATAAACCAGGATGCATCTCATCTGAATGCTTTCAGCAATGAAAGACATGAAAAAGATTTGATATCTTCAGGAATTGAAAATCAAGTTTCTCCATGAGAAGCTGTGTATGTAGTAGTAAGTGTGTCACTTAAAACACACCTTGAGCATGGATGACTAGTTGATTTAAAATATCTTGCGCCTCCTAAACTGAAGAACCGATCACAATCATTGAAAGATAGTGCTCTTAAAGAGATTATTAGTGGAAGATCTAATTTCTCTGAATATAGTTCTCTTAATAAGAGAATGTCTCTGCAAAGGCTGTGGAACCTCAAAATGAGAGGATTTCCTAATGGCATGCATGAAATAGATAAATTTGTAATCCAATGATTGTTGATGATATCGTCAAAGTATCCACTGATACTTCCATAGATGATGTTGGTATTAAACCACTCTCTATAAGAATGTCATCAAATGAATGATTGGTTAAACAGGAAATGAGAGATTCCAGCAGAATAATAATTTCTCATAAAATTCATGGTTTTGGTACTGCAACCAGAACACTCGATAATGTAAGCTACTCTTGGCCACATACAGGTGTTTGCAGTTCCGATAACCGATAATGTAACCCTTAGTGGCTACAGGTGGGTGTATGTGCATAGTGAGAAAAATAAAATGAACTAATGGCACAAAGTTTTTTACAGGAACCTGAGATGGATTTCTTTGTGTCATATTCCCTATTATGGATGCAACTACCTCTTTAGTATTTGTCTCGCAGTCTTTTAAGGACTCGACGTGCATCTAGAGGATGTGGTTATTATGAATCTATGTGAAAACATGATACAAATAACCGCAGATAAATTCCTAAAAGTTTTTCACATATTAGTAGAATTACCATGTCATATGCATTTACCCTATAAAGACGAACATGGTCAATCGTCTAAGTACATGCTTATTATCCAGGGATATGTGAACCATCTTATGTGCTCATACACTGTGAATTTACTAGATTTGATGTATACAACATCTACCATATTGGAAGTTTTGAAGAATTCTCCAAAGCACAAAAATGCTCAAAGCAGGAGTTCGAGATGAGACTCTCGGTAAAACCAGGTCTCAATCTGTTGGTGGAGCATTGTAAATGGAAGTCCATTAATTTCGTCAACCTTAAGGGTTTAGATATGTTTAAATGAACAAGCTGACCTGGTTTCATTTTTTTGATCTCTTACAAGATTGATCGATTTGCATCTCAACAATAGAGATGTATCACTCTGTGGTTTTTATTACACAAAGATGTGTAAATGGTATATTAGCTAAAATATGCTATAGATACCTGATATTGGGTTTGTAGTAAACATGTAAGTCTAGCTCTGCCCAGCACCAATAACGAGACATTGGTCCGAAGAAAGTCTCCCCTCATCTTCGTGGTACCATTAAGCTTTTACTTTTGCATAAAAGATCGCTAAATGTCTCCCATAGAGAAAAAGCTAACCAGGCTGTTTAAGTTTTTGATTTTTGGAAGGTAGCTGATTGGTATCCTAGTTAGACTCTGGTAGTAGAGGATACTTGCGATTCCTCCGACCGATCACGGTTGTCCAGATGAATCTAGTAGAGAATAAAGGCTAGAACAATCAGATGATCATTAATAAATTGCACAAAGATAGATCAGACCAAGGTTCTTAAGCAAAGGAAGTTGCTGAAGACATTCAAGGATGGTTCGTGGTCTCTATGCAGTATCATCAGACACAATGATCAATTGAGAAGGATACTCATCAGGGGGAGTAAAGCCATGAAAGGATATGAATATGGGCATACTGGACATTACGTCGTGTACTCTTTTTCCTTAGTAAAGGTTTTGTCCCACTGGGTTTTCCTTGTCAAGGTTTTAATGAGGCATGCGAGTTCACTTCCATCCGCAGTTCGCATTGTTGTACTCTTTTTCCTTCATCTTGGTTTTTATCCCTCTAGGTTTTTCCGGGCAAGGTTTTAACGAGGCAACATCTGCGGATTTATCATAGTTCTGAGAACTCATTTTTTCCTACGTTCAGGTTTTGTCCCTCTGGGTTTTCCTGGAGAGGTTTTTAATGAGATAACAATCTTAGAACAGTGATCACCATCTAACGAAATGCATATCCATATAGGTTCTAGAGATGCGGCGCTCAGGTTTTGTCCTAAATGGTTTTCCTGACGCAAATTTGATAGAAGAAGCATTTCATGGCAGTGACCAATCTCACTCCAAGTTCAGGTTTTTCCTAAATGGTTTTCCTGACACAGTTTCGACGACGGGAGAAAATGTGTGACTACCATCATCACTTTAAAACTACTGATTTTGTACTCTTTTTCCTTCGACCAGTTTTTGTCCCAGTTGGATTTTTCTGGCAAGGTTTTTGTAGTACCAGAATATCGCTACAACACTATTCCTGCGATATTAACAACGTTTCTGCGAGCGTTACTGACGATTCTTCAACAACGCTTCACGAGCGTTGCAGAACAATTAAAAGAAACTAACGATGGAAGAAGTAAAAAAAGAACAAGACTAATCCTGCGATGGTCATCATTCTTGCGATAGGGAATATTGTAACAATCGCGATAAAATTGCAGAGTAGATCCGAATTAAGGGGAAATCTTAGCTGTCTTCCACTATATGTTTTCCTATATAAAGAGCACGATAGATCCAGAAAAGGATGATGCATTTTTGAGAGTTGAGAGTACTTTGAGGAGAGAGAAACTCTAGAAAGAAAGTTGTATTTATTAGTTTTGACATTTCTTGTAAAACTTCCTGAAAGTGAATTAATAAAGTGTTGTTGTTCATCCACAATTATGACTTAGTTTTCATAGATTCTTGAAAAGGGTGTAGTGTGGGAAATCTTGCAACTACATTTTTTCGTTCAGAAACAGGGAGAATCAGTCTAAGAAATCTCAAATTGCAACTTGAATATTTGAAAAAATTGTTAGAATTGGAGAAATGGCTAGAAGGAGAAGAAATACATCAGAACCACCAACAACTGTGAGGAGGAGTAAAAGACTTGCAGGTGAAGGAACAGGTGAATTAGAAGAATCTTTGAGAATAAGATCAGGAAGAAATAGAACAAGAAATGAGGTAGAAAATTCAAATCAACAGCCGAATCAACAAGCACAATCGCAAAATAGGGATGAGGATTATGATAGAGTAAGCGTACACACTTGGAGGTCGGATTCAATGGAAGAAACAGAAAATCGACAATTAAGAAATGGAGAAGAAGGAGAAAGAAATCAAAGAATGTCTGGAGAATTAGTTCACGTGGGACGTGAAAATAGAACAGTAGATGATCTTAGGCAAAGAACACAGGAAGAAAGGAGATTAGAGGCGGAAGAACGTGCGAATCTAACAAGACAAAATCATGAACTAAGAATGGAGAATTTGAGGTTACAAAGAAGGAGGTCAAGAAGTACTGTAAAATCAAATTCAAGATCATTCAGGGAAGAACCAAGGCGAAATTCTCCAATGAGAAATGTTAGACAAGAAGTGCAAAATTTAAATGGAGAGCAACATCATAGAGAAGAAGAGATAATTGGCGATCGTTATAATCTGCATGACAATAGAAATCAAGAGGGAAGAAATAACCAAATTGAAGAAGAGAATCCAGAGGAAGGTAGGAGGATATTTCATGGGCGAGAGAATCAAAGGAATCAAAGAATAATTGAAGAAGAAATTGAAAGATACTATAATGAACAAGCGTGCCTGGCTTGCGAGAGAGAAAGATTAAGATCAGAAGTAGAAGATAAAGAATTTCTAGAGGCAGTACGACAAAATAACCATGAAGATCGAGAAATAAGACGTACACAAAATCGCTATAATGATAATATTCAAGAGGAGTATGATAGGATACAAAGGAGAATAGAGAGACATCGAAGAGAAATGAAGAAATTCGCAGAGAAGAAGATAGGAAACTGCGATTTCAAGAGGATGGTGAAAGAGAAAATCGCAGAGAAAGATAGGATGATGATGAAGAATGAGATACACAAAATCTCGCAAGACAAGAACGCAGAAGAAGGGAAGCTGCGTTAAAAAGGCCAATGGAACAAAACTCAGCTGAGAATGAGCAAATTTTGAGAGAATTAGCAGAAATGCGAGGAATGATAAGCAATAGAAGAGAAGGAGGTAGAAGGCAACTTGATGAAGCTATTGAAGAAGCTGCGAGGACTCCATTTACTCAAAAAGTACAGTTAAGAGGAATACCTCCAAAATGCAATTTACCAGCATTAACCATCATTAACCAGCATTTTTGATGGGACTACTTGTGCCGTTCAACACGTTAAAGCTTATGTTAGATGCATGTTACAGTGGGAGAATCATGATGATGTATTATGCAAGTATTTTGCATCTAGCTTAACTGGCGAGGCGTTGAAATGGTTTGAGGGATTACCAAAAAATACTATAACTTCCTTTGATCATTTACAAGTTACATTCTTAGGAGCGTACATCAGCAACAATTCATCGCGACCGGGTATTGAAGATGTGTTTGGGCTAAAACAAAGAGTTGGCGAGAGTTTGAAGAATTTGACCATAAGGTGGAAATCAATGTGCAGTGAGATGGCTGGAAGAGTGGATGAAAGATACCTGATCTTATCCTTCATTAATGCAATGTTTGCGACTAATTTGTTGTACATTCAAATTTTCAGAATCAAAAATACCATTACCATGACAGAATTGCGAGAGCTACAGGAATAATACATTGCTTTAGAGGAGAAACAAAATGAGATGGAATCATATCCAATCGTGAACACCATCTCGCTAGTGGAAAGTGGAAGTTTGATCCCTAAAATGATAAATAATGTGGCGAGCACCTCGCAGCCACAACAAGAGAAAGTAGTCATGGATAACCAACAAAAATTGGTAGCGATGGGCAGTCGAGATCAAGAAGAATATGAAAGGGAGAAGAATTATTATAATCGCGGTGGGAACAATAAGATTCAAAGACTCGATAAACCTCAAGAAACTTATGGTGGACAAAGGCAGAATAATTTTAAAGGACAAGGTAATCAGAGGATAATCTGGGAAGAAATTAAGATGCCCGCTCTCAATACTAGCATAGAAAAGATTTGGGAAGCTATCATTTTTATGGAAAATATACCCTCTCCGTGGAACATGGGAAAAGAACCCCATCCAAACAATCGAAGTCAAGAATTCTGTCTTTATCATCATTTTCATGGTCACACAGTAAACGATTGTAGGAATGTGAAGAGAATAATCCTGAGAATGATTGATCAGGGAAAGTTAAATCATTTTATAATAGGACATCCACAATCTCAGCAATTACCGCCAGCACCAGAAACTCGCAGAGTAAATGCTGTAAAAGGAGCGGAAACATTCGTAATAGAAGTTGGAGCCAAAGAAAAGAATTTGTTTTGTAATTCTATTGTACATTCACACAGAACTATAGAGGATTTCCATGACAATATTTTAAGCAGGGTCTTCGCGAGAGACACAGATGGAAGAGAGATAATGAATATCGCGAGATCCTCGCCATTAGAGGAGTGACAGAAGCAAACTCTATCTTTCAATGCACAAGATGTACCTGAGGTTGCCGAGCAACACGATAATCCACTGGTTGTACGATTAGAGATTAATCCAAAACAAATGCAAGAAGAAGATGAAGAGAATGATAGTAAAGTTGAAGATTCTTGGGCCATCAACATAGTCTTAATAGATATAGGGAGTTCTGTTGATATCCTATTTTATCATACCTTTAAAACCATGGGAGGAAGAGACGAAGATCTAATTCCATCAATATACAAAATCTATGGTTTTAATGGCACATCTAACAAACCAAAGGGGGAAATTGAAATGCAGATACCGTTAAAAGGAATATCTTCAAAAATCTTATTCTGTGTTGTGGACATCGAATCACCTTACAATGCCTTGATAGGACGACCTTGGTTACACGGGATATTGGGTGTAGCATTTACTTATCACCAGTGTATCAAATTTCCTCATCTAAAAGGTGCCGGAGTTATTAAAGGAGATTGGGGAGAAAGCAAGAAATGTTATGAAATCGATATGAAGTCTTGCGAAGAAAGAGCTGAAAAGAATGGCAATTGGAAGTGCAAAATTAAGCAATGACAGAAATGTGAAAGGTTAATGATTGATACAATAGAACGAAAAGAAGATGTGCAAGCTGATGACAAGCGTCTCGCAAAAAAGGAGACAACTGAAAAACATAGCAGAAAAACAGAATCAGAAAATAGTAAGTAAAGAGGTAAAATGATGAACTTTAGAGAATTCTACGAATAATTTGTTTGAAAAATATGTAATTGAACAAGATATTATGCTTTAAAGAATCGCAAAACTTTACCAAAATGATCAAAGTTATGAAATTATATTAGAGTTACAATACTCGCGAGAAACACGAATAAAATTTCGCAGAGACATAATAATGGGACGAACTTTAATGGCGTGCACCCTAGTTCGCGAAGAAAATTTCGCAAGAGGCAAATGTAAGACCTAATAGCGCGTCATAAAAGGGGTATCTCTGGACATGACTCAACGATAAGGTTATACCGCTGCTGGAACCTGAGTCATGCAGATGATGGGGTTAAAGAAAACCTATCCGGGAGAGAGATCTTGGATTTCCAATTATATATGGTTATACCCTGGTTGGACGACTGAGAATCTCTACTAAGAAGTGCAGAGTATGACCAAGGCGCCGAGGTACACGGTTTATCCAAGGGTGCCCGGAGCGTACGAAACTCTCTTGCCATCCTTGGTAAGTCTTGGCTACAATGCACTTGGCCTGAAGAAAACCCCACTTAGGGTGCAGTCTTGTAACTATAAGCCATATAGGAATAAAGGACAAAAGGCTGCGAACACAACTGGTTGTTGGAAAATCCGGATGGGGGGAGATAGTCTTGTATGGACGATGTGCCCTACTTAAAGGGGCAACCAGGGGGAAGATAAGGGCGGAAACCTCCATTAGGGAGATGATAAGTGTCTTAAGACGGCAATGTCATGGGGCTTTATGATCACAAGAACATTTAGGCTTGTCATATTGTCGCGTAACGTAAATAATGCAGAGGCAAAAAGCCACGAGAGCAATGTTAAGATGAGATCAATGGGTTTTTACATGAAAGTGTAAAAACGTCCTGCGATTTTATCACAAGACGGCAGTGTCATAAGGGTAAATTCTTGCGAGAGAATGTATGCTTATCATATTGTCGCAAAGATTCTAAAATAAACATGGATAAGACAAGATCAATGGGTCAGTACATGCAAATGTAAAGACGTCCTGCGATTTTGTCGCAGAAAGAAGAAGCGTGGCAAAATAAGACCTTTAATTAGGAAGGCACAATAAGACCACAAGATTACTGCGATAATACTCGCAGATGTTATAAGAATTGCGATTTCACGCAAGTATTATTTGACGGTAAGATCGCCAATATTAAGGTAAAATTTTGATTTTGATTTAATCTTTAATCAATTTTTATATTGCAGATAAATAATAGAGGCAAGTATGGGAATGCATGAGAACGATGAAATTATTATTCATCTATCATATAAAAATTGCATAGATACAAGCACGCAGATAATTAAAAGAATAATAATTATATTGATTGATTAACTTGCAGAAAAAGAACTGTTTTCTGATTCTTACACGTAGAAACAAAAGAGGCAAAAGAAATTTACAAATTATCGGCAATATTACAGAAAAAGGAGAAAGAAAAAGAAGAACTAGTTAGATCCATCGCGATCCTCCTTATCAGACTTCTCTTCATCGCCATATTCTTCCTCTTTATCATTATCATCATTATTTTCTTCTCCACCATACTTTTCACCTTCGTCATCACTATCATTTTCATCCTCATCAGAATTTCCAGCCTCACTATCAGAAATGTCAAGACTTGAAATCACTGCGGGTACTTCTTTCGCAAGATCAGGGTATATAGAAGGAGAAATTCCATGGTCATCGCAGACCAATTTAACATAATCATTACGAACGATAATGAGAGATCTATTGAAGTTCGCGTTGGTGATGCTAAACTGCTTTTTCAGTTGTGAATATTTGTAATTGCGAGCAGCAAGGGTATTCGCGAGCTGATCCTTCTCTTGTTCAAGCTCCTTAATCCTTTCAAGATAACCTTTTGCAGCTTCTACAAGAATATAACAACAAGTTAGAAATTTTATAAAAGAGAATAATGAAAACAAGAAATTAGCGAGAAGAAGAGTAGCAAATAACCTTCTCTGTTAGAAATCATATCTCTAATTAGAGCCGCCTGTTCGACTTGAAGGCTAACATTTACACCTAAATCATTTCTGGCATTGTCAAGAACCTTCGCAGCCCAGGCAAACTCGTCATCGCTATTAATAAGGAGACGAGATCGAATTTGAGTCTCCCTCGCAAGAAGATCTTCATTCTCGCGGATAGGTTTATCTCTAACCTTTTGAACTTCAAGGAGAGTTTTATGAAAATCTGCTAAGGTTTTAGCTCCCTTTTTTATGGCGAGATCCTTCTCGTCAATAAGATCGCTATTCTTCTGCCTTAATTTATTTATTTCTTTCTTTGAATCAAAATAAAGGTGTCTATATTTGTCAGTCAATCCTAAATTGAATCTGTGTTCAAGTTTTAAGAGAGTAAACTGGGATCTAAGTTCATCTATGGAGATGGAGTTAATCTTATCATCTGAGAAGTTATTCAAGGAATTATTAAGGCTAGCGAGAAGATTATGATCATCTACAGGTTCATGGAAAGTTTGAAAGATTATAGCCTCATCAGTAAGACCATAAACATCTGCAAGTTAAAAGTGATTGCTTGAATAAGCTGCGATAGAATAAAAGGAATCAAGAGAGAAGGGAAATCAGTCATAACATAAAGTTGTTGATTAGCTTTATCAAGATTAACGATCTTTTTCTTATCAACAGAAGCTTCCATCTCCATATGCTTATTCTTCTTGCGAAGTTCAATAACTTCAGACTCTAATTTTTCCTTATCTTGGCGAATCTTAGCTGCTTTTTCTTCAGCATTAACACATCTTTTATCTAAGTCGGAAGCAACATCAAAAGAATCTCTTCCAACCTGCGAAGAAAAGAAATAAATTAAAATCTAGCGATAGAGAAAATATGAACAAATTAAAGAAATGAAAACATACCAAAGCACCAAGAGAATTCAAGAGACTGGGAGTCAATGATCTTGAGATTCCTTGGAGAGAATCATTATCTACTAAGATAGGAGCATCGCAGACTTTAGCGAGATCTTGGGAAGTCTTTTCAATAACTTCATCCTCGCCATTAGAAGTCATGCTATGGGAAATATCGCTGAAAATTCTGGACAGATGAGTCATTGAGGAATCAGAAGAAGAAGAATTTCTTATTGAAGGAAAACCGCCAACATTAAGCTCCTCGTCAATATCTTTATCAAGAACAACACTGGGATTCTCTGGAATATTTTGAGGAGTTGAAGAAGAAGAAGGTTGAGTTTTGCTTCTCTTTAGCGGAGGCTCTCCAGATTCATCATTGCGAGGGGCAGAAGACCTTCCCCTAGAAAAAGTAGTAGGCTTCTCCTTTATAGATTTCCCAGATGGTTCCTTTGAAGATTTCTCTTTAATTTTTGGAGGAGGTAGCGGTTCTAATTATTCGATTTCCTGCGAGAACAAATGAAGATAAGAAATAGGGGCAACAATATATTGTTCAAATTTATAAAGAAATATTTCTTACTTCATCTGTAAAAGATCTCAGAGCCGAAAGAATGCTGGGTTTCCTAAGAGTTTGATAGCTGAGTTTCATTCTATCAATCTGAGAAAATCAAAAAAGTTAACGAGAATGTAAAGAAGACAATAAATAATAATAACATGAAAAGTTGAGAGAATATACTTCTTTAGATCTTTCAGGCCAGTTGAAGACCCATGGTTGATATTTTGCGAGATTCGCGGGAAGTTCGCGAGAACCAGATATATAAGGACCTTCAAGACTTAGTGGGAAGATGAACCACTTATCGTCGTTAGAATGACGAGGACCTTGGTTAGTAGATGTATGAAAGTCAATATCCATCATAAGAGCATTGTCACCAGCGACTTTCTCTTTCTTCAAACGAACACCCCAACATGTACTATCCCTCTTCATAGGGACAATACTATAGTTTACAAAAAAGTTTTCCACGGTATAATCGCAAGAAACAATGGGGACATCTGCGAACAAAGGATTCTTTGGAGCATTGGGGTAGCGAGTTCCTTTACCAGCACCACGAGAAGCATATTCAAGTAGTAATCTGATGCAATCCCCACCTAGTTGGTATATTGCTCGTGAGAATCTCTCGTCAGAAATTATTTGATGCAATCCCCAGCGGAAGCTCAGGATCATAAAGAGGGATGGGAAGACCATCTTCAAGTTGTCCTAGCGATACAATGATTTTTTTCGCGAGAACATTGATCATCAGTGAACAGTTTAAGGGAAAGTTCTGATTTAGAATCTTGATCTGGAATTAAAGATAAATTAAAACCTTTAGTTCTAAGTCTCTCGCGCATTTTATTGAAGGCCTTCAAATTTTTAGCACCAGCAGCAACCATTTTGAGTATGGGAATGAAGGAAAAAGTTGAAGAGAAGAAATAAATCACAGCGGTTATAGAAGCGTAATTTGCGGAAGAACAGTAAAAATTGCAGAGAGAATATAGAGAGAAGGAAGAAGAAAGTAAAAGAGAAAAGAAGAGGAGTGAGAAGAGTATTTATAGAAGAAGAGAATTCTCGAAAAGGATGAAGGCAATTAATGCAAAGGAAAGACGTGGATGGTC
Organism: Papaver bracteatum; assembly: GCA_023529315.1. Classification (NCBI taxonomy): domain Eukaryota; kingdom Viridiplantae; phylum Streptophyta; class Magnoliopsida; order Ranunculales; family Papaveraceae; genus Papaver; species Papaver bracteatum. The sequence goes on along the minus strand of JAJJWX010002943.1, from coordinate 46,746 downwards.
AGATCGCAGCGGTTACAGAAGACGTGTCAAAGATTTATTGGTAGAAAGAAACTCGTGAAAACAGCTGGCGAAGGACGTAGAAACGTGTCAGAATGGGAAAGCAGAAAAGATAAGCGATTATGGCACACTCTTAGTTCTCATGATCTTCTCTTCTTCGCAGAAAAGACATGAGAAGAGGCAAGATGTAGTACCGGAATATCGCTACAACACTATTCCTGCGATATTAACAACGTTTCTGCTAGCGTTACTGACGATTCTTCAACAACGCTTCACGAGCGTTGCAGAACAATTAAAAGAAACTGACGATGGAAGAAGTAAAAGAAGAACAAGACTGATCCTGCGATGGTCATCATTCTTGCGATAGGGAATATTGTAACAATCGCGATAAGATTGCAGAGTAGATCCGAATTAAGGGGAAATCTTAGCTGTCTTCCACTATATGTTTTCCTATATAAAGAGCACGATAGATCCAGAAAAGGATGATGCATTTTTGAGAGTTGAGAGTACTTTGAGGAGAGAGAAACTCCAGAAAGAAAGTTGTATTTGTGAGTTTTGACATTTCTTGTAAAACTTCCTGAAAGTGAATTAATAAAGTGTTGTTGTTCATCCACAATTATGACTTAGTTTTCATAGATTCTTGACAAGGGTGTAGTGTGGGAAATCCTGCAACTACAGTTTTGATGAGGCAACAAAAAAATTCTACTATGGATTTTCCCCATCAGGACTGCACCGACAAAATTTTAACAAGGCAACGTTCTTAGAAATGGTGGTCCAAGGGGGAGTATTATGTAAACACGTTTTGTTAGTGTGGCCCACCATTTTCACCAGCTGTCCAAGAACCTTCTAGTATTCACCAGACTCGTCTTAATGTCAAGATAAGGATAAACATGAAGGATTAATGATAATCCTTATAATGACACGCATGGGTTTTGCTTTATTAACGCCTTAATACTCCAAGCTATAAATAGCCAAGTAGTCTCCCACTTTGTAATTGAACGGACACACCCACGGAAAGAAAACAACAATAAGATTCTCCATTTCCATTTTCATCATTATATTTTTCTATTAGAATAATTAGGTAGAGACAGTGGTTAGTGTTTAGAGTTGGTACTAAGTATATAGCACCATTATAGACACGACCCCTTGTACTCTTAATCATTACACAGAGTACTATGTAGGTGTATTTTATATTACAAGTGATGTTCTGATACACTTTTTTAAAACAACGTAAGCGAGTACGGAAGATCAATATATCTTATACTATAAAAAAAAAAAATGGGTCTTTTCAATGGACCGACAGGAACAGACCAACATGCACCTCCGTGTTTCTTATTTGTTGATCATCATCAAAACGCAGAGAGACCAAAAACCTATCGTTTTTTTTTTTTTCGAAAACAAATTCCAAAGATTAAGATCACCAACGATCGAATCAAAATCACAGTTATAAGCAATACATTTTGGGGTGAATGGAGGGACATTTTCTCTTTTTAGTTTTCAAAAATCAAACCACCATACTGTTCTTTCACCCAAATCAAAAGCGCCAACATGATCGAAATTAAGATAAACATTTGAAATTTGGATTTCATCATCACCTTCAAGTTTTCTATCTTCTTTGAACAGGTTTGCTCAAAATTCACATACGCTGGTCGCTTTATTGGTTATGCATTGCTATACCTTTCTATTGTTCGACAAAATTCCTAACTGAGAAAATTTGAATGCTCAAATGCACATGCTAAATGTCACAATTGTCTTAGCAGTTGTGTCTAAGTCATGACGGACTGTCACTATGCTCAGCTTCAGGAGCATCAGTTTATGTGAATTGACTTCTATGGAATAGTTGAATCCATGATTTGAGAATTTATTTAATATTATTTATTGTACATGTTAAGTGTTCTCCCAGTCTATAGGTTTTAACTGCCATGCACTATAGCCACTCAATCTCATGTTTTGTTTTGCAGAAAGCAGAGGATGGATGTTGGTGTGCTTTCCTGCATGTATGGATTTCAACCTTTTGTCTCTAGCTGAGTTCTTAAGACGTGTGTTGGTGTTCATGAATAGGTAAAGCGTTAAAAAAGTGCATGCCAAAAGAAAAATAGTAAATCTTAACATCACACAGCTGCATTATATGTCATGAGCTTCATTGCTGCGATGGTGAATATCACTGATTCAATCAAAACGAAGAGGTATAAACAAGCTATTGTTGGCAGCGGACCTGACCGTAACTGTGGATATGGTCAATGTTATGGCGAACTACCACTGCTTTATTGAACACTATATTATGCAGAAGAACAATGTTTTCCTGCAGTGCTACCTGTATAAAGTAAAAAGAGTCGTCCTTGACAATTCCTTTATATACGAGGGAAAAAAGGTGTAGTTCCTTTGACGAATTTACGGGTCACAATGATAAGGCTGTTTGTGGGAATTCTACTCAAGAGACATAATCACGTGATTTGGCGAGGAAGGTTGTGCTTGATACTATTGTTGCAGTATGTGATGGTGGCTATGTAAAGACTGAAGTCAAAGGATCATCTTCAGAAAATGAATCAGTTTATTGCTAGAAGATAATGAATGCTAGCTCATGCAAATCATATTTAGATTAAGCATCATCCCTAATGGTTGGAAGTTTGTCGTGGCCAGATGGACAAGCAACTTAAGACACAAGATGCTTCATGAAGTATCCAGACAGATTTTCTTAACAGGGAACAAACAACTCAAAGATTGAAAGGTACTACGGAAGCACTTATGTATCTACGTTCATTAATTAAGAGGATACGATGTCATAAAACTAAATTCAACTCTCGAAATGAGTTTGGATATCTACTGATGGCAGTGAGGAATGTCTGTGATCTCAATTTGTGTTCTTTGGAAGTTGGGGGAGTTGGTGTAGTCGTTGGAGTCCTCTAGCTTGAAATAAGAAAATCAATATACAATATGTTTTGCGGAACTTGGAACGAACCGGAACGGCATTCGCATCGCGTGTGCGTCTTTGCTAGTATATATGAACGAAACCCCAACATGCAAGGACAAGGCTCACCAGATTCCTTCTCTGCGAGCCCATGAATTCTTCCTCTTTCGCAGCGGATTAAAATGCAGGGGAACCTTCAAATGGTGAGATTGAGATGCTGTCCGATGGACAATTTGTTCGGCTGTTAAATTCTCGCGGTCACTATTCAAGCTAAAACTGATCAGGCGTCACGTGCCTGAGATGATTTTTGGCAAATTGATAATCGAAAATTTTCTGAACTAGTATCAACTAAGCGTTTATATTATCAAAAGGAACCTTTATTTATTTGGTTGATGAAAAGGTCAGTGAATTCAGAACAGTCGCCTTGAACCCATTTTGAATGAGGATTGAGGAGTTGACTTTGAATGTTAACTTTGAATCTAAAGGTGTTTGACGAAGGTAGGTTCTAAAGACAGCTCACAGTATATCAGTGCAGAGAAGGATGCAGTGAAGGTTAACAAGAATGCAGCGCAGGATAAGACTATACAGACATGAGCAGCACGTGACCAATATTTGTGTTCTGTTATTTTTCTCATGTGATTTCTATTATTTCTGTGTTCGTCTCATTCCCCCTACTAAAAGTGGGACCATGAAATTGTTTAATGTCAGAATTTTTTTTTGGGCTTTTTGATAAAGTATACCTGTTTTTTGAAATATCCCCTACATTTCACATTACACAAAAAAAAATATCCCCTTTTTTTGAAACTTTGTAAAAGTACCATTGTCTTGACTGTTTTATTCAAAAAACGGTAAACGGCCGTTACATGCCGTTAAAGCTTAGGTGGCAATGGGAAAGAGACTTAAAAGCCTTTATGGTCAGTAGAGACAATTCTACTTGAATCACCGATCCGAAACGATGAGTCGAGTCAATGGGTAAACAAACTTCATTTCATAAATATGTTCCAAAATAACATAAAGTTTCAATTAAAAAAACTGCCATACGAAGAGTTTTCATCAACCAAAAAACAGATTATCCAATCAAAATAAGACATAAATACTATTGCAAATTACATGACTAAACTGCAACCATTCACTTCTTTGCTCGAGTCATTTTCTACTTCTTTGAAGTTCTACCTGCTTTAGTACTAGATAGAGCTGCAGCTTTAGTACTAGTAGATGCAACATGTCTTTCAAATTTGGTGAAGGTAGAACCATCTACTTGAGTTCTTTGCCTCTTTGCTTTAGGATTTTGACCAACATCACCACCTGCACATGTATCTTTGTTATGACCAGTTGAACTACATATTCTACATGAATATGTCTTTTTTCTGTGCTTTAGGCTCATCCCATGCTCTCCTCCTCTTAGATCTTGGCCTTCCTGTTTTCCTTGTCTTGAGTGAAGGTTCCAAATCAATCTTTTCATCTTCTTCCAACTAAACAATAACAAATATATATAACGGTATCCTTAGAAAATCAAGTCACTGAAGAAAGATCATCATCATATAATAAAAAGAAATATTATACAGGCAAGTAAAGTTAGAAGTGGAAAGCAAACTTCACTAACAGGTTCTGGCAGTGTTCTTTTCGGATTTTGTAAATACTAAACACTATCAGCAATTAGTGGACCATTTGAGAAGATCAGTAAGCATATATGAAGTTCATTTAATTATAAACATGCACCTAACACTATCAGCTATGGAGCCAAAGTAGTATCAAATGTCAACCAAAAAATAAAAAATTAGTACGAAAAATACAAATACCTCAGGCCAATCTTCTTTATCAGGAAATGGAAAAACAATTGGTGCATATAAAACTCTGTATGTAGCAACTGTATAATAGTGAGTGCAGTACCTGCCAACATCACAAGTAATTGGAGCATAAGACAGTTGACATAAAACACAAAAAAAAGAAGAAGTTAAATATGAGTATGCACTTACTTTGTCCAATCAGGTCTAAATGGATTCAAACAACAAACAACATGTTGGCAAACAAATCCTCTGAGTTGCCATTGTAGACAAGTACATTTCTTTTAATCCAAGTTAACAATAAAAACTGCCTTGCCTCCTACATTTGTAACCTCATACAGTTTTCCAAAAACACAAGGGTCAACTTGAAATGCACCAACCAACTTCAACATCTTCCCAATCAGTTTCATTCCAGTTGGAACCAATTGTTTAGGATTCCATTTTGCACTCTCCTTTTTCCTTTTGTAAAACAAACTCCTAACCAACTGATTATAAAGAATTATTACTCTACAGATGGGTTTGTCCCTAATATTTTTTAGCATGGATTTAAATGACTCGCTAAAATTGTTATTTAGGTGTTCACATTTACAGGTGTCCCTAATATCTTCAAGGTACTTGGAAGCTGCAGGATTTTCTTTCCTTATATCTTCCATGTGTTTCTGGCAAACAACACATAGTTAAAAATAAAAAATATCAGCATACAACCATATAATAACTCATATAAGTAATATTAGAATTTAGATTATTCACCTTGTCTTGTACAACCCCCTTGCAAGTATGCTTTAAGTTCACACCCTTAACCTTAAATGTAGAATGGTGTTGTAGTTTTGAAGCAAAAACCATCCAGTGACGAACAAAACGGCCCCTACGGCTAAACCTCTTTGCACACCAAACCCTAACTCTAGACTTGTCACTCTTTTCATCCTTAAACTCACATTCACTTAATACACAAAAATGCTTTAAATGCCTTGCAAATGCTTTTTTATCAGGAAATTCAGTACCTATAATCATTTGTGAAGGATCCAATTGCTCAACAAGGTCTGTGTCATCAAACAACTCACCAGGTTCATCCTCTAACTCTGAATTTTCAGCCACATGATCCTTGAACCACTGAGGGTCTTCTTCAACATCTTCACCTAAACAAGTACAAGGAAAAACAATTAATTTTGAATGTTACAACCACAAAAAACTGTAAAACATTCAAGATTGAGCTGAGATGATTCAATTTAAAGGGTAACTACATTTTGTACCTTCCTCATTTACTTCTGTACCATCATCACTTGCATCATCTGCAAAACACTAAAGTGTTAGTGAAATAATAATTCATAATAATAATTGCAAAAAAATGCTTGAGAGTAAATGAGGGTGGAGTTAATAAGGACCTTCATCTCCAACATGTTCAGCATCACTTGCATCTTCATTGTCTTCATCACTTTTATAAGCAGCTGCATCTTCAGGATCTTCTACAGGATGACATTCATCCACCTCTGTGTTCTCAAGTTGAACTACAATCTCATCATTTTCTTTCAATTTCTGTAACCAATATTCCTCATCCCAATCATCATCTACTTGTACTGGTTCCTCATCTACTAGAACTGGTTTGCTACTTGTTCCTCCTCTCAAGTTGTCACCAAAAACACTTGCTTGAGTAGGTTGTGAACAATCCTGCCCAAACAACTTCCTAGCACTAGAATCACCTACACTTTTGTTTTTCTTACCTTCAAATCTTGGGCTTCTTCTCACTTGAGGTGACTTTGATGCAGTTTTCTTAGGTGTATGCTCCTTATCCCATTCTGGATTCTGAACCTTGACAAGCAACAAAATACAACCATTGATGTTTACTGCCGTATTCTCCCAAAACCAAAAGAAAGCATGATCATTCTTTAGAGTCCATGGAACTCCATTTTCTGACATCCATAGTAAAATAACATCATCTATGTCTTCCGAACATAATTTTCTGTGAATCATTTGCAAAAATATCCTCAAACTGATCTTATCTCTTTCTAATTGTTTGAAAGCAAACTCAATCTTACTCTCAATGCAATAACAATTTATATCTCTAAATCTGGTTTTTCCCTTATAAATGTTACCACTGAAAAAAAACAGAAGAAATACAAATATATTACAAACACTCTAATTACAAATACAGAAGCAATACAGAAATACAAAAAAACAAAAAATCAAACAAAATTGTGTCATCACAGAAATACAGGTTAGAAATACATCAAAGACTTTTTTTTTTTAAGAACACAACAAATACAGAGCTTCCTCTATTTAAAAAATTAATAACCCAGAAAGAAACAAGGAAGATATGTATAAAATTTTCAATCCATAACGATTCAGGTCATTCCAGTACTATTGCAGTATGACATTCAAAATGCTTATGTAGCAAGCATGGGAAAATTATTTCATTCATCCAAAAGCAAATAAAGATAAAGGAGAAAAAACAGGAGTGGTTTCATTTTCTAGTGTTTGTAGAGTTGCATCGGGAACAGACTGACCTTAATGAATTCCATTCCTCCATAGTCATAGAAAATCTTAAAAGAAGTTACATGATGGAAGCACTACAGCTGCACAAATCAGGAGATCTTCTTTTTTTCCCATAGAATATGGAAAGAGACAAAGGGATAATAATTCTACTCATGATTTTCTTATTCTATTCATATAAAGAAGTGCTATGACTATGAGAAGAACATGCTTAATACCATATAAAGAAGTGCTATGACTATGAGAAGAACACACTTAATACCATATAAAGAAGTGCTATGACTGTGAGAAGAACATGCTTAATACTTTTGTTTAATCCCATCATCTAATTGTTTAATGTGTTGAGGAATAACACTACAAATTGTCACACAAAAAAAGTACCCCAATGTTTCAATATCAACACACCATGTCTATGACAGCAGGTTAAACAAGATTTAATATTCAAATTTTTTAAACTGAATATATTCACAAGATTTCCGTTTAAATCTCGGGTAATTTTCGGCCGAGTTAAACCAAATTTCCGTTGAAATCTCGTCCCGGCGAAATTGTGAAAACCCTTTAACGGAATCGACTACAAAGGTATCATACAAGTATAAATCTAAAAGAAATCAAAAGTTAGGGTTTTAAAATTTCTAACCTGGACATCAGCTTTTCCTTTCCCGTCGTCGTCATTGATGAATAATTAGAGTTCATCTTCACAACAGTAAGTCAGTTAAACCAAAATCAGACACTACTAGTGAGAAACGGTGATTCAGTTAATCGCCTATTTTTTCCCCTCTTCTGAAACTGTACGACATTCACAAGAAAATGTGAGATTCACTTTCACATACTAGATTTAGTCTTGGAACATGGCGATATGGTAATTTAAACTTTTGTTTGATTGCCTTAATAACGATTGACCCGTTTAAGTGAGCCCATGACGGGAAACTAAACATTAAGGCTACTTTAAAAAATTTGAATATGTCGGGGGCACTTTTTTTGTATATACCCAAAAAACGGGGCACTTTATCAATTTTCCCAAAAACTTTTTAGTTTTCACTTTTTGAAAATTTTGTCCCTCATATTTGGTTCCCAACCCGAGTTATAATCAACTTTTGGAATTTGTTCGATTGCTAATTGCGGTAGGCGGTTATGAACAATGCATATTATAAATAGAGGCATAGAGGCATCTTGTGTAATACTGTTTCGCGTGGAGAAAAAAAGATAGTCTCGTAATTGAAAGGATTTGTACGAATATTGTCGAAAAAGAAAGAAAAAGAAAAAGAGATGCTTTTAATTGGCTAGAAGAAGAAAAAGAATGTTGTGAGATGTCGTGAAATTGATTAAGTCAATGGAGGTGCAGAGAAGAAGAAGAAGATAATGTATCGTTGTCCTCTCTTAGTGACGTTTATTCTGAAGATGAGTACGTGGAACAACAATTCGAAGAGTATGACACACCTATTAATGATGGTGGCTGCTGTGATACAGGAGAATGTGAAACTTGTGTGAAGATTCGTGAAGAGTCACGCCAGGATTTAATCAAGAGCTATAATATACAAATTCCAGACAAACAACAATGGATAGCTTCATGGATGGAAAACAAAGGAGGTTATGCAAGGAGGAGGATCATATCTAAAGGAGATGACTGGGCATTAAATTTGTATGGCTACTATAAGAAGGAAAAAGATGTTGGCGGATATGGAGTTATATTACGTGATCCAGGAGGAAGGCCAGTAAGTGATTTTGTATGGTCTCTAAAGGAAGGGGTTCATGCCTTTATTACCTTTTAAAGGGACTAAGAAGGGGATTCAAACTTGCTTTAGCTCATGGAGTTCATTATGCACTAACAGTTCATTGCAATTCAACAAGACTTGCTGCAGTTGTTGATGCCATGATTCAAAGTCGAAGGTATTGTCTCCATCGCTACAAACAACGTCATCTTTACAAGAGAATGAAATTTTGCGAAGAATGTTTCGAGGGGGTATTCCCTGATGTCAAAAGAATCCAATCCAAACTGTTAGTTGATATTGTCAAGGATATTAAGATGATGGGCATGAAATTTGAGATTGAAGTTTTGGGGAGGTTTCTGAATGAACCTGCACATTATCTGGCAAAACATTTCAGAAACAAACGGGAGGTGAAACCTAGCGAGTTTCCTCCTGCACTTAGAGAATTTATTTGGGAAGATGCATATGGTGGTGGAATGCACTACTCCGAATCTGAATGGACACAGGCATATAAAGAACAGATTAGGAAAGAGGGGGGCTAATTATTTGGAGTACCTTGTAAACCTTTCTTTATTAATGAAAACCAGGCTTAGCGACGCGCCATGAGCTTTCTATTTATTATTTTGAAGCATATGAATTAGCTTTTGGCAAGGAAAAAATATCGTTTGGTCCTTTTTAGGTGGGCCCATATCTGTTTAGTTCTTTGGTCAAACGCCTTTACTGTTTGGTCCATAATTATTTAAAAATATTTAAATAGAAAAAAATACCCTTCCGTGTTAAATTTTTATTTTTGTAGCAGTTCTTCCGTGCTAAAAAAACAGACTTCATTCCTAGGAATGAAGTCCGTACAAAAAGCAAAAAAAAACAGACTTCATTCCCAGGAATGAAGTGCATACAAAAAGCAAAAAAAAACAGACTTCATTCCCAGGAATGAAGTCCATACAAAAAGCTAAATAAAACAGACTTCATTCCCAGGAATGAAGTCCATACAAAAAGCTAAAAAAACAGACTTCATTCCCAGGAATGAAGTCCATACAAAAAGCTACATAAAACAGACTTCATTCCCAGGAATGAAGTCCATACAAAAAGCTACATAAAACAGACTTCATTCCCATGAATGAAGTCCATACAAAAAGCAAAAAACCAGACTTCATTCCCATGAATGAAGTCCATACAAAAATTAAAAAAAACAGACTTCATTCCCAGAAATGAAGTCCATAGAAAAACCGAAAAAAACAGACTTCATTCCAAAAATGAAGTCCATATAAAAACCTTAAAAAACAGATTTCATTCCAGAAATGAAGTCCATATAAAAACCTAAAAAAACAGACTTCATTCCAGAAATGAAGTTCATATAAAAACCTAAAAAAAACAGACTTCATTTCTGAAATGAAGTCCATAATCATCATCATTCTTCATCTTCTTCGACGTCTTCAACCGCAGCATTAGAAAACATCATCGTCTTCAAACAGCAGCAGCAGCAGCATCGTATTCATCGTCTTCATCATCTTTAGCACGAGCAGCAACAGATCTTGAAAGTCTTCATCGACGTTCATCGTATCCATCATCTTTAACACGAGCAACAACAGATCTTGAAAAGTCTTCATCATCTTCATCTTCAACACGAGCAGAAAAAGAAATCAAAAAGAAATCTAAAAAATAAAAGAAAAAAGAAAAAGAAAAGGATTTAGATTTTCACCTCCGAATCGCCATTGTTACGACATCACGAAGATGAAGATGGAGATGATGGACTCAGACAATCTTCTCACCATTGTTACGGATTTAAATTTTAATCTTTGCAAAATAAAAAAGATGAAGAAAAAAGAGAGATAGAGAAAACTAGATTTGAAAATATGGAGGTGAGAGAAAATAAATCTGAAAATGATTTCCTCTCTCATGATAATGAACATATATCCATATGATGACGTCATGGATAATGTAATGGCCCCAAAAGGGTATTTCTGACACTACAAGATGACATTTACATCATCCGTGACATCACCCTAGGACCAAATGATAATTTTTAGGACCAAATGATAATTTATATTACCAAATAGGACCAAACAGACAATTGACTAGGTCAATTGGACTAGACTCTCTCTAATATATTATTTATAGGACCATATGGTATTTCCTACTTTTGGTAAACCTATATTGTTAAAAACAATTTAAACAAAAAAAAAAAAAAAAAAAAAAAATCCGAGGGATGATGGTGTTATGAGAGCCAAACAGCTGATTTGATTTCCGTTTATACACAAACATGTCCTGACATTCACATTAACAAACTTTTTTTTTTTTTAATTTCATGCTACCATAGCAAAAACATCAATATAGTTTCAGACAGCTCAACTGAAAAATCCTGAAACAAGAGCACTTAATTACATAACTAGAGTAATTGCAGTGAGCGTGACAAATAACGGGAATGCACCCTTGTGATAGTTGAAAGTACTACTGCTACTAGGGGAAGGGGCGTAGTAGCCATTATGACGACCATCGTGATTATGATGACCATGATAATAAGGATCGTAGTAAGGACCATAGTAAGGACCATGGTGAGGGCCATAATAAGGACCAACTCCACCGTAATAAGGACGAACTCCAGGAGAATAGGAACGACCACCACTACCACCACCCATTCCACTTCCACGGCTGCTGCGAGCACCACTACCTTTGCTGCCGCGACTACTGCTACCTCCACCACTATGTCCACCACCTCCGCCACTATGTCCACCACTATGTCCACTACTGTGTCCACCGCTGGAACGGGCTGCATGTTTTCACACACACATATATATTAATCAACGGTTTTGGTCTTTCCATGAATTTCTGTTCAAAACCTTAGAAGTTTGAGTGTTTTATATACTGTTGGTGATTAAATATTAATGGTAAGAATAACAAAATTTCTTTCAACTTATAACGAAAAGATAGATGGAGAAGATGACATGTACATACCTGAAATCGTTATGAACAAACACGAAAACATCAGGAATAAGAAAAGTAATGCTGCTGCTGCGCTTCTCTTCGTCATTGGTTCTTCACTAAAGTTTATGATTTAGGCAGAACGTACAATATTGAGATCAGAGAGATGGTGTGTGTTATTGGATTTTTTTTTTCTCTACCAAAAGATCTTTATCTAAGTAATTCTTAATAATCAGGGTTTGTGTATGATTACTGTTGTTAGCTATATCTATGAAACAAACTACTTATATAGAAGAGCTTAATTATATAGCTTAGCGCTCTTGTCAAATTAGGATAATTAAAAAGAAACGACGCGGTAGAAGCAGAAGAACAGGAAAACTAAATTAAGGAAGAGCTTATATAGCTTAGAGTACTAGTCAAATTAGGATAATTAATGTGATGCTTCAATTGGCTCACCAGGTTCCTTCTCTGCGGAGAACCTTCAAATAGTGGGTCTGATCAGTTTGAGCTGATGTCCGAGGGAGAATTTGTTCGGCTGTTTAATTCTGGCGGTCACTATTCATCCCTGTGATTGGCTCGTTATGAGAACATTGATATGTCGTCACTCAAGTAGGGAGTACAGAAAATGAAAGATAGTCACCATGACATAATCTTTTTCTCTTAGAATTTACTGAATGCCAAACTCAGGGGTCATGTGCCTGAGATGATTTTCGGCAAATTGATAATTGAAAAATTTCTTGTATGAACTAAGCATTTATATTATCAAAAGGAACCTTTATTTACTTGGTTGATGGGTCAAAGAATTCAGAACTAGCGATTCTTATGTTAAGCTGGGTGATCAGGGTGTCAAGACCAAGGTTATTAACAGTCGCCTTAAACCCATTTTGAACAAGGAGTTAGCTTTGAATGCTACTCGGTCGGCTGGTGCGCGCAATCTAGAGGAAGCGCACACCTCAAAAAGATAGCGTCAGCAGAAAGGTTGCAACGAGTCGACTAAGGTAAGGACAAGACTTCCTGAAAGTGAGTCTAGTTAGAGAGACCTATAGGTTGTGTAGATGGGGTGATTGTGCAGGCTGTCTGCTTGAGACTTTATGGTGAAGAATCTTTGGAACTTGAGCTGAAGCTTAAGTAGGTCGAAGATCAACTTCCAAATACTTCAGTCCCTTCTTAATTAAAGAATTACATTGGGGAACAAGTGTACTTGGATCATTAGTAATTACTGTGATTCGTTTTATGTCAGAAAAAACATTTTAATTGATTTGATTTCGGTTTCTAATTTACCAAAAAAAAAATCAAAAATCAAAACGTAATAAAAAATATTTGCAATTTCAAGCTAGACATAGCAAAATAGTTTTAGATAGCTCAATTGAAGAATCCTGAAACAAGAGTACTAAATTTAATTACATAACTAGAGCAATTGCAGTGAGAGTGACAAATAACAGGGATGCACCATTAGCCTTGTGATAGTCGGGTGTGATGCTTCCAGTACTACTGCTAGTAGGGGAAGGGGCGTAGTAGCCATGACGACCATCATGATGACCATCATCATAATAAAGATCATAGTAAGGACCATAGTAAGGGCCATAATAGGGACCATAATAAGGACGGCCATAATAAGGACCAACTCCACCATAATAAGGGCCGTAATAAGGACGAACTCCAGGAGAATAGGAACGACCACCACTACCACTTCCGCCGCTGCTGCGAGCACCACTACCTTTGCTTCCACTACTGCCCCTACTGCTGCTACGTCCACCACCTCCGCCACTACGTCCACCACTGGAACGGGCTGCATGTTTCCATATATACACAATTAATCAACGGTTTTGGTGTTTCCATGAATAAAAGATTTCTGTTCATGTTTTTTTTGAACAAAAACCCTAAACCTTGGAAGTTTGGATGTTTTATATACTGTTGGTAGTACATATTAATAGTAAGAATAACAAAATTTCTTTAATTTATTAAGAGAGAGGCGTAGTAGCCATGACGACCGTCATTGTTTCTTCACTTCTATCAAAGTTTATGATTTAGGCAGAACGTACAATATTGAGATCAGTGAGATATGGTGTGTGTTATCTTTTGTTTTCTCTACCCAAAGATTTTTTTTTAATCAGAACCCAAAGATCTTTATTTATAAGTAATTCTTAATAATTTAGAGTTAGTGTGTGAAATCAAAAGTATAGTTCTATAGAAGAGCTTATATAGCTTAGAGTTCCAGTGAAATTAAAAAGAAACGACGCGGTAGGAGCAGAAGAGTGTCCGTGTTCACCGTGTCCCAATACAAAACAAAACTCTCTCTTTTAAATCGAAACCTAGCTGATATTTGGAAGGTTTTTAAACCATTGTTGGCCATAGCGCAAAGAAATAGATATAAGTATGCTCCAAAATTCCGTTCTCATATAGCATGCATGTACATACCAACTAAAGGATCGTTCGCGTGTCTTCTATAACTTGGATTACACATGTTGGTGTCTGAAATATTGTGCATGCATTGTTCCCTTCATTCTCATGTTGTGTTCTCATAAACTATCAGGAGTGGATTCATTTACATTGTTGTGGCTAGCAATAAGAGTGCATGCCAAAAAATTAGTTTCCGTGGCAGATCCTTGAGGAATGCCCGTTACCAATATCTGGAAATAGTATATAATATGGGAAAGAGTTGTCAATGTCATTGAAGATTGAAAAGATTTAACCAGTGAGGACTGCTACCCAAAACACTGTAAATGAATCGAATAAAAAACATTATATCGAAAAAAAGATGGTTGGCCTCCTTTTATAGAGAATTAGTCACACCTAGCAGTCTAGAAGATGATGATGTAGTTAAGGAGGGTTTGGTATCCGACCCTTTCTTTTTACTGAAAATTTCCACTCGTTTCTCCCACACATTTTATTCTTTGCCTTCTCGGTTTTGGATATCCGACAGCCTCGAGAAGCATCTTTTTCCACGCGTGTCACACGGTGTTCTTGACACCTGTACATACTGTTTGCACTGTTCTTTTAACGCGATTTTTTACCTTACCTTTTGTAACGTTCGAGACGCGTGTTTCACGGATCTTGTCGTGCATTGGATTCGAATTGTTTTCGAACGTTTCAAATATTCTTTTCTTGTGCTATAAATACGAGATGAATTTTTCGTTGAACTTGCATCGAACAAACATTTTTTTTGTTCTCTTTCTTCTTCTTCTCTACCGCTTTCAGAAATAATTAAGTTCTTATTTTACGTTTCTTTTATATCACGAAAAAGTTGAGTTCTTCACTAAAACAAGTTGTAGTTTAAAACATAATTTTGTTACACTATTTCTTTGTTTACAAAACAATCATAGTTTACAAACATAAATTAGTTTTACATTTCTCTGAAACTTGTTTGAGTTTCGACTTGTATTTTTGTTTTTCATTTCTCACGCTGTTCTAAGGGTTCTCTCTGTGTATGCTACACATAGAGGAGAACTAACGATAGTTGTATCCTGGAGGTAATTTGTTAATTGCTATAGCATCTCAGAGGAGTAGCAGGCAATATTACCTTTAGCTCAGCGTATCTCATACGTGCCTCTACTAAGTTTATTGATTTGTTTGTTACTACATCAGTGTAATCTAAGTATTATTTCCCATTTGCATTCGATTATTGTAATTAATTCCAACACTAATAATCGTGTAGTAGTGGCAGTAAAGTTTGGTTGAGGCAGGCAGGTGGATTAACGTGGATTGTGGAGCAGAATTTCCATTGAATTCATTTGGGAGGCACATAAAAAGGAATATCACAAAGAGTTTTTGGTCACTAGTATCTCAAACAAAAAACAACATCCCATTCCCTGTAAGACTTTAATCACTTAGCCCCCACCACCAACCTAACTACGAACACTGTGTGGAGTTGCACTGAGATTATAAAATTCCATCATCCGAAAACTCATGCGCGCAATCCAGAATGGCATCAAAAGACGACTAATGTCATTCAAAACATCTTATACTGTTATGCTGCATGCATACGATGAACCACCAAAGAATATGGCAAAGTGTAGTCAGTCAGTTCGAATGACTTGATTCAGAGTGAGTCGCTGTGCTTGGTTTATTTGAGTTCAAATTGATCAATGAATCATTTACAACTTTCATTTTGAGTAGTACCCAAGGAAGGGCCATTGCCCCCAATACAACTTCCAAGTGAAAAAAAGAAGAACTATGTAAAATTGAATAAAAAATAAAATAAAGCAACTGATTCTCCACAAACTTTAATCTCTTGGCTGGTTAGCCCCCTCCATAGCCCCCACCACCGACCTAACTGTTGACGTCTTTATCAAAAGTTAGTACTAAGTACTAACTAAAGAATCTTTGCATCATTGCATGTCTTATCAACTACAGTAAAAAAGCGCAAAGAATCGTCCAAAAAATGCCACTTACACGTCACTGCAAATTCAAAAAGAAAATTTGCGTGTCTTGCTTATCTGATCTATTAAAGTAAAAAAAAAAAAAAAAAAACTATTCATGAAAAACTAGGAGACGCAAAATCTAATGAATCTCGTGATGAGTCAAAAAGAGAGCAAATGCCCATCGTTTTAAGATTCGTCGACAAAAATGAGCTAGCGTAACATAATTTAGATGTTTAAAATATCTGCGGTCAAGGCTATGATGGTGCCAGTGATATGCTGCGTGCATGGAATGGATTGCAATTGCAAAAGACTGCCCCATATGCTTACTATGTTCATGTTTAGTCATCGATTACAGTTGGCATTAGTAGCAGCATCAAGAGAGAGGTAATTCCAATTCAAAACTTTTTTAATAAGCTCGTTTCGATTGCTAACATTGTTGGAGCATCTTGCAAGTGTGATGATGAACTTCGGAAAGATAAAGCTGCTGAAGGATTGAATCAAATCGGCACGTTAAAACCTGCTAGAGATACCCATTGGAGTTCTCACTTCAAATCTGTTACAAGCCTAACTAATATGTTTAGTCTTACATGTGAAGTGTTGTAGAATCTTTTTGATACAATAGTATGTTTTTTTCCATAACAAGCTCATTGTTCGGTTTCTTTAAGATATTATTATTGATTTGCAGTGTGCATAGGTTTAGGCTTGAAGTGCAACCAAAAATTAAATGAAAGACAAAGATTCTATGCAGTGCCCTGCACCATTATCTGTTGGAATTAATTACAATAATCGAATGCAAATGGGAAATAATACTTAGATTACACTGATAATAGTAACAAACAAATCAATAAACTTAGTAGAGGCACGTATGAGATACGCTGAGCTAAAGGTAATATTGCCTCTACTCCTCTGAGATGCTATAGCAATTAACAAATTACCTCCGGATACAACTATCGTTAGTTCTCCTCTATGTGTAGCATACACAGAGAGAACCCTTAGAACTTGGCAAAAAAAGTAAAAACAAAAACACAAATTGAAAATACAAATTGTTTCGAGTAATGTAAAAACAATTTTATGTTTTTGTAAACTATATTTCTGTGAACTAAAATTTCAGAATCAAGAGGTAGTTATACAAAATTATGTTTCAAACTACAACTTGTTTCGAAAAAGAACCGAACGTTTTCCGAGTTTTAAGACAAATATTAATAAGAACTTAAGTTTCAAAAAATTATTAGAGAAGAAGGAAAAATTGAAGATAAGAGTTCTGAATGGTATGTTTTTAAACCGAAAGCCTTAACTCGTATTTATAGGTAAGAATTCGAACGTTTGAGACACAGATCCGTAAATCACGCGTTCAATTTGTCTGGACGAGTAAAAGCAAAAAGCATCCGTTAAAATAACGAAAAACGATCTGTCGGGTAAGATTCTTCTCGACGAGAAATCTCTCGTGCACAGTGTCCACACGCGTGAGATGCACAGTGTCCACACGCGTGAGATTAAAGATTCTTTACGATGAAAATGCGATTAAGAGAATTCACGCGTGAGGATTAACCGTGTGTGACTAAAGATGCTTCTAGTGGTCAGTTTGATATCCAAAACCGAGAAGGCAAAGAATAAAATTCTTTACATGTGTGGGAGAAGCGTGTGGTAAATTTCAGCAAAAAGAAAGGATGGGTCGGATACACCCACACCCACACCCACACCCACACCCACACCCACACCCACACCCACTCCCACGCCCACGCCCTCGCCCACGCCCACGCCCACGCCGAGCCGAGCCGAGCCGAGCGAGCGTGCGTGCTTCTGTGCGAAGCACCGCGCGAACGGGAAAGGCAATAAGAAATGCAATAAGGTTTAGGCAACCTTGCCATAGTCTAGGGCTTTCCCCATACACAAAGGTCTAAAGACCCAAAGGGCCATACCCTTAAGGCTAAACCAATGCTATTTAAGTCTAAAACTCTTAGTGTTTTAGTCTATATGGGACTAATGTTTTATTCATTCACATGAAAAAACATCTAGGGAGCAATAGGTCTTGGGATCAAAACATGGTCCATGCATTTTTTGATTAAAACAAAACATTGTTTTTTCTAACAATCCCCCACATGAATAATAAAACATGTCGATAAAACACGATAAAACATAAGGCAACAAAATAGGCTAAGGTGTCCCAAGGATTGAACCTTAACTTAGTGAGAGGTTACCCGAATCGCTTGTTGATACGGTGAACGCAATGTCTTGAACCGCCAACAAAGAATGCAATTCGAAATAACAGACCACACTTGATGCCTCAACCGAAGAAAACAATGTAGTGCCAAGCTCTTGCGGTTGTGCCCATTTTGGCCGTGGGCTAAAATCCCGGACTTAATGAATGTCTCTAGAGAATCAGCTCATATTCTCATAGGAAGCGGCCACACTTCCAACATCCACAAAGGTGGGTCCATAAAGAGTGTCCCGCCACACCCCGCTTTAATCAAAGCCATGGTACCCATTAAGATCGCAAAAGATCATCCTTAATTTCTGCAGGCAGACTATCGCACGATTACACCATAGGGAGGGACAAAGATAGTGCTTTCTCAATATCACCATAAATTAGTTGTCTCATTGAACCTTGATCTTGGAAATCCAATCACAAGGTTGAGTATCCTTCATGGTGATTTATTCAATGAGCTTAAGTCCCATCCCCTCGATGTAAATTTAACTTTCTCTCTGGTTAAGCCTTTTGTCAAAGGATCTGCAAGATTATCTTTGGATTTTACAAAGTCTATCGAGATAATACCAAAGAGAGTAGTTGTTTCACCGTCTTATGTCTTCTTCGTATATGTATAGACTTCCCGTTGTATACATTGTTCTTTGCGCAACCAAGAGCAGACTTCAACATCACAAGTGGATGGCAATTGAAGACACAGAGCTTGGGCGAGTGGAATTCCTCCCAGAAACATCGCATCCATTCAACTTCCTCTCCGACTTTTTCCAAGGCTATAAACTCAGACTCCATAGTGGATTTAGCTATACATGTCTGTTTGGTAGACTTCCATGAGACAGACGCACCTCCAAGCAAGAAGATGTACCCACTAGTAGATTTGCACTCTTCTGAGTCTGATATCCAGATTGGCATCACAATACCCTTCCAAGACAGACAGATACTTCCCAAAACTTAAGCAATAGTTTGAGGTCCCTCTCAGGTAACGTAAAACTCTGAAGAGAGAATTCCAGTGATCCCGCCTGGGTTGAAAGTATACCGCTTAATCTACTCACAGAGTAAGCAATATCGTGTCTTGTACAGTTCATAAGATACATAAGACTACCAATAATGCGAGAATACTCAAGTTGATCAATACCCTCACCCTTGTTCTTTTTCAATTTACAAGTGGGATCAAATGGAGTAGACGCAGTTTAGAATTTTCATAATTAAATCTCTTTAATACGGTTTCAAAGATAATGAGATTGACTAAGACTATATCCATCGACGTCTTTCGATTTTCATCCCTAAGATTACATCAATTAGGGCCTAAGTCTTTCATGTCAAAATTATCTCTAAGCATGCTTTTAATGGTATTAATAATATCAAGGTTCTTTACCTAATATGAGCATATCATCAACATATAGGCAAACAATAACATGAGAATCATACACAGATTTAATGTAAACACATTTATCAGATTCATTAACCTTGAAACCATTAGTTATCATAACATGATCAAATTTTTCATGCCACTGTTTAGGTGCTTGTTTTAAACCGTAAAGAGATTTGTTTAACTTGCATACTTTGTTTTCATAACCTTTTACTATAAAGCCTTGAGTTGATCCATATAAATTTCTTCATTCAATTCACCATATATAAAAGCAGTTTTTAACATCCATCTCGATGTACATGCAAATCATAAATTGAAGCAATAGCAATCAACATTCTAATCGAGGTGATTCTAGAGACTGGTGAATAGGTATCAAAGAAATCTACTCCTTCCCGTTGTCTATAGCCTTTAGCTACCAACCTAGCTTTATATTTATCTATTGTTCCATCTGTTCTAAGTTTCCTTTTGAACACCCATTTGCAACCTATGGATTTACTTCCGGAGGCAAGTCTACAAGCTCCCAAGTTTCGTTTCTTTGAATGGACTCCCATTCATTTAATGAAGCTTCTTCCCCGAAAGGAGCTTCTGGAGAAGTCATAGCTTCCTTGTAGGTTTGGGGTTCAGACTCTACCGTAAGAGTCAAAAAAATCAGGCCAAAACTTGTTTCAGTTCTAACCCTCTTACTTCTTCTTGTTTCAGTCTCATACTCCAAAGTTGGAGTTTGACTAGTCGATGGAACATCCGAGAGGTCATCATGGACCCTTTTCCGTGGTCCAGACCTTAAAGGAAATATGTGTTCATAAAACACAGCATCTCTAGATTCCAATATGGTATTCTGACCAATATTATTATGGTCGAACCGATGACCATAAACCCGTGTGCAATTGTATGCTCGGGATACCCTAAGAAAACACAATCATCGTTTTGGGACCTATTTTAGTTTTCTTGGGATGAGGAATGGCCACCTTGGCCAAACACCCCCACACTTTAAATTATGCATATGAAGGTTGTTTACCATTCCACAATTCGTAGGGAGTTTTATCTCAATTTTTAAATGGAACTCGGTTCAAAATATAGCATGCCGAGAGGATAGCTTCCCCCACAAGTTCGAAGATAACCCTGAACTTGTCAACATAGCATTTACCATATCTATGAGTGTTCTATTTTTTCTTTCGGCTACACCATTCGATTCAGTGAATATGGTGCAGTGGTTTCATGAATGATTCCATTATTTTTACAAAAATCTCCTATGGGTATCACATACTCACCGCCACGGTCCAGACCTAAGAGTTTTAATCTTAACTCCTTTTTGGTTTTCTACTTCAAGTTTATAAAACTTAAAAGCCTCTAAGGCCTCATCTTTACTTCTAAGAAGATGAACCTGACAAGATCGTGAGTAATCATCTATAAAAGTGATGTACCATTTTCTACCACCTCTTGTTGGTGTTGATTTCAAGTCTCCTAAATCCGAGTGTATTAATTCCAAAGGAACTGTTCTACGTTCAACACTTTTATTAAATGGTTTTCTTGCATATTTAGATTCAACACAACATTTCACATCTTTGTTTTTTATCAAAGTTTATTTTTGGTATGCAACCTAAATTAGCAAGTCTTTCTAGCGATTTGAAATTAACATGCCCAAATCTATCATGCCAAACATGTGAGGAGTCACAAACATAAACAGAAGAAGATGCATTAACATTCAATTTCAAATCAGATACACTAAGCTTAATCATGTTGTCAGTAACATAACCTTTTCCTACGAATTCACCATGCTTAGAAATCACAACAGTATTGGACTCAACAATAATTTTAAAACCTTTTCCTAGCAGGATGGTTTCTGAGATGAGATTTTTGCATATGTCCGGGACGTAGAATACGTCATTCAATGCGAGAGTTTTTCCTGAAGTTAGCTTCAGTTCGACCTTGCCTTTCCCCACCACTTTCGCGGTGGAAGAATTTCCCATGAACAATTTCTCATCATCTCCTACTATGGCATAGGAGGAGAAAGCATTCTGAATTTACAGACATGCTTGGTGGCTCAGAATCAAGCCACCAGTCTCTCACATTAGTCATACTAGAGACAAGGTCGACTTCAGACACCATGCCAGTGAAATATCCAGAGTCCTCTACTATGTTTGCCTTATTTTTCTGTTTTGGATCATATTTGATCCTTTTAGGGGCCTTGCAGTCTTTAGCCATATGTCCAGGTTTACCACAATTAAAACAGTCGCCTTTGATGGTGTGCTTAGTGACACCACTTCTAGGCTTAAAATTGTTACCTCTGGGTTTTCGACGTCTGTTACGTCTATTACCCATTTTGCTGGATTCTCCAGAGTTTTCTTTGAAGCGACTTTATCGTCCAAAACATGAGCTTTGTTGGACATGTTTTTGCTCAAAGCATCATGCTCTTGTCCTTGCTGCACATCAGCTCCTCAACCTGGATCTTTTTGCCAAGCTCCACCATGGTGATTTCACGAGTCTTGTGTCGCAGCTCTCCTTTGTATTCGCTCCATGAGGGTGGAAGCTTTTCAATCACAAATTGATACTTGTAGAGCTTCATCAAAAAGTCAAGCCTTCAAAGAAGAATCTCGCTGATGAGGAGTTGAAGTTCGACGAACTGTTCTACCACAAAGCTTTTCGTCAGTCATGTTGTATTCTAAGAACTTAGCCATCAAGAACTTCTTACTTCCAGACTTGAAAGATGATATTTTTCTTCTAGAGCTTCCCATAAATCAAAAGCATTAAAATCTTCTTTTGCATTATAGAAGTCATACAAGGAGTCATCAAGACAGTTAAGAATATGATTCTTGCACAAATAATTCTTCCTATTCCACCTGTCCAATTTATCTTCATTACCACGGCGATAGAAGTTTTATCGAGGGTTTTTCTAAAGCATATCCATCTAACCTTTGGTCGTTTAGGAAGAATAGCATTTTAGACTGCCATCTCTTAAAGTCCTTACCACTGAACTTTGGTGGTTTTTCTACAGTATTCTTTCCCATGTTCTTACAACAAAGAATATTACAGTATTACAATATTACAATAAGGCAAATATTACCTTTAGATTGTTGGAATTAATTACAATAATCGAATGCAAATGGGAAATAATACTTAGATTACACTGATAGTAGTAACAAACAAATCAATAAACTTAGTAGAGGCACGTATGAGATACGCTGAGCTAAAGGTAATATTGCCTGCTACTCCTCTGAGATGCTATAGCAATTAACAAATTACCTCCAGGATACAACTACTGTTAGTTCTCCTCTATGTGTAGCATACACGTAGAGAACCCTTAGAACTTGGCAGAAAAGTAAAAACAAAAACACAAATTGAAAATACAAATTGTTTCGAGTAATGTAAAAACAATTTTATGTTTCGTAAACTATATTTCGTGAACTAAAATTCTGTAAATCAAGAGGTAGTTATACAAAATTATGTTTCGTAAACTACAACTTGTTTTAAAAGAACTGAATGTTTTTCTGAGTTTTAAGACAAATATTAATAAGAACTTAAGTTTCTGAAAATTATTAGAGAAGAAGGAAAATTCAGAAGATAAGAGTTCTGAATGGTATGTTTTTTAAACTGAAAGCCTTAACTCGTATTTATAGGTAAGAATTCGAACGTTTGAGACAGATCCGTAAATCACGCGTTCAATTTGTCGGACGAGTAAAAGCAAAAAGCATCCGTTAAAATAACAGTAAAAAACGCATCTGTCGGGTAAGATTCTTCTCGACGAGAAATCTATGTGTACAGGTGTCCACACGCGTGAGATGCACAGGTGTCCACACGCGTGAGATTAAAGATTCTTTACGATGAAAACAGTTAAGAGAATTCACGCGTGAGAATTAACCGTGTGTGACTAAAGATGCTTCTAGTGGCTGTCGGATATCCAAGACCGAGAAGGCAAAGAATAAAATTCTTTACATGTGTGGGAGAAGCGTGTGGTAAATTTCAGCAAAAAGAAAGGATGGGTCGGATACACCCACACCCACACCCACACCCACACCCACTCCCACTCCCACGCCCACGCCCTCGCCCTCGCCCACGCCCACGCCGAGCCGAGCCGAGCGAGCGTGCGTGCGTGCTTCTGTGCGAAGCACCGCGCGAACGGGAAAGGCAATAAGAAATGCAATAAGGTTTAGGCAACCTTGCCATAGTCTAGGGCTTTCCCCATACACAAAGGTCTAAAGACCCAAAGGGCCATACCCTTAAGGCTAAACCAATGCTATTTGAGTCTAAAACTCTTAGTGTTTTAGTCTATATGGGACTAATGTTTTATTCATTCACATGAAAAAACATCTAGGGAGCAATAGGTCTTGGGATCAAAACATGGTCCATGCATTTTTTGATTAAAACAAAACATTGTTTTTTCTAACATTATCTACTCACAAATACACGAGAAGCAATATGGAAGCTAGATGCACCATTATCTGCTCGCATGAATTTCTCCAGTAACTATAGAGATTCCATGGTGTATTCTCCTTCCTTTAGTTTATCCTTTTTAGATGGACTTGCTTTAAAGTCGACCTTCTAGAAGACTTCATCACCGTGGTAATGAAGATAAACTGGAAAGGTGGAATAGGAAGAATTACTCGTGCAAGAATCATATTCTTAACTGTCTTGATGACTCTTTGTACGACTTCTATAATGCAAAAGAAAATTTTAATGCTTTTGATTTATGGGAAGCACTAGAAGAAAAATATCATGCTTTGAAGTCGCTGGAAGTAAGAAGTTCTTGATGGCTAAGTTCTTAGAATACAACATGACTGACGAAAAGCCTCGTGGTAGAACAGTTCGTCGAACTTCAACTCATCATCAGCGAGATTCTTGTCAAGGCATGACTTTTGATGAAGCTCTACAAGTATCGGCCGTGATTGAAAAGCTTCCACCCTCATGGAGCGAATACAAGAGGAGGCTGCGACACAAGACTCGTGAAATCACCATGGTGGAGCTTGGCAAAAGATCCAGGTTGAGGAGCCGATGTGCAAGAAGGACAAGAGCATGATGCTTTGAGCAAAAACATGTCCAACAAAGCTCATGTTTTGGACGATAAAGCCGCTTCAAAGAAAACTCCTGGAAAATCCAGCAAAATGGGTAATATACGTAATGTGACGTCGAAAACCCGAGGTAACAATTTTAAGCCTAGAGGTGGTGTCACTAAGCACACCATGAAAGGCGATGTTTTAATTGTGGTAAACCCGAACATATGGCTAAAGACTCGTAAGGCCCCTAAAAGGATCAAATATGATCCAAAACAGAGAAAAATAAGGCAAACATAGTAGAGGACTGGATATTTCACTGGCATGGTGTCCGAAGTCGACCTTGTCTCTAGTATGACTAATGTGAGAGACTGGTGGCTTGATTCTGAGCCACCAAGCATGTCTCAGAATTCGAAAATGCTTTCTCCTCATATGCCATAGTAGGAGATGATGAGAAACTGTTCATGGGAAACTCTTCCTCCCCGAAAGTGGTGGGGAAAGGCAAAGTCAAACTGAAGCTAACTTCAGGAAAAACTCTCGCATTGAATGACGTATTCTACGTCCCAGACATATGCAAAAATCTTATCTCGAAACCATCCCGCTAGGAAAAGGTTTTAAAATTGTTGCTGAGTCCAATACTGTTGTGATTTCTAAGCATGGTGAATTCGTAGGAAAAGGTTATGTTACCGATAACATGATTAAGCTTAGTGTATCTTATTTGAAATTGAATGTTAATGCATCTTTTTCTGTTTATGTTTGTGACTCCTCACATGTTTGGCATGATAGACTTGGGCATGTTAATTTCAAATCGCTAGAAAGACTTGCTAATTTAGGTTGCATACCAAAAATAAACTTTGATAAAAAACAAAGATGTGAAATCTGTGTTGAATCTAAATATGCAAGAAAACCATTTAATAAAAGTGTTGAACGTAGTTTATCCGTATTGAGTCTGAACCCCAAACCTACAAGGAAGCTATGACTTCTCCAGAAGCTCCTTTCTGGGAAGAAGCTTCATTAAATGAATGGGAGTCCATTCAGCAAAACGAAACTTGGGAGCTTGTAGACTTGCCTCCTGGAAGTAAATCCATAGGTTGCAAATGGGTGTTCAAAAGGAAACTTAGAACAGATGGAACTATAGATAAATATAAAGCTAGGTTGGTAGCTAAAGGCTATAGACAACAGGAAGGAGTAGATTTCTTTGATACCTATTCACCAGTCTCTAGAATCACCTCGATTAGAATGTTGATTGCTATTGCTTCAATTTATGATTTTCATATACATCGATGGATGTTAAACTGCTTTTATATGGTGAATTGAATGAAGAAATTTATATGGATCAACCTGAAGGCTTTATAGTAAAAGGTTATGAAAACAAAGTATGCAAGTTAAACAAATCTCTTTACGGTTTAAAACAAGCACCTAAACAAAGTGGCATGAAAAATTTGATCATGTTATGATAATTAATGGCTTCAAGGTTAATGAATCGATAAATGTATTTACATTAAATCTGTGGATGATTCTCATGTTATTGTATGCCTATATGTTGATGATATGCTCATATTAGGCAAAGAAACCTTGATATTATTAATACCATTAAAAGCATGCTTAGAGATAATTTTGACATGAAAGACTTAGGCCCTACCGATGTAATCTTAGGGATGAAAATCGAAAGATGTCTCGATGGATATAGTCTTAGTCAATCTCATTATGCCGAAACCGTACTAAAGAGATTTAATTATGAAAATGCTAAACCTGCATCTACTCCTTTTGATCCCACTTGTAAATTGAAAAAGAACAAGGGTAAGGGTATTGATCAACTTGAGTATTCTCGCATTATTGGCAGTCTTATGTATTTGATGAACTGTACAAGACCTTATATTGCTTACTCTGTGAGTATATTAAGCAGGTACACTTGCAACCCAGGGCAGGATCACTGGAATGCTCTCTTCAGAGTTTTACGTTACCTGAGAGGGACCTCAAACTATTGCTTAAGTTTTGGGAAGTATCCTGCTGTACTGGAAGGGTATTGTGATGTGATGAGTGCCAAATATTGCATATTCAAACACCTTTTCATTGGCACTTAACTCATCTTTCGAGCTTCAAAGTCATATATTATCCCAAATTCTGCATTTTTACCATTTTCAAGAATAAATATTTGTATTAATTAATTTTGTGTTTTTAAGTACTAAATAAAGCTTGGAAGAATTGAGAAGACAAAAGAGAAGAAAGTTGGAAGCGTTGCAACCCGCTCGCGCATCAGTGGCAACCTGTTCCGAAGTTCATCATCTACAGTTGAAGACCGAAGACAAAGACATTTCTATGGATGCTCTGATATTAGAGAAGGGTTTGTGGGTACTTCTTTGGTAGGCCCTCACGAGACTACAACTCGTCCACTAGGGACACCTAGGGGTTTAAAGGCTTAGTGCATACGCTAAATGCATTCGAGAGACCAGCGACAGTGGTATAGTTAGGATTTCTAGATTTCTGTTTCACTTGAGGACAAGTAAAATTCAGGTTTGGGGGTATTTGATGAGTGCCAAATATTGCATATTCATACACCTTTTCATTGGCACTTAACTCATCTTTCGAGCTTCAAAGTCATATATTATCCCAAATTCTGCATTTTTACCATTTTCAAGAATAAATATTTGTATTAATTAATTTTGTGTTTTTAAGTACTAAATAAAGCTTGGAAGAATTGAGAAGACAAAAGAGAAGAAAGTTGGAAGCGTTGCAACCCGCTCGCGCATCAGTGGCAACCTGTTTACAAATTCATGGGATTAAACAACCCATGATCCAAAACTCATGATCCAAAACCCAAGACCCAAATCCATTTCCACCTCACCCCCATTGGATTCTTTCCAAAACATCCACCTCACCCCCATTGGATTCTTTCCAAAACATCCACCTCACCCCCATTCTCTCACTCAATCACTCCCAATTTGTTTCCCACAACCAAATATATTCCATCAATTAAGAAAACATATTTTGTTGAGTGGATGAGTGCCAAAATTCGGATCCAAGTGCTTGAGGGAATTTTGTGTATAAATAGAGAGGGTTGTTGTGTTGAAAAACCATCCAAGAATAGCTTGTTCATGTTAGTTCATCAAATTTAAGTTTTGTTGTAATGTTCTTCATGTTCTAGTTTCATTTACTAGGGTTTAGATGAAGCCCTAATCTCATTGGTATGTATTCATATCTTGTATCTTGTTCTTGAAAGTTTAGAATTGTTTAAAGATATAATTTAATCCAAGTTTGTCAACATCTTGCTCTCACAATGTATGCCATGTATCCATTGTAGTTAGAATATCTCTATGTTGATTATGCTACAACTCATGCTTAACCAAATATTGATCTTTAGATTAGTTGTGCTTAATTAGACAATTAATGCTTTGGAGAAATACTTTAGTTGTGATTAAATTATCCATTGGAGAAACACCTTAGTTATACGGTAGACTTGAATCTACTATAAGGACAAGAATAATATTACAAGTTGAATGCATATCATAGGTTATTGGTGGATTTGAATACCCTAGTATCCATATTATCATTGTTTACATATCTTGCTATTTGCATCTTTTACTTTTATTATTTCAGTCACTTGAAAATCATATCGTCGTATCGACAAAAACAAACCCCTTTTGGTTACCCTCTGAATCAGGATTTAGAATCAACTTCTACACTCTCCAAGTCTATGTGGTTCGACCTGTGCTTGCCCTGTGTTGCTTGTCGACACTGTGCAATTGCAGTTTATACATAGAAGTAGGTATCTTTCCGAGCCTACCATGATGCCAACTGGATATCAGACTCAGAAGAGTGCAAATCTACTAGTGGGTACATCTTCTTGCTTGGAGGTGCGTCTGTCTCATGGAAGTCTACCAAACAGACATGTATAGCTAAATCCACTATGGAGTCTGAGTTTATAGCCTTGGAAAAGCTGGAGAGGAAGTCTGAATGGATGCGATGTTTCCCGGGAGGAATTCCACTCGGGCCAAGCTTTGTGTATTCAATCGCCATCCACCGTGATGAAGAAAGTCGCTCTGGTTGCGCAAAGAACAATTTATACAACGGAAAGTCTATACATATACGTAGAAGACACAAGACGGTGAAACAACTACTCTCTACTGGTATTATCTCGATAGACTTTGTAAAATCCAAAGATAATTTTGCAGATCCTTTGACGAAAGGTTTACCGAAAGAGGAAGTTAAATCCACATCGAGGGGGATGGGACTTAAGCTCATAGAATAAATCACCATGAAGGATACTCAACCTTGTGATTGGATTTCCAAGATCAAGGTTCAATGAGACAACTAATTTATGGTGATATTGGTAAAGCACTATCTTTGTCCCTCCCTATGGTGTAATCATGTGATAGTGCAGCCTGCAGATTTACAGGATGATCTTTTGAGATCTTAATGGGTTCCATGGATTTGATTAAAGCGGGGTGTGGCATGACACTCTTTATGGACCCACCTTTGTGGATGTTGGAAGTGTGGCCGCTTCCTATGAGAATTTGAGCTGATTCTCTAGAGACATTCATTAAGTCCGGGATTTTAGCCCACGGCCAAAATGGGAACAACCGCAAGAGCTTGGCAGCTGTTTTCTTCGGTTGAGGCATCAAGTGTGGCTGTTATTTCTGAATTGCATTCATTGTTGGCGGTTCAATACATTGCGTTCACCGTATCAACAAGCAGTTCAGGTAACCTCTCACTAAGTTAAGGTTCAATCTTTGGGATACTTTAGCCTATTTTGTTGCCTTATGTTTTATCGTGTTTTATCGACATGTTTTATTATTCATGTGGGGGATTGTTAGAAAAAATAATGTTTTGTTTTAATCAAAAAATGCATGGACCATGTTTTGATCCCAAGACCTATTGATCCCTGGATGTTTTTTTCATGTGAATGAATAAAACATTAGTCCCATATAGACTAAAACACTAAGAGTTTTAGACTTAAATAGCATTGGTTTAGCCTTAAGGGCATGGCCCTTTGGGTCTTTAGACCTTTGTGTATGGGGAAATCCCTAGACTATGGAAAGGTTGCCTAAACCTTATTGCATTTCTTATTGCCTTTCCCGTTCGCGTGGTGCTTCGCCTGACAGCACGCTACCGGCTCGGCTTTCGAGGCGAGCGAGGGCGTGGGCGTGGGCGAGGGAGTGGGTGTGGGTGTGGGTGTGGGTGTGGGTGTGGGTGTGGGTGTGGGTGTATCCGACCCTTTCTTTTTACTGAAAATTTCCACTCGTTTCTCCCACCTGTACATACTGTTTTCCTCTAGAAGAATCTCGAAAATTTTGAACGCGTTTGCACTGTTCTTTTAACGTGATTTTTTACCTTACCTTTTGTAACGTTCGAGACGCGTGATTCACGGATCTTGTCGTGCATTGGATTCGAATTGTTTTCGAACGTTTCAAATATTCTTTTCTTGTGCTATAAATACGAGATGAATTTTTTCGTTTACAACTTGCATCGAACAAACATTTTTTTGTTCTCTTTCTTCTTCTTCTCTACTGCTTTCGAAATAATTAAGTTCTTATTTTACGTTTCATTTATATCACGTAAAAGTTGAGTTCTTCACTAAAACAAGTTATAGTTTACTGAAACATAATTTTGTAACACTATTTCTTTGTTTACGTAAACAATCATAGTTTACGTAAACATAAATTAGTTTTACATTTCTCTCAAACTGCTTTGAGTTTCGACTTGTATTTTTGTTTTTCATTTCTCGCGCTGTTCTAAGGGTTCTCTCTCGTGTATGCTACACATAGAGGAGAACTAATGATGAGTTGTATCCTGGAGGTAATTTGTTAATTGCTATAGCATCTCAGAGGAGTAGCAGGCAATATTACCTTTAGGTCAGCGTATCTCATACGTGCCTCTACTAAGTTTATTAAGTTATTTGTTACTACTATCAGTGTAATCTAAGTATTATTTCTCATTTGCATTCGATTATTGTAATTAATTCCAACAGTGCACAGCTTGAACCAGCTCTTTCTTCAATTTGTATATTGGTAGATTCTGCCTTTGTTCCTGGAGGGACAGCTTAGATCTCTGTCCAAATGTCAGTGCTTTCCCGTAGGCATCCTTCTTCCATTCAAGCATATCGTAAGCTGATAACCCAACTCCTCTCAACTCCTGTGCAAGATGTCTTTCTCCCATCTCCGGCATTGGGTCCTCCCATGGACGATTGAGATCCTTTGGGATCGAATCAAGCATTGACCGCTGCTGCTGTTCCCGTACTTTTCTACGCTCCTTTATCGAGCAGACTGAAGTCTTTCTTTGCACGACTTAAAGAACCTTCAGGATTCTTGAATATCTTAACTGGTGACATATCCATAGAGTACCGACTCGCCCTTGCAAGAACGCTGGTTCATCTTCATTCACTCAATCTCGATCTCTTCCTCGCCGCCTCTTCTTGATAAAGCATTTCGGCTTCCATCTTCATCAAAATTAGGAAACCCACTAGCATCCAAAACACCAGAAGCAATTAACTGTTTGGCTTCCCATTTTTCTGGTGAGCTCATCCACTTTGACGGACGGCGTGAAGGAACAGTTTCATCATCCTCTTTCGAAATTCTAATCCCCGAAAGCCCGATTCGAGAAGTCGAAGCGCAAATTGAACCTTGAGGATTCGTCCAGTGTGATTCATCGTCCGCAGTCTTTTTAATAGGAAGAAGATCTTTCCCAGTATCCTGATCAACATCCCTCATCGATAAACTCATCTTTTGTCCCGACAAAGAAATCACCTTAACAAACACACTTTGATCCCGTTTGACAACTTCTTTAGCATTTGTAACCCTTGGATTCGTCATTTGTAACACATGAACCAAACCCTCTTTACCTCTGAAATCATTCAATGAAGCTCTTGTTAGAAAAAACAATGTTTTGTTTTAATCAAAAAATGCATGGACCATGTTTTGATCCCAAGACCTATTACTCCCTAGATGTTTTTTCATGTGAATGAATAAAACATTAGTCCCATATAGACTAAAACACTTAGAGTTTTAGACTTAAATAGCATTGGTTTAGCCTTAAGGGTATGGCCCTTTGGGTCTTTAGACCTTTGTGTATGGGGAAAGCCTAGACTATGGCAAGGTTGCCTAAACCTTATTGCATTTCTTATTGCCTTTCCCGTTCGCGCGGTGCTTGCCAAGCACGCTACGCACGCTCGCTCGGCTCGGCTCGCGTGGGCGTGGCGTGGCGTGGCGTGGGCGAGGGAGAGAGGGAGAGGGAGGGTGGGTGTGGGTGTGGGTGTGGGTGTGGGTGTATCCGACCCTATCTTTTTACTGAATTTTTCCACACGTTTCTCCCACACATATAAAGAATTTTATTCTTTGCCTTCTCGGTTTTGGTGTCCGACCCGTGTGCAAAAAACCTTCGTGAAGCATCTTTTAAAAAATGTCGTTGTAACACCTGTGCACCTCGAGAAGAATCTCGAAAAAATTTGAATTCGACAAAACATTTTCTTTGTATTTTTAACGGATGCTTTTACTCGTCCGACAAAAGCAAACGCGTGAATCACGGACGATCTGTCGCACATTGGATTCTTGGTCGAACGTTGAAATGTTTTTTGCTATAAATACGAGAGAAGAATTTCATTTGAAACCATACCTTTGAAACTCTTCTCTACGAAATTCTTCTTCTTCTTTTATTCTTTCAGAAATTTTATTTAAGTTTACAGAAACATTAAATAGAGTTCTTAGTTTACTGAAACATAAAAAACGAGTTGTAGTTTACGAAACATAATTTTGTAATACTACTTCTCTGTTTAAAAACATAGTTAGTTCTGAAACATAAATTACTTTTTACATTTCTCTGAAACTGGTTGTAGTTTCGATTTATGTTTTTGTTTTCATTATTTGATGCCAAGTTCTAAGGGTTCTCTCTGTGTATGCTACACATAGAGGAGAACTAACAGTAGTTGTATCCTGGAGGTAATTTGTTAATTGTTATAGCATCTCAGAGGAGTAGCGAGGCAATTTATTACCTCTTAAGTTTTAAATACTATCATCAGTGCATATCTAACACATCGTGCCTCTTGAGTTGTTTGTTACTAAGTTTTCAAAGTATTATTTCTCTATCATCGGTGCATCTCCGGTATAACAATAACACATCGGTGAGTGTTAAGTATTTTTCTCATGTTTCTTGAGTTGTTTGTTACTATTATCGGTGTAATCAAAGTATTATTTCTCAGTTGCATACTGAAATTGTAACTTATTTCCAACAATCTAAAGGTAATAGCTTGCACGATTGTAATATTGTAATATTGTGATATTGTAATTGCTTTGTAAGAACATGAGAAAAATACCGTAGAAAAACCACCAAAGTTCAGTGGTAAGGACTTTAAGAGATGGCAGTCTAAAATGCTATTCTTCCTAAATGACCAAAGGTTAGATGGATATGCTTTAGAAAAACCATCGAGAAAACTTCATCGCCGTGGTAATGAAGATAAATTGGACAGTGGAATAGGAAGAATTATTTGTGCAAGAATCATATTCTTAATTGTCTTGATGATTCCTTGTATGACTTCTATAATGCAAAAGAAGATTTTAATGCTTTTGATTTATGGGAAGCTCTAGAAGAAAAATATCATCTTGAAGTTTTTCTTTGGAAGTAAGAAATTCTTGATGGCTAAGTTCTTAGAATACAAGATGGTGACGAAAAGCTGTGGTAGAACAGATTCGTTGAACTTCAACTCCTCATCAGCGAGATTCTTCTTGAAGGCATGACTTTTGATGAAGCTCTACAAGTATCGAGCTGTGATTGAAAAGCTTCCACCCTCATGGAGAGAATACAAGAGGAGGCTGCGACACAAGACTCGTGAAATCACCATGGTGGAGCTTGGCAAAAAGATCCGAGGTTGAGGAGCTTATGTGCAGCAAGGACAAGAGCATGTTCTTGAGCAAAAACATGACCTACAAAGCTCATGTTTTGGATGATAAAAACTGCTTCAAAGAAAACTCTGGAGAATCCAACAAAATTGGTAATAGACGTATGAGGCGTGAAAACCCGAGAGGTAACAATTTTAAGCCTAAGGGTGGTGTCACTAAGCACACCATCAAAAGCGACTGTTTTAAGCGTGGAAAACCTGGACATATGGCTAAAGACTGTAAGGCCCTAAAAGGATCAAATATGATCCAAAACAGAAAAATAAGGCAAACCTAGTAGATGATCCTGGATACTTTCTTGGCATGGTGTCTGAAGTCGACCTTGTCTCTAGTGTGACTAATGTGAGAGACTGGTGGCTTGATTCTGGAGCCACCAAGCATGTCTTTAAATTCAGAAATGCTTTCTCCTCTTATGCCATAGTAGGAGATGATGAGAAATTGTTCATGGGAAACTCTACCACCGCGAAAGTGGAGGGGAAAGGCACAGGTCGAACTGAAGTTAACTTCAGAAAAACTCTCGCATTGAATGACGTATTTTACGTCCCGGACATATCAAAAACCTTATCTCAGAAACCATCTTACTAGGAAAAGGATTTAAGATTGTTGCTTTGAATCTAATCTTGTTGTCCTTTCTAAGCATGGTGAATTCGTAGGAAAAGGTTATGTTACTGATAACATGATTAAGCTTAGTGTATCTCGATTTGAAATTGAATGTTAATGCATCTTCTTCTGCTTATGTTTGTGACTCTTCACATGTTTGGCATGATAGACTTGGGCATGTTAATCTAAAATCTCTAGAAAGACTTGCTAATTTAGGTTGCATACCAAAAATAAACTTTGATAAAAATCAAAGATGTGAAATCTGTGTTGAATCTAAATATACAAGAAAACCGTTTAATAAAAGGATTGAGCGTAAAAGCAGTTCCTTTGGAACTAATACACTCGGATTTA
Source organism: Papaver bracteatum (assembly GCA_023529315.1). NCBI lineage: Eukaryota > Viridiplantae > Streptophyta > Magnoliopsida > Ranunculales > Papaveraceae > Papaver > Papaver bracteatum. The sequence continues at coordinate 12,194 of JAJJWX010002943.1, read as the reverse complement.
GGAGATTTGAAATCAACACCAACAAGAAGTGGTAAAAAATGGTACATCACTTTTATAGATGATTACTCACGCTATTGTCAGTTCATCTTCTTAGAAGTAAAGATGAAGCCTTAGAGGCCTTCAAATTTTATAAAATTGAAGTAGAAACCCAAAAAGGAGTTAAAATTAAAACTCTTAGGTCAGATCGTGGCGGTGAGTATGTGATACCCATAGGTGAGTTTTGTAAACATAATGGAATCATTCATGAAACAATTGCACCATATTCACGGAGAATCGAATGGTGTAGCTGAAAGAAAAATAGAACACTCATAGATATGGTAAATGCTATGTTGACAAGTTCAGGGTTATCTTCGAACTTGTGGGGGAAGCTATCCTTTACTGCTTGCTATATTTTGAACCAGAGTTCCATTTAAAAAATCTGATAAAACTCCTTATGAATTGTGGAATGGTAAACAACCTTCCTATGCATACTTTAAAGTGTGGGGGTGTTTGGCCAAGGTGGCCATTCCTCATCCCAAGAAAACTAAATTAGGTCCTAAAACAATTGACTGTGTTTTCTTAGGGTATCTGAGCATACAATTGCATACAGGTTCTTGGTCATCATCCCGACCATAATAACATTGGTCGAAACACCATATTGGAATCTAGAGATGCTTTGTTTTATGAACACATTTTCCTTTAAGGTCTGGACCTCGAAAAGGGTCCATGATGACCTCCGGATGTTCCATCGATTAGTCAAACTCCAACTTTGGAGTATGAGACTGAAACCGAGAAGAAGTAAAGGGTAAGAACTGAAACAAGTTTTGGCCCAGATTTTTGACTCTAACGGTGAAGTCTGAACCCCAAACCTACAAAGAAGCTATGACTTCTCCAGAAGCTCCCTTCTGGGAAGAAGCTTCATTAAATGAATGGGAGTCCATTCAAAGAAAATAAAACTTGGGAGCTTGTAGATTTACCTCCTGGTAGTAAATCCATAGGTTGTAAATGGGTGTTCAAAAGGAAACTTAGAACAGATGGAACTATAGATAAATATAAAGCTAGGTTGGTAGCTAAAGGCTATAAACAACAGGAAGGATTAGATTTCTTCGATACTTATTCACCAGTCTCTAGAATCACCTCGATTAGGATGTTGATTGCTATAGCTTCAATTTATGATTTGCATATACATCAGATGGATGTTAAAACGCATTTTATATGGTGAATTGAATGAAGAAATTTATATGGATCAACTTTGAAGGCTTTATTGTAAAAGGTTGTGAAAACAAAGTATGCAAGTTGAACAAATCTCTTTACGGTTTAAAACAAGCACCTAAACAATGGCATGAAAAATTTGATCATGTTATGATAACTAATGGTTTCAAGGTTAATGAATCTGATAAATGTGTTTACATTAAATCTGTGGATGATTCTCATGTTATTGTGTGCCTATATGTTGATGATATGCTCATATTAGGCGTAACCTTGATATTATTAATAACATTAAAAGCATGCTTAGAGATAATTTTGACATGAAAGACTTAGGCCCTACTGATGTAATCTTAGGGATGAAAATCGAAAAGACGTCGATGGATATATTCTTAGTCAATCTCATTATCTTGAAACCGTATTAAAGAGATTTAATTATGAAAATGCTAAACCTGCATCTACTCCTTTTGATCCCACTTGTAAACGAAAAAGAACAAGGGTAAGGGTATTGATCAACTTGAGTATTCTCGCATTATTGGTAGTCTTATGTATTTGATGAAGCTATACAAGACTGATATTGCTTACTCTGTGAGTAGATTAAGCGGTATACTTGCAACCAGAGGCGGGATCACTGGTATGCTCTCTTTAGAGTTTTACGTTACCTTAGAGGGACCTCAAACTATTGCTTAAGTTTTGGGAAGTATCTGCTGTCTTTGAAGGGTATTGTGATGCCAACTGGATATCGGACTCGGAAGAGTGCAAGTCTACTAGTGGGTACATCTTCTTACTTGGAGGTGCGTCTGTCTCATGGAAGTCCACCAAACAGAACATGTATAGCTAAATCCACTATGGAGTCTGAATTTATAGCCTTGGAAAAATCTGGAGAGGAAGTGAATGGATCGATGTTTCACGGGAGGAATTCCACTACAGCCCAAGCTTTGTGTCTTCAATCGCAATCCTTGTGACATGATAAAATTGCTCTTGGTTGCGCAAAGAACAATGTATACAACGGGAAGTCTATACATATACGAAGAAGACACAAGACGGTGAAACAACTACTCTCTCTGGTATTATCTCGATAGACTTTGTAAAATCCAAAGATAATCTTGCAGATCCTTTGACGAAAGGCTTAACCGAGAGAGGAAGTTAAATTTACATCGAGGGGATGGGACTTAAGCTCATTGAATAAATCACCATGAAGGATACTCAACCTTGTGATTGGATTTCCAAAATCAAGGTTCAATGAGACAACTAATTTATGGTGATATTGGGTAAAGCACTATCTTTGTCCCTCCCTATGGTGTAACTAATCCCCGTGCGATAGTGCTACTGCAGAATTAAGGATGATCTTTTGCGATCTTAATGGGTACCATGGCTTTGATTAAAGCGGGGTGTGGCAGGACACTCTTTATGGACTCACCTTTGTGGATGTTGGAAGTGGGGCCGCTTCCTATGAGAATTTGAGCTGATTCTCTAGAGACATTCATTAAGTCCGGGATTTTAGCCCACGGCCAAAATGGGCACAACCGCAAGAGCTTGGCACCTGTTTTCTTCGGTTGAGGCATCAAGTGTGGCTGTTATTTATGAATTGCATTCATTGTTGGCGGTTCAAGACATTGCGTTCACCGTATCAACAAGCGATTCGGGTAACCTCTCACTAAGTTAAGGTTCAATCCTTGGGACACCTTAGCCTATATTGTTGCCTTATGTTTTCTCGTGTTTTATCGAAATGTTTTATTATTCATGTGGGGGATTGTTAGAAAAAACAATGTTTTGTTTTAATCAAAAAATGCATGGACCATGTTTTGATCCCAAGACCTATTACTCCCTAGATGTTTTTTCATGTGAATGAATAAAACATTAGTCCCATATAGACTAAAACTCTAAGTGTTTTAGACTTAAATAGCATTGGTTTAGCCTTAAGGGTATGGCCCTTTGGGTCTTTAGACCTTTGTGTATGGGGAAAGCCTAGACTATGGCAAGGTTGCCTAAACCTTATTGCATTTCTTATTGCCTTTCCCGTTCGCGCGGTGCTTCCTGCTACAAGCACGCCTGCGCTCGGCTGGCTCGGCTCGGCTCGGCGTGGGCGTGGGCGTGGGCGAGGGCGAGGAGCGAGGGAGAGGGAGAGGGTGAGGGAGAGGTGGGTGTGGGTTTATCCGACCTATCTTTTTACTGAATTTTTCCACACGTTTCTCCCACACATATAAAGAATTTTATTCTTTGCCTTCTCGGTTTTTGGGTGTCCGACCCGTGTGCAAAAAACCTCGTGAAGCATCTTTGAAAAAATGTCGTTGTAACACACATGCACCTCGAGAAGAATCTCGAAAAAATTTGAATTCCGACAAAACATTTTACTTGTATTTTTAACGGATGCTTTTACTCGTCCGACAAAAGCTGAAGCGTGAATCACGGACGATCTGTCGCACATTGGATTCTTGGTCGAACGTTGAAATGTTTTTTGCTATAAATACGAGAGAAGAATTTCATTTGAAACCATACCTTTCGAACTCTTCTCTCTGAAATTCTTCTTCTTCTTTTATTCTTTCGGAAATTTTATTTAAGTTTACGAAACATTAAATAGAGTTCTTAGTTTACGAAACATAAAAAAACGAGTTGTAGTTTAAAAAACATAATTTTGTAATACTACTTCTCATTTACAAAAACATAGTTAGTTCTGAAAACATAAATTACTTTTTACATTTCTCTGAAAGCTGGTTGTAGTTTCGATTTATGTTTTTGTTTTCATTATTCTTTGCCAAGTTCTAAGGGTTCTCTCTTGTGTATGCTACACATAGAGGAGAACTAACGATAGTTGTATCCTGGAGGTAATTTGTTAATTGTTATAGCATCTCGGAGGAGTAGCAGGCAATATTACCTTTAGCTCAGCGTATCTCATACGTGCCTCTACTAAGTTTTAAATACTATCATCAGTGCATCTCCGGTATAACAATAACACATCAGTGAGTGTTAAGTATTTTTCTCATGTTTCTTGAGTTGTTTGTTACTATTATCAGTGTAATCAAAGTATTATTTCTCAGTTGCATACGAAATTGTAACTTATTTCCAACAATAATCTCCTCTATTAACATCATCATTCTCATGCCCTCTCCTTCTCCTTTCTCTACCACCATCACCACAACTGCGATCCCTTTCCTTTCCTTTCCTCTACCCTCCCTCTTGTCATAACCTTGGTCACCCTCTTCACCTCTAAGCCTTTCCCCTCTTCTGCCATCTCTTTCATCATATCTCTCTCTATCTCTATTATTCCTCTTTCTTCCACCACCACCATCTCTACCCCCATCTCTATCTCTACATCCTCTACCACCACCACCATCTCTACCCCCATCCCTATCTCTACATCCTCTACCACCATCTCTATCTTTACCAGAATCTCTATCTCTTTCGTTACGTTTACTCTCTTCTTCTTCTCTATGTTTATCTCTAGCATCTTTCTCAATCTCTCTCTCTGATTCATTAACTCTAGCTTTACCATCAGCAATAGAAAAAGATTTAAACACAGGCTCATGACTGTTTTTCATAGATTTAGATGATGGGAGGAGAATAGCATGAATGATTGTAAACAGAGTACAAACCAAATAATCAGGCATTTCAGCACCATTGTTTTTCAATTTAGTATCAAATTCATCAGTGGAATCAGAATCACGACCAATTTCAGTAATGAATTCGGCCAATACTTTGTCTCAAAACCTATATGTGATTCAAGTTCGATACATACCTTTGATACTAATGACAGGTATTCCAGTTTCTTTAAACCTTCAGTCACACTGTCTAATACCGCCATGATGATAACGAATTGATCCGGAGAAAAATAACTAATAATAATAACTGATAAATCAGACAATAACTAATATGTTATAAACCAAGTTTATTTACTAAGATGCCCTTCGTGTCTAAGATTAGGGTTTACACATCTTGGTCACCAAGTCATCTATCTATATAAATAGAGGCTCAAGCTTTGTATTTTATATACACATTAATAAGATTTCTCTCTCTTCTTCCCCTTTATTTTACGTCTCCTTCTCCCTTTTCTAGTTTACAATACGTTATCAGCCACGTTGCTCTACAAAAACAGCGGGAGAATTTTAAGAAGATGAAACGTGTTTCGAGAGTTTAAGAAGAACAAAAAGTGTTTGGAGATTTTTTTTTTCTGAGCCGTACAAAACAACAGCCTAAATCGGAGAAGCTCTCGACCTAATATTTTGTTTAATATATATATTCTTTATGTTGGTATTAATTAATTATCTTAACTAGATCCGGTTGGTTTTGTACTAACATTAACTCTTGTTCACCTTTTGCATGTATGCACTCACCTCGGCTGGATACAGGTGTTGTGAATCTTCTGATGTCCGTGGTGTATTCTATATTCTACTACTCTATGCCTAGATCGATCAAAACTTAACAAGATGTACAATTTATTAATCCGTTACAGGTTTTTATTTTCTTATTATATTTTGTAAATTGATTGATTTTTTTTTTATATATCAACACATATAACGGGTGGACAATTTTTTTTTTTTTTTTTTTTTTGCAAAGAGATTTAATTTCCATCTTCTCTAATTCCTTCATAGAGAAAGAAAAATAATAAACCTAATTCGGTTTATTGTTTACAATTTCTATTCCCCTAATGAAATTGTAATTAAAATTAGTATTTTTTTTTCTCATCTCTATTCTTTTACAAAGAAAAAGAAAAATAAATCAATTGAAAGATGATTTACACGTTTTTATCCCTTTAATGAAACCTTGTAATCACCAAAAAATGGTGTTTTCGTAACTAATTACATGCATGGTTGAAAAACCTAAGGCCAATTAATTTTGGTATCTTTATCGTTTAGACAAAGATCATGTGATTTTTTTATTTTTTTAGCTGGTTTTTATTCTTTTATAAGAAACCATCATTTAACCACAAAGACAACAATTTTTATTTTATTTTCCTTTTTTTTTCGTCTATATGATTTTCATGAATCGTACAAACGAATGTTGGTTTTCTATATCGCTTATATGAGATGCCAACACCATTGGTTTCTATTTCTTATCGAAAACCATGGATTTTTATAAATTCAATAACGAAAATGATTTCTTTATCTTTCTCAAGAAGAAACATTTTATCTATCAATCTTAGAGTGGGATATCGTTATTAGGGTTTAAGCAAAATACACGTACCAATAAAACGAGGAATTGCTGCATTCCCGAGGGATATTGAGAAATTTGTATTTTCCTCGTGGTAATTATTCTCCAAAATTTGAAATTGTTCCACTTGTAGTTGGACTTGGACACTAAAGATCAAGGGGTGCGCACCCGGCTTGTTAGGCCATATAATTAGTCCTTGTAATGACTATATCGATATTGATATAATTTTCTTTAACAAAGAATGTGTCCATAAATTTATTTTCAATGATAATCTCATCGACCATATTGGTCACAAAATTATTGGAGATTTTATTTATATATTTTTATTGTAGCCAATAAAATCCATGGTTGGTCTTTGATTTGTATAAACTACAATTTTTGGACATTTTTATGGCTCTTGAAGTCAATATCGACTGTCCAACCTAGTATTCTTAAAAATCCATAAAAGTATATGTCTCTAATTAATCGGATAATACTTTACGAAATTTATTTTCGTATACGAGATTAAAATATTTCCGCCATAATCAATGGGGAGACTATACACTATCAAAAGCTTGTGTTAATTAACTTGAAAGTTATATTAATTTCTCTCCCATCAAGATCAAATCGATTAAGGCTGTCATTATAAAATCTTTGCGTGAAATTTCTCGTTGTGATTTCATATAAGCTTTTGCCTCTTAAGAGGAAATCCAATCACATATAGCAACAGGCGTTTTACAAGAGGCTACAGATAGTACTCCAATTGAGTCTATCAAAATATGATCCACACTCCTATAGTCCATATCTTCTCAATGGAAGATGGGGAGATTATAATGCCCGCGGGCGTCGTTACCAGTAATTTTATTTTTTTCAAAGTATGCATACATTGGAAATTGTGTGAGATCATATAAACTAATCAGTGTCAAATATTCATTTAAAGTAACCACTACAAATAAATGGTGGTCTTGAACCCCTCTGCAGAGGAATATTGACCGTGTGATTGGTTGGCATGTAATCCATATTAGATTGGATTATTATAATTTCTCGATAACGCAATTTTGGATCCAAACTTAACACCTTACACATGCCAAGCCTATTAATTTCAGGTTGGTGTAGTGATATTGCGACTTTATATGAGAAATATTTTCGTTGTAAAAAACGATTTGAGGGTTTTATTTTTTTTATCAAACCCCAGGATTGGTTTAATAATTGTTCTCTTTATATGATGCATTTGGCGTGGTAGTCTTTGAATGACTCGTATGTATCCAGAGACCATATTCGTATTTGTAATCCTTATAGGATCCAAATTATATTCTGGCAGCCACCTGACTCAATTATCAGGTTTCACAATCCTTTAAGTGTTTTTAAAAATTTGGTGCAAGACCAAAAATCCGGATTAATTAGTTGATGATATCACCTTTATAGGTCTCTTGAGGAGTCCTTAAAAACACCAAAATCCACGTTTTAGCAGCATAAGTTCTATTTTTTTTTCTCTTCTTAAATCTGCAGTTAGAATTATGCTAGCTTAATCTCATCTTTGATATAGACTAGAGTTATGATTTTGATGCTTTTTTTTTTTGTAATACTCATATAGTTGAGTTAGCATCCATAAATCGTCAAAAGTTGTACTCTCTTCCCTTCATTTCCGGTTTTGTCCCATGTGGTTTTCCTGACAAGGTTTTAACGAGGCAACATCTCACAAACTATGAATTTTTATTCAAAATGTTGATATTGTGCTCTTTTTCCTTCGTCCAAATTTTTTCCCATTGGGTTTATTGGCAAGGTTTTAGTGAGGCAATTTACTCAACATGATGGTCATCCAAGGGGGAGTTATATCAATTTTGGTTGTTTAGTGGATGCCCACATTTGATTAAACCAAATCAACTTAATCATCTCCTAAGAATTTGGATTTCCTTCTAACAAATACGATTTTTGTTCACGTATGATAAGGTATTCATATCTTGGCACTTTGTTGAAGAAACTACATCAACTACATATGAAAATCATCTCTGAAGATAGCAAACCAAGACACAAGTTCTCAATGCATTTGGAGAAGCTTGAAGATTCGAGTACACTACTATTAGAAGAATAACACAAAAGAAGACTTCATCAGAACAAATATCTTCTAGCATTCAAGAAATTCGTTCACCGAAATTGGGAAGTCTCAACTCAAATATTTGCAAGCCAAGAATTTACTGAAGTACTCATCAAGGGGAGAGTCATCATCAAATTAAGGTGCATTCACCGGACTTTATCAAGTTGTACTCTTTTTCCTTCGTCAAGGTTTTGTCCCATTGGGTTTTTCCTTGTCAAGGTTTTGTCCCATTGGGTTTTTCCTTGTCAAGGTTTTAACGAGGCAACATATGCATGTCCAACACTGTCTGAGTCTTTACATGCTTACGCAATTTCAGGTTTTTCTCTTTTGAGTTTTCCTGATATGTTTGTAATGAATTAGCCACAGTGGTCATCGGAGTGTTATAAACCAAGTTTATTTACTAAGATGCCCTTCGTGTCTAAGATTAGGGTTTACACATCTTGGTCACCAAGTCATCTATCTATATAAATAGAGGCTCAAGCTTTGTATTTTATATACACATTAATAAGATTTCTCTCTCTTCTTCCCCTTTATTTTACGTCTCCTTATCCCTTTTTCTAGTTTAAAATATAATAAAAATAATTGAAATTGATCCGTTTATTTTGGAGAACATAGATCAGACAATAACCTACAACACTACTACGCCTCTTATATAGGTTTCAATCAATAATGTTAAGACCAAAAACAAGAAATCAACCCAAATTAGGAAACACAATTTAGATTTCCCTTTTTTTCATGAATTGCTAAATTTTAATTGTGTTTCCAAAAATAGTTTAATTTCCCTTTTCTCATGAATTGGTAAATTATGGTGTGCATATAAAATCGATCTAACTACAAATCGTGTGGCTTATAGGTTTTTTTTTTTGAAGCATGAAATTTATTAAGAGCACTAGAATACAATTTGTCGTGGGTAGGTGATACCCATAGAGTCTGAGAATAAAATTTGAGAAATGAAAGATGGGATTGCCTGGTCCCATATTTTGGTTGCTGAGTTTCTTGTTTGACTTCCATCTGCCGCGTGATTGGCCAATCCGTCGGCTGCCTGGTTTCCTTCTCTGTAGTTGTGTTGGATGGTCGCCTGCGGGATCCGTTGGAATCTCGTTTTTATTTCTTCAATCATTTCTGCTATGTGATAGGGTGGAGGGGTAGACGAGGTGATGAAACGCATAAGGTTTTCTGAATCGGTTTCAAATATAACTTTTGGCCATCGCCTTTCTTCTTCTGTTCTTGAAGCTAAGAGCATCGCCCAGGTTTCCGAAGTTAAAGCAGTTGTAATTCCCAGTGGTTGATCCATTGCTAAAAGAGTTCGGGGGTCTGAGTCCCTGCAGATGAAACCTGCTCCCGCAAATCCTGGATTACCTCTGACTGCTCCATCCGTATTAATTTTGATCCAGTTGATGTTCGGCATTGTCCATCCTACTAATATCGTGTGGCTTATAGGTTAACCTGTTGAACTCATGCTGATGAATCTATTTATTTATATTTCCTTTCTAAATTTGATCATGATATTATCGTTATTTCTAATTAACATCTAGTAAACAGCAGGGGTATCAATAAGGGCACATTAATTAAATGCCCTTATTATAGAGGTCCAATACAAATACCCTTCCCCAAAATAAAAATACCCTCCCATAAAAAACACGGAGAGCTAGATTACTATAATACCCCTCAATAAATATCAAGATTATAACGTTGGGATTCATTTATTCCCGTAACAAACATCCCACTATTACTCTCTCTTCTCTCCACTTTTGAAATGCAGAGGAGACCTTCAAAAAAGAAGCGCACATATTCATCAAAGTTCTTCCCCTCCCAAGCATACTACCACCAGAATAAGCCATTAGGATTATTGAGCTTTTTTGTTAGCTGCTATTCTATATCTACTAACCTTTTTCCTCAGCATTGTTTTCTAAAGTTGGACTTTAACAAAATTACCACGCACTTGACCGTTTCAATAGTGTTTCGCTTCGCTCAGTTCCTTTACCAGACAAAATATTTTTCATATCAAAAGCAAATATCATCCAACCTCGTCTGCTATTTTTTTAATTTCTATTCTTCAGGAAAGTTTTTTTTTCCGTTTAATACGAGAAACTGGTTTCCTTATACTCATCAGAAAATTGCTACCTTATATCCCACGAATTCTCGAACTTCATTTCATATTATGTATTTAGAGATCAAGATTTTAACTTCTAAATTTTCATCATCTAAACCCTAATTCAGAATTTAAAGAATCGTATGATTAGCACAAATTATAACATGGACAAATAATGCATCCGCAAACGTAAGTTTAGTAGGAGAGGCTTTACTCTTCACATGCTTCCAATCATCTTTAGAATGGTTAATCTATTTTGAGATGCTTTGATTGTTGAGCAATTCATCATAGGATCCATGTTTGGAATATTTTTGTGTTTGAAAAAGTATGAACTTGTTTACTGTTTCTCCTAGGCAACAGACTTATTCACGGCTCAATTTCATTAGATGAAGTTCCATGTCATCGTTGCCTTCTTTCAGATTCACAATAGATACGATGAGCACCTTAAAGTTAACTGTCCTTTTAAAAGAATAATGCTCTATGCATTTACTGCTTCATCCTAGCTTCACGTAAACTCAAATGAACATTTTTCAAGCTCCAATTCCAACTTTTAGCATCACCAAGAGCAGATTGAATGGCCGCCTACCAGCTGTATCCAACTTCCGGAGTAGCATTAGTCTTTGCATCATCATCGTCTTTTCCTTGATTACCACCGGCGTGATTACCATCATGATATTTTAAGCCAAATCCTAATATTCTTCATAAAGATTTTCTGTTTCACTTTCTCATAACTTGGACAACATGACTTCAACAATTTTAAAAAGAACAAAAACTCAGAATTTTTGTAGGTCTCACAAACTGATCAAAACTTCACTTCTAATTTACATGAAGCGGAATCGAACAATTTCCAAAATCAACATTAAGAAAAACAGCCGTATAACCAAACTCATGATTTAATGTCTACTTATCTATACAATCAATGTAAGAGTTTTTCCCAAGACATAACGAGATACTTTTTCTCCGCTCCATAGTTTCATACATACAAAGTCGAAAATTGACCTAAACGAATAATAAGAACTAACTTTTATCCGGATTTCAAAGACCATGAACCAATCAAGATGTAACTCTTGTTATCAATGGAAGTATTTCTAACGACTTTTAGCTTGTTCTCTTCAGATGAAAACTTGATAACAAAAAGCAAATATATTCAGGTGTCCTTTTTACCATCGCCGGACCTAAACCTACGATTTTTCTGCGTGATCTTGTAACATCATTAAACTTAATAGGTGTCCGAACCAATCTTCCAATAAGACCTATAATTCAAGTTTGTTAATCTTCTTGAAAAAATTCCAGATTACGCAAAGGATGTTCCACAGAGGGTTTATCATCGCTAAAACTAGGCTTCTCAGACCGCTAATATCACCTATAGTAGTGATCTGAGCCTTGTTTACCTTAACCATGTCTCTAAATGACATTCGCCTAAGATAGTTAGACGAAATTCGACAAGGGTTATTGTTCTCCATTGTAGATCAACCAAAAATGAGCAAACAAGGAGAAAACGATTGTAGTGTCAAAACCTAAAAGACGAAGTGAGATCTGCAAGAACAAAGAATCGCTCAAAAAACCTAAATTAATTCAGGAGAGAGAAAAGTCAAAACTTGATCAAGACTTTATTTATTTGATACCTTTAATTTCCAATTACTGGTTGAAGAAATTGCAGATTGGGTCATGTCATCAAACCAATCGAAATTGATT